>VDFB02075321.1:100487613-100692415 GCA_007258455.2 Sequoia sempervirens | reverse complement strand
ATGAATTTTATTTTATATATATGCTTTTTACAAATCAGATATCTGATTTATAGAAAGCATATATATACAAAATTTTTCATTGTTTTAAAGTAATGGTCTACAAATCGGGTATCTGATTTGTAAAAAGCATATATATACAAAAATTGTCGTTGTTTTAAAGTAATAGTCTACAAATCAGATATCCGATTTGTAGACTGTTACTTTAAAACGACAATTTTTGTATATATATTCTTTTTACAAATTGGATATCCGATATGGAAAACTAGGATTGGTGTTTTCTTTGGTGGTGTGTACTTACACTCGAGCCTAAAAAAAGTCAACACGGTATTTTCACATTTTTGGGTTGATGAAAGACGTGTTTTTTTCCTCATTGCCACTTTTTGGCCCACCATGATCCTACACATACCCTAGTAGCTATATTAACTACTATGGTGTCCTCGACAAGCATTGTTGATTTTTCTCTGTCTATAAGGATAAAGTCCAATCCTCCACCCTTGGATTTGTCCTTTATTTTTACTCTTTTTCCATCAAAAGGTGCCTTTTGGTTTTCACTTAGAGACATGTCATTTTTTGTTTTATTTTTATTTTTAATTTTGTGACTAAAGGGTGACGTAGTCTCTCCAAAATAAGTAGCACAATCCAATTCAATGCTAAACCCAGCCTTGTGATCCCCATTTGGAATTCCTTCACGTAGCGCTAGAAATTTTGCTAGAGCCTCATCATTTTGAAAAGTGTCCATTAGCGGTGGGATTTGTTAGTTCTAGTCATTTAGGTCAGGGTAAACTAAGGATATTCCATCATTAGCATTTGTAAATTGAGGAGATGATGTGGAGAACATGTAAATGGCCACTAAGACATTGAAAATGAAGTTGTCATCATATGACTCTATGTCAAATTCTATCCAGTATTCTCCTTCACTTGTTTCATACTCACCAACAAAGTAAGGGACAAAGGGGGTAGCATCAGTGGCAAGGTCAGTAATGGCAAGTGATGGTTCAAGTGATTCCACATGATGGTCATCAATTTGGGGTGACTAGATAGGTACATCTAGGCTAGGATGAATAGGAATATAATATGATCTGGACTTGGCATCATTTGGTGTTGTATTGATCTTAAGCATTTTCAAGAATTGTTCTTCAAATGTAGACTCGCCAAGTTCAATGAATAATTCATGAAGGTAGAAGTCACTTAAGGATCATTGAGAGCCAAATTCCCATTTGTGAGAGTCAGTTTTAGAGGTGTCCTCAATTGTCTCAACATAGTCTAAAGCATACACTAACTTACATGGAAGCACACTAGTACTTGGATCGCTAGATTCTCGTGGAACTAACCCTAACCCAAGATGTTTTGGTCTTTCTGAAACTGATAATGGCTCACACCTTCCATTCTTGTCCTTTCCAAGACAAATTTTTCCATCATAGCCTTTTTCTTTTATCATGTTGTATCCTTTTCCATATATTTCTACTGGCAAGGGAGTCAAATCTTGTGGTTCTTTATAAATCTAGAATATTATATCATCTGTGTCTACTTGACTCATTTCGTCCCACTTTATAAAAATTGTATTTGGAGGAACCCTAAAAATTTCTTTTTCCTGTATTCTAAAGAAAGGTTTGCCATAGACATGGGGAGACTTGGGAATCTTGGTTATAGAATAGGCTATAGTTAGCTTGTACTCTCCACATCCTTGGTCCTAAATTTGGAAGCTCGGGTTAATGCTTGGGATGATAAATGGAGTGGTAGGTGTTATGAAAGTGGTCATGGTGGTTGAAGAAGTAGAAGTGGATGCAGTGGGTGAAGAGGCAGATGACTTCATGAGTGCTGAGGGGTCAATGAATTTGGAAGACAAGGATGTCGGAGCTTCCCTATTGATTGGAACTTGATGTTCTGAGACACCTCGTAAGTTGGTATAGTATTGGAATGGATTAAGGTCTCCATATATAGTAATCTCAGTTCCTTCAAAAGGAAAATTCAAACATTGATGATATGTAGAGGGGATAGCTTTCAGTGCGTGGATCCAAGGTCGACTAAGTAAAATGTTGTATGGGAGGTCCAAATCTAGAAGTTGACAAGTGGTGTCAAAAATGACTGGCCCAATCCAAATTGGGGGTGTAATTATGCCCTAAGAGGAACATTCTTCACCATCACATGCCTTGATAACAATGCTTCTTGTGGCATCTACACAAGCATCATAAAAACCTAGTGCCTTCACCAATTTTAAGGAACGTATATTCAACCCTGCTCTGCCATCTACTAAGACTAGTCTAACCTTATGTTTATGAACAAGAAGTTCAATATAAAGGGCATCATTATGGTTCGATTTCGATGATGAATATTCTTGGTCTAAAAAGGTGATATGGTGGGGAGTCATGAGATATCCTACCATGGCTTTGAATTGGCTGACATCAATATCTTGGGGAACAGAGGATTCTTGCAATGTTTTATCTAGGATGGCCTTATGGGTAGGTGAGATATGTAACAACTCAAGAATAGATATTTGTGCTGGTGTTTTTCCAAGCTGGTCAATAAGGTTAATTTTTCTTGTAGGCTAGGACTATTTTGATTTTTGATAGGATTGTGACTGTGAGGTAGACGAGCCAGCTATTGTGACCTTTGGCTGCCTAGGGGGAGTAGGACTGGCTATGGTGACCTTTCCACCGTGGGTAGTAACATTGAATTCAGGAGCCTTTCTAACAGTGACTGTGCAGACATGTTCATCGGTTGTTCTAATGTGATGCATGATAGGTCCCCCAGAATAGTTGTATCCAATACGAGCATGGTTGGCATGATTGTTATTATTAGGGTTTGATGTAGAAGGGTTTCATGAACCATGATCCTACAGAGCATTTTTGTGTATTGTATGATCCACATTAGAAGCAAATTGTGGTCCATCAACTTCAACGATATGATTTTCAATAAGGTCTTGTACCCTATTTTTCAATTGTTTAGAAGAAGAATTTTTATGTCCTTTTATTCAATGAAAGTTGCAAAATGCATTGTCATCCCACCAAGATGTCTTAAACTGCATAGGGTCATATGGTTTGGGGTCCTCAAGTGTGATGACACCATTCTGAAGGAATTTCTTGATAACTTACTCAATAGGTTCACCCAAGGGGGTGTATGTGTGGCCTCTGAGGAATTGTCTTGGTTGTCGAGGTTGCCTTTGATTTTGATTGTTGTGATTGCCTTTGTTATTCTAATTTGTCTAGAAAGCATTAAAAACATAGGTTTGTGTCACCATCTATGTTTTTTGTGGTTGTTTCTCTTTTAGGGTAATCATAGGACCCATAGCGTTGGCAGCCATATCATCGACTACACCATCGTTGGTGACATGTTCTTCTTAACCCAAAATTTATTTTTGTTAGTAGAAGGAGGATTTGCGTTTGTATTTTTGGGACCATATTTTAGTCTTCCTTCAGCTATGAGGGCTTGTTCAATTTGGAAACCTCACTCAACTAGATCTGCAAAAGTTGTGCAATAATGAACACGCAAGCCATTTTTCAGTGGGCCTAATAACATTTGTACAAACTTGTCAAATTTTTCCTTTTCAGGTATATCTATATGACAACAACTCACTAGGGCCATCCAGTTTTGAAAGAATGGTAAAAAGGTTTCACCTAAATCTTCTTGTGTGAGCTGGTATAAGTTGGTAATGGAGGTGTCTGTGTTAATGTTGCATGTGTAATTTTTCATGAATTTTTCAGCAAGTTCTATCCATGACTGTATTCCAAGTTGTAGTGTATAGAACAATTCTAAGGCTAGTCCTGTGAGGCTTTTAGGAAACAGTCACATTAGATATGTGTCCCCATGAGAAATATCTTCACAACTTGTTACAAACTCTTTGATGTGGTCAAGTGGATTTGTTTTACCCTTGTATTTGTTGAAGTTTGGAGCCACATAACCATGTGGAAATGATGACATATACAAAGTTGTATCAAAAGGATATGGACATAAGTCATATGGAATTTGTGTCTTCTCGTTAGAGGTTTTCATATTTTCCATCTTCTTTTTAAAGTCATCCACTTTTGCTAGCAAGGCGTGCACAATAGGATCATTGGTTTCCTAAAAGTAAGGTATGTTTTGATTAGGTGTTTGCTGATATTGCCAGTTGTGAGTGGGAATTTGTTGTGGAGTATGAATCTGGGATGAGTATGTGGGAATAAGTAACCCTGCCATGTTGGTTTGTATTTGAGGTCTCTAACTTGTTTGATGTCCAAACATATGCATTTCTTGTGTCATTTGAGTGCCTTGTGCATGTTGAAAGAATTGTCTGTGTGGCATGGTAGTGTTAGGTGCTTGTGAATTGTTCCCTTGTCCATGTGGGATGTTTGTTTGCAATGATTTGTTAATGTTGTGTTGAGGGCCTTGAATGAAAACACGTCGTGAGTTTTGTCCAAAGGGATTAAATGGGGTTCCACCATAAGGATGTGATGAAGATGCCCCCATTGTCACAGATGAAGAGCCGAGCAAAGGATTTGAGGAGGCCGTGCCTAGTGATGTGGACACAAAGGTGTCTCCTATCGTTTGTGAAGATGATGTGGATGTTGTAGGCATGGACTGTGAAAAGGTAGCTCCTATCATTTGTGAAGATGATGTGGACATTGTAGGCATAGTCATAGTAGATGTTCCTCCAGTAGATGTCATGTTGGTTGAAAAGGAGGTGTTTTGATTTATGGTGCCCCTAGATGTCGCATTAATAGTGGTAGTGACAACTTGCGTAGTAACAACAATGTTATTGGTTGAGGTATTGTTCTTGTCATGTTGGGATGTTGTGTTTTGTGTAATTTTATTAGGAGAGATAGATCGTATGGTATTAATGTTGAAGGCTCTTGGTAATCTTATGCCTTGGTCTAAGAGCATAGCGAGGTATTGTTCAGGATCTTTCAAGACCAAGTCTTCAACAAATGAAGTGACTTCAGGATTTTGTGCTACTGCCTCTAAGTTTTCAGCATAGACTTGTCCATTTTGGTCTCTTTGTATGAATTGTTCAAAAAGTGTATTTTGAAAGGAAGTTGACATTCTCATGGAAGATTGTGCATTCAAATTTCCAAATGGGTCATCAAAGATCTAGTCATTGGAATTGGTGATGATGTTGGTGTTGTTATCAAAGTCTTATCCACAGTCTGCCATTTTTTTCTTTCTTTCGTTGAAGTCTTGTTTCCACCATCAAAATGAATTGCTCAATTTAAGATAATGACAATGTGAGTATGACACTAGTCTATGTTTTTTGTTTGTTTGTGTGATAATGGATGACAATGCAAAGAGATGATAATGCAAGTATACCAAAAGCCAAGGTGACTAGGATGACGATGTTGACTTGGATGACAATGTTGATTAGGAAAATGACAATGTGGAATAGGAAAATGGAAAGGTCAAGGTGCAAAATGAGGACTAATCAAGGAACTAATGCAAGATCTAGGTTCAAAATGACAACTAGGATGAACGATATATTTTTATTTTTTTTGGGAATAAAGTATGCATGGTAGGAACTAAAATGAATACAATTTGGAGACAGGAGTACCTAAGCACTCTAAGCTTAATCTTTGTTTTCAATTTTAGTTACCAAAGGACTTGTTGAAAATGAAAAAGAAACAAGGTCAAGATGACTAGTGAGTTTTCCTAACTAGAATGTTTAGTTGGAAATCCTCACAAAAAGGACAATGACTAAAAATAGAAATGAATGCCGAAGTCCAAGATAACCTAGTTTTGAAAGCAATGATTTTACAAATTGTGATAAGGTTGGCCTAACCCAAAGTATGCAAAAAAGAAAAGCTATGGTCAAGCTAATGTTGAAAATTATAATTATGAATCCCAATGGATGAAATCAAAAATTTGAAAGTTTAATCCTAGGGTCAAAAATGCAAACCAATGGTTGAATGATAAATATTTTGAGCAACTTCAAAGTTGGTTTATGATAGAATCCTCTTGGAAAAAGTGTTTGACAATAGGATGATAGTGTTTAGACTCAGATTCAGCTTTGTATTAGGGTCTTTTTTCTATCAGTACAATGTGTCGTTTGAGACTTCAGATGCATCACATTATTTCTAGTGCATTTCAGTTTAAGTGAATGCGGCTCTAAACTTGAAAAATGTGATAGACTTTGGAAAATGAGGTTCTGGGAGGTTCAGATACATTGCGATGCAATTATATGTAGTGTTTATGGTAACAAATGTAGTTTAACATAGCGATTGCATCTCAGAGATTTTCAAATGTGTTTCAATAGTTGCATCACAAGTTGTAAAAAGTGAGTTTTCTAATGTATTAGGAAATAAATTTGATCTTTCAAAGGTCAAATGTTTCTGTCCAAAGTTGTAAATGTGGTAAATACTATTTGAAAATCCAGCAAGCACTTGACAAGCACAAAGTCTTAGTGTAAGAAAACACACATAAGACAAGCATGATCCTAATAGGCCAAGGGTTTGTATACTTGGTATAGCCCACCGATATACCCCAGATTGGTGTTGAACGCCTCTCCTTCTCGGGAGTGGATAGCTTAGAAGTTTGGTGGCACTGGCTCCCATCCACAACACTCACTTCTATGGGCACACCAACTTCAGATTCTTGGGTACTAACTTCCCAAGAATTGCTATCTCTACTCAAGGGAGTTAGCAGTGAGTATCCTCGGGCATGATACTGTACTTTGCACTATACCAAGCAATGACTAAAAAATGGTTGGATTCTAAAACAATAGGTGTCTAGTAAGGGCATCTGTTTGAGTTGCCACACTTGGGGAGATAGATTAATCAACAATTAGGTGGCACTCCAGCCTAAAAAGGTTATGCTCAACAAGGTTTATGGGAGTACTAATCCATCCGTGTGACACATCCGCACTCGTGGTACTCAAACTTTCCTCAAGCACCAATTTTATATCCTAGTTGGAAATGGCTTGGCTTTAGCCTGTTACCAGTCGAGTTGTCCCTTAAGGTGAGTACTTTTTCCCTTAAGGAAGACCCATTTCTAGAAATACTAACTATTTCTCTTACACCTAGGATCACCCAAAAGTGCAAGGGGAGAGGATACTTTTATTATTAAGTCTTAGGGGTTTACAAAAAATAAAGTGGGTCTAGCTTTCTGATCACCAAGTTTTCACAAAGTGAGAGCATAATCCCCTACCACTTTCAAGCACAATCAAACACTTGCAAACAAAAGTTCATTTTAGTGCACCAATGGAAGTGTTCCTAAACTAAAAATCATAAACAGATGATTTGAAAGATTATTCTTTGACAAACGTAGCTGCAAAATCACATGTCAGTAGTTTGGATGATTTTATTTGACTCACAAGCGTTGCAAACCCACATGTTAGTAGTTTCAAAAAATGTCTTCGACCCACAAGAATCCTAACGCCACACGTTGAAACTAAACATTAGTAACCAAAAAATCCTATTCTAAAGGACGCAAAGAAAAATAGAAAAGAATGAAATAATAAAAATGTAGCAATATGAAAAGAAAATATGAATACATAAATTGAGTAGAAAAATGTGTTATGACAGAGCAAATGTGCCACAAAATTTTTTGTTAGAGTTTACCAGTTGAATGCGTTGTCCTATAGTAAAATGCGTCATAATAATTCAAATGCGTTGAAATAACTGTCAAATGTGTCACGTTTTTGTTGAATGCGTCACTTGGGGTCATGAATGTGGTCTAATAATTCAAATGCATCATTGGTTTTGTTGAGTGCATCACGACATAGTGAATGCGATGCATGGTTGTTCAAATGTGTCATTTAGAAACCCGTAGCTGCAAAACAAAAATAGAAAGTCGTACAAAAATGAAAAAAATGTAGTGAAAGATGTTAGGTTCACCAAATGTATCTCAAGAAATTTTATAGGTTATTAACTTAGAAGCAATAAATCCAAAAATTCAAAGAAATAATAGAGTGCAAAGGAGAAAACATGAAAATAAAACAAAACACAGTTACCCTAAATCTTCAATCTCCATGGTTGATCTCCATTACACCTTCTAGCTTGTTGCAAATAATGACTTTACCTCATATTTATGGGAGCAACCTAAGACTATGCCATGTCCTACACAATTGTTGAAGGATTTTACTATGAAAGTGACTCTAAAATATGCAAAGTATGAGAGAAAATGACAGAAAAATGAGAGCCAAAAAATTCACATGAATTCTTGAGAGAGCAAAAAGAATTCAAAATTGCCATTTTATAAGTAAAGGAAATTTTGAAATGAATGGACGAGATTGAAGGTTGAATCGATGGTCAAGATTGAAAGCTAAGATAAGGAAAAAATGGCTAAAAAAGGGCTAGAGAATCAAATTAATAATAGTTATTTGACTTTTTGAATGAAAAGGCATCTTTTGAATTAAAAATTATTTTAATTCAAAAGTGGAGAATAAAATGATAGTAGGAAATAAATGTCCATATTCTGCCAAAATAAGAAATTTTGACCATTTTAAATAAGTAATTATTTTCTTATTTAAAATGAGAAAAGTGACGTGGCCCTAATTAAATAAATTAAAGAATTTATTTAATTAGAATAGGAAAATGTAAATTATTGACGTATTTAAATAAATAAACAAGATTTATTTATTTAAATAATCTAGAAGAATTAGTGGACACAAATAATTAAATAAATTAAGAAGTTTATTTAATTATAGGGAGACATTAGATAATTAGTGACGCATTTAAATAAATAAATAAAATTTATTTATTTAAATAATCAGGAAGAATAAAGAGACACGAATTAATTAAATAATTAAAAATTATTTAATTAAAAGATGAGAAGTGGACCAAATAACACAATTAAATATTTTAATTATGCTAGGACGAAAGTGGTGAGAAATAGAGCTTGCAGGCCTAGGTCAATTTTCAGTGGACCTATAGAAGGCATGTGTTAAGAGGTTTGCAAAGGAAATGCAAAAATAATTTGAAATTTCTATGATTGTAGAGTTGAGTTTCTTTCTTGGTCTACAAGTAAATCAAATTGATAAGGGGATATTCATTTCACAATTAAAATATGTGCAAGAGTTGTTAAAGAATTTTGGAATGAATGACTCCAAACCCGTTAGTACTCCTATGGTGATAAGATATAAGATAAGTAAAGATGATCAATATGTTAAAGCTGATTAGAGAAAATAAAGATCTATGATTGGTGGATTGTTGTATCTTCCTGTTACTAGAAGAAATATCATGCATGCAGTATGTTTAGTTGCCATATTTCAAGTAGATCCTAAATAAGCGCACGCTACAACTATAAAGAGGATATTCAAATATCTTAAAGGAACACCAGATTTTGGCTTATGATATCCTAAGAATACTAATTTCACTTTAAGTGCTCACATCGATGCAGATTGGACAGGTTGTGTGGATGAGCGAAAGAGTACTAGTGGAGGTGCTTTTTTTCTTGGTGGAAGATTGGTTACATGGTTAAGTAAGAAGCATGACTTGATTTCCTTGTCAACTGCAAAAGCAAAGTATATTGCAGCAACATCTTGTTGCACACAACTTTTATGGATGAAGCAAACACTGAAGGATATTGGAGTGACATGTGATGAGCCTATTCCTATCTTCTATGATGATACAAGTGTTATAAATGTTTCAAAGAATCTGATAATGAATTCAAGAACAAAAGATATATCTATTAGATATCATTTCCTGAGAGAGAAGGTGTTGGAGAATAAATTTAGACTTGAGTATGTGTCTACAAAGGATCAGATTGCAAATATATTTACTAAGGCTCTTCTAAAGAATAATTTTGATTATCTCAAGGAGATTTTTGGGGTTATTGGCCCTTCAAACTAGGTGTACATGGATTTGCATCAGTCCAGTGAATCCATAGATTCTTCATTTATTTGTATTGATGAATGGGTCTACTCCATAGGGGGAGTAGAAAGTTTTCATTGTTGCAGTATGAGTTGCATGGGTGCACTCCTAAGGGGGAGTGATTAGAGATTTTGATTTTTTCCATTGATGTCAAAGGGGGAGAGAGAGTCATGTGAAAAATAGTAGAAGGGGAATGTTGTGCAAATATGGAAAATAAAGGAGAGTGTTTTCTTTGATGGATTTTCACATAATGTGTTGCCATCAATGACAAAGGGGGAGATTGTTGCAAGTATGAGCATATTTGGTGGTGTTGTCATTGATGTCAACATAGATTAGAATGTTGCATATTGTGCATGTATAGTTGAGATGTTGTTGAGATGTTTTCAGTACATGGAGCTATCCTTATGATGTTGCAAATGTGCTGAAATGATGAGTTACCAAGTACTTTTGAGAAAATTAATCAAAAGTGAAGTCATAGTTATGTATGTGTTCAAAATGTTCTCCAAAATGTGCTCCACATTTCTTATGTGTTGATCTTATGCTTGTGTGGATATAAAGGGTTATTGTTGGAGATCTGTTGGTGTCATCTCTTGATTTGTAGCTTATATTATGATGGATTGTGAAAGTTTTGTTCATTGGTGAGTGAACCGGTTTGACAGAGTTGCTTGTCTATGGATGGGGAGAAATATTTCTACTCCGTAGTCCTCCATTGTTTTTTTTTAGGTCTTGCTGATTTGGAATCTATCTAGTAATAATTTTCTCTGGGTTTTGGCAGAGATGTTGGTGGTTCACGACTTCAAAATTTGAGTTTCAGAGTTGTTGTATGTGTTTGTATAGTCCGGATGGACTAATGGAAGGTGTTCTATGTTCTAAGGTTGTTTCACTTGTTGTGGATGTATCTAAAGGTATTTAATATTTTTTCTCATGCATGATAAATCATGTTACATCATTAGTGTGTTATCTTCTTGTTGGGAAGTGTGTACTCAAATGTTCATTTATGGTTTCATTAGGTTTGGCTGACCTAGTGTTTACAGTTCATATGAAGAATTAAGAATTTAATTAAGGAAGCATGTGGTTGATCCAAGACATTGATTTTGGTCTTGGTTAAGTGTTGGATTGGTCTGCTCTCATTTCTTTCCACCATGGGAATGCTGAGTTGCCAACCTAATTTGAATTTGTGAAATGAAGTGTATGTGGCCGAGCTTGGAGAAAGTTTCTAAGGTTGAAGAGGATATAGATGCAATTAAAGTTGTGAAGGATTAATATGTACAAAAATAATGAAGTAATCCACAAGTGTAGATCAAAGTTGTGCAAAAGTGAGTTGAGGCAACAATACTTTATTGTGTTGGATTCCTAAAATTAGTGAGCTGAAGGTTTCTACAATCTTCAAATCAAGGCTATGGATGTGTGTAAATTGTTTTGGTGGATATTTTTGTTATCTTTTGTATCTATAGGTAGTGAGCCTCTATGTTGGACAATGAGTCCTTTCTGTAGGCAGTGAGCCTTTGTATTCAGGTAGTAAGCCCCTTGTATTCAGTTTTTCTATTACTTTATATTGTGAGTTAATCCTCACTATGGTTTTTCCCTTATTAGGTTTTCCACATAAAATTTGGTGTTCATGGTGTTGATTTTGCTTTTTGTTATTTGCATTTCATGTTCATACCTAATAATACATTAATGTGGTTGTGAAGTTGTTAATTGTTTGAAGTTTTGTGATTGAATTTGGTGAGAATTGATTCACCCCCCCTCTCAATTGTCTTATGCCTTTTAACACATCAAGCTAAAGTAACAAAATTTTCATCAAAGTATCATCATAACAATAATTCCAACATCAAATAATGTATCCTAATGTATCATCTTAATTATATCAACTATCAGTCTATTAGAGAATAGTATGAGGGGCAATACATCATTCCCCCCCTAGAATTAGGCTTACACCTTGAAGCCTACAAACAAGAAATGGTACAACTTTCATATTCATAATGCATCCTCCCAAGTGGCCAATTACTCATCATTAGGATCCTACTGAACCCTCACCTACTCCACTTCTCGATCCCTAAGGGTGAGTCTCCTCTGCTAAAAAATTCATATGGGCTCTAGAGCCAGCTACCCATCCTGTACCTATAAAGCATTCTAGTCAAGAACATGTGAAAGTTATCTAGATAATATGGCCTAAGAACAGAAACATGAAATACATCGTGGATATGCACTAGGCTAGGTGGAAAAGAAAGATGGTTCACAATAGGGATGATCCTCTCCAAAACCTCGGATGGCCCAATAAAATGTGGTGCAAGCTTAGAGCCTTTTCCATAGTGGATCAGGATCTTTCTCAAACACACCTATAAGAATACTCGGTCAACTATAGAAAACTGATGATCAACCCTATGAGCATTTGCATATTTCTTCTGCTTGTCCCGTGCTGACACAAAAATGCTCTCTAATATGAACAACCTACTGCTCCATCTCCTAAATCATCTTAGGACCTAGGAGGACTATATCCTCAAGGTGATCTCAACTCAACGGGGTTTGATAAGGACATCCATATAAGGCCAAAAAAGGGGACAGACCAAGAGAACTATGCTGACCATTATCATACAAAAACTCCACCATGGCATTTTACAAGTTTGCATATAGTTGATTCTCCCTTGGACACTACAATACCTACCACAAATTCTCCTTATGATCCTCCACTTTCCTTGAATAAATAAAAATTTCATCCAGGAACACAAGGAAAAATTTGTCAAGATAGTTGTATAACACTGCATTCATCAAGCTCATAAGTACATATAGTGCATTCGTCAACCCAAACAACACGACAGTGAACTCATAGTTCTGTAGTGAGTGTGAAATGCAATCTTATGAATTTTTTTCCTCAAATATACACAACTGATGATACCCTGACTTTAGGTCAATCTTTGAAAACACCTTGGATCCCTTAATTTTATCAAAGAGAACATCAATCCTCGACAAGGGATATCTATTCCTCACAACGTCATGTTTATTAAATTGTCGATAATCAACACACAACCGAAGGGATCCATCCTTTTTCTTCACAGAAATGACTAGTTCTCCCCAAGGAGAAACACTAGGAAAAATGAACCCCTTAGCCAACAACTCCTCTAGCTACAACTAAAGCTCCTTAAGCTCCTAAGTAGTCATCCAATACGAAGCTCAAGAAATAGGCTATGCTCCAGGAACAAGATCTATCCTAAAATCTATGTCACACTTAGGTGGCATCCCCAAAATCTCATTGGGAAAAACATTTGCAAACTCCCTAAGGATAGGATTATCATTGAGAGACACCTCTCAACTCTCCCCTAACTCCAAATCATTAGTCATCATAGCAAACAACTAGAAACCTTGACACATGCATCTCCTTAACTATGTAGCAAAAAACATATGCAAGGAGATGGGCCTCTGAATTCCAACTACCTCTACCTCCCTACTTGAATCATCCAAACACTGCACTGACTTACACTAACAATCTATCACTACTTGGTGAGCATCCAACTAATCCATACGCACCACTATGTCATAAGATCCTATGGGTATGAGGAAAATGCCCATAGTGATAAAGAGAGAACCAATCCTCAATCCACATCCATACACAAGGGATTCTATCGATACTCTAGCTCTAGAGGTGAATTTGACCTACAACCTAGCATCCTACTTTTCCACCACTAGGCTGCAATGCTCCACTAAAAAAGGGGGAAATAAACGAATTAGAAACAACAAAGTAAAAAATAATAGAAATACTAATAGCCTACAATGCATTTGTGGTCTCCATAAATATGCCTTGATTCTCTTCCTAGTAGTTATCAATCATTGAAACCACTCTATGAGACCTTCTTACATCACCCATGGTTGGCTCTAAGGCTGCTGGCCTCTGACTGAATCCTGATTTTTTCTCTTTTAGACACTGCTTGGCTATGTGGCCCTATTGGCCACAAGAAAAAGATCATAAACCCCTACCATACCCCTGCTGCCTGAAGGTTTACTAGACTACTAGAAGTTACCTCTAGTGACTACAAATTATGTGCTCTAAGCTAGCTAGTCAGGATGATACTGCTTGGATCACTACTAGCTCTAAATTTTCATAGACTGAGAACCACCACTATAATGAGACTAAAAAATTCTTAGGTTTTGACTGGGAACACTGATGCTATTGTTGTTGTTCACCCTTAGCAGGTGCATGATGGCTCCTAGAGGAACTCGTTGCCGGAGACTTTCCACCTCAGATCCCAAAGCCTATAGGAGGTACACTACCAATCTAAACACCTATCACAAGCCTTTGTGTTCAAGTCACCACTAGTACCATTCAAGGTAGGAGGACGTGCCCTAAAGAGATCCCTCATATGACCTTCTATAGTAGTGTCCTACTCTACTACAACATCTCTACTCCTAGGGGACCTTTTTCTTTCCCTATCCACCTACTGATTACCCTTCTATCTAGGGACTAGGTGAGAAAGGATCTCCTCAAGAAAAGGATGTAACTAAGCTCCCTCTAAGTCTTGTTGGCCATAATTTTTACCCTTGTTTCCCTGAATGTCCTGAGAGCCCTACTATTCCTTATGATCACCCTTGTGGGAACCTTGAGGAGGGGTTTTCTGGTGGTTAACCTCATGGCCACCACCTTGACTACCCCGACATAGACCTCTAGGCATATTCCTACACAAGAAATACCAAGGAAAAATATAAGGTTTTTAAGCAATGATAACAAAGGGAGAGAAACATAATCTCCAGAGTCTAAAAAACTAGGACAATATAATGCACTCATATATAACAAGAGTACCTAGTGTTAGAAACTTGGGCTCTCATACTAGGTATAATGCCCCACCAAGGAACCCTAGAGGACAACATTAACTATGGCACAATAATGGAAAAAAATATATTTTTTGAAAGAAATAACTATGAAAGGCATAACATAACATAACATAAAATCTTGTCCTAGGTCCTCTAAGGTTCCATGAATATGCTACTCACATAACTATCATCCAAGAAACTAGAATCATTTCATTGACCACTATGATAGCATGATTTAACTAAAAAGAAAAGTTATTTTAAACCACCACATTAAATGTTTCTACATTGTGTATTTCCATAACATTTCATCTGATAAACAACAATAAAGATTATTTATAACTAATTAACATATGCAAAATACAACACTTAACAATATCCATTACAAGAGGGTTCATCAATATCTATTGCAACATTACATTATTTACAATAATGATTCCCATAGTACATGTGGGAGGAATACATCTGATTACGATCAGAGATACACAAAGATACAATCCAATACATATACATAAATGATAGTCCTCTCAAACTGGAACATGAACTAAAATCTGCTATACAAAGAACAACCTCCATGCACATGAACATGCAATAAGGATAGGAAATGGAGGAAAATGAACCAACCTCCCAACCATTTGGAACCCCAAGGTCCACCCCCCATTCTAGGAGATAACACAAGGGCCCACTACAAGCAGTCAATCAAGAAGACAACATGATAACATCAACAAGGGCCACACATGACTCCAACACAACACTGCTAACAATACCAACATTAATTACAACACTGACTTCACTTCTAGAGGCACTCACACAAAAAAAAGAGAAAGTACAACTAGGGAATGCTAGACTGCAATAGGGAGGAGTTTCATCACATAGCTTGATATGGGTTATCCTTGGTGGATCCTCCTAGGCTCTCGACCCCCATCCTGGGTAATCCTGGTAGCCTCTCCCAATCCTCAACCCCCATACAAACTTATGTGAAATCAACGTACCTTTCATGAAGGCAGGGTAGTTGATCTTTTCATTCTAGGCCTTCTCATCTTATCTCAAGCCTAGATGAGTACTTGATCCATGAATGAGGAAAATCATTGTATTGTTTAATGTGAAGTCTACCCATCCCCCTAATTCATTATTAAGGTTATCATTGGATTAAGAAACCCTCCAATGGGTTATCTTCAACACCACTTTGGGTCCTAACCCCCATGGAGAGCCACTTTCCCTACTTGCAAGTATTAAACCCTACACATCAATCAAGGATTTGATCATTTTGCACACATATCACTATCACATGAATTCATACATAGAGCAAGGCATTGGCCATCTTGCATATTAACATAATCACATGAACACTAGTTAGGACAACATGAACCTATGTCCCAACCCATAGCCATAATTCAACCCTCAATGAATAGGTAGTACAACACATATGCACACCTTCAATAGATCATTACAACATCTCATGAAATCCAAGCAAAGATAGGAGGGAAACACAAAGCACATAACTTCAAATATTGCCAAATCACTTCCAAATTTAAACAATTATAAGACAATTCGTGCATACAATACCCCCCATAGGCCTCTGGAACTGACCTTAAACAACTTACAAATAGCACCCACTTTTAGATGATTACAAAATTGTCTGATCCCAAAATCAAGCACATTTCTCAATGCAACCAAATAATCATAGCATCATAAACTTGGAAAATACTTTTAAAATAAGGCATTATTTCAATCACTTATTTTCACTTACTCTATAAGTCAATTAAATGATTATTTACTCCAAATATTTATACTTGATAATATCTATAGTAACCATATTCCAACTATTTAAATTATACAACCCTATTAATAATTATAAATAATCAATTCCTAAACTTTTTCCTTTAAACAATATTAACTTTTTCCCACTCTCAGTATCCAAAAATGAAACAAATAAATTCACTTAGATGGATATTAAATCCTTTTATCTAAAGTTAATTAAATAATTATTGTACATTAGTTTTCCAATTAACATTTCTTTAATTAAATCATTTTATTTCTGCGATCCTCCACATATAGAAGCTCTCTCTTCCACAATTCACTAATACTTATAATAATATATACATACACACACATACATATAAGTATATACATATGTGTGTATGTGTATATATATATATATATATATATATATATATATATATATATATATATATATATATATATATATATATATAAAATAAAACCATATTACTATTTCAAATCCATCATTTCATCGATAAATATATATCTTATTACTGATAAAAGGGTAAACATAAAAGATCAACCGAATGCATTTTAAAATAAAATATGCCAAACCTAAAATGTCAACCAGTATGCATATCTAAGTCTCGATAAAATACAACCCAAAAAATTGTTTAGTTGATGGAAATAACAAAGGTGGGTTTTCTCAAACAATAACAACATAGAATCCTCAAGGAGGATTGCCCTCGCAGACGGGATGTTGGCATGGGGTGTGATTATAGAAGATAAAAAGGCTTCATAAACTTTCAAGCAAATGAAATTGGTTGCTATTGCAGGGACAAAACTATAGTGAGGAGGGGACATTGCTGAGATAGCTTATGTTTCAACTAACCACCCTTTCATGTAATATCATTCATATTGTAATCATGCACATATTTATCATGGTAGAGGTGATGGTTTGCCACTAGCCGCTACTCCATGACATCATTCAGGGAGAGCCCGCGACCACAAGGTTTAGTGTTGTTGTTCTTTTGGTTGGGACAGGTTTAGGGGATGCAAGGGAAATGCAGATAGGGTTTGCATAGACTTGGTTCACATTATTTGGAGCGGTGAAATAAAATATAATACAATCATGATAAGTGGCTCCCTTAGCTCCACACCCTACTTAGGGAACACAAAGAAATAGCAACATTGTTTATGGGCATACACCAATGAATGAAATTGGATGACGCTGATAGAGGAAAATGAATTTAGAAAGGTTGATGATAGTAAGAAATGCCAGAAACAACTTTTACAAGGGCCAAATAAGAAAATGGAGCCTATCTCATCTCCATCAGTTACCAAGATATAAAACATATTCATCGCTATGAACAAAAATATAATGTTGTTGATTTTCCATCGACTTGTATCTTATTATCAGTAAAGTGAAAACATAAAAAAATCTATATCCATTGTATTTTACGAAAATTAAACACCCAGTATAAATCACTTGGCTACCTCCGAAACACACATAGTAAAATAGGGCACATGGTGAGGGAAATGAGGGTGTAGCAAGGAGGAGGCATATGGCTCACAAGGAAAGAGAACACAAAGAGCTCAAATCTCAAGATTTTGAACTGATATTAGGACACACACTACTTGGATTTGTTGAAAAGACTTAAGAATATTTGAAGCAAATCAATTTAGCTAGGGAGAAGATATTATCTTGTGGGATACAATGGATTCAAGATACACACATAATGGATTGAGTGAAACTTTTAGGATTAAAATTCAAGAGACGAAATGCAATGATTACAGCAGTTGCAAATATATTTTAAGATTAATTCAATACGGGAATAAGTAGATGAATGTCTTGTTTCTAGGAAACATCAATACATCAACCATTTGATTTCAAAAGAAAGACAAAAAGAGAGGTCACATTCATTGACTGCACATTCAGAAAAGTAAATAAATAGAAGCTTGCAATCTAACTTGGATCAAAAGCCTATAAAGGACAGAGTTTTATGCCAAGAACAATCTTCCGTTGCAATAACAACTTCTTCAGAATCCCCAATCCACACAAAATCCATAGCATATGATTTTTTTTTTCGAAAAAATTACTTCCCTTCCTAGAAAAAAAAATGAATCATCCAAAAATCTCCCAAAATGATAACTATTTACAAAAGGAAGGCTAATCATTTTTTTTAAAACCAAAAATCTACTAAAATCTCTCAAATTCCTCAAGAAAGAATTAAGTTTATTTTTTGACAATCTATTCAAAGTTGTGCATGTGTTGCATGAAAGCCCTTTCTATCTTTTATATTATTTTTACTATTTATTAATTACAACATTCCATTATAATTTTTTATTTTATTTTAATATTTAATTACACATTTAACTTATTATAAATCATGATTATTAATAAATATATTTATATTTATTTATCAAATACCATTTTTTTAACCTAATAATCTATTTTAATACATCAATTAACCAAAACAACATTTATTAAACAATTTTAAATTAAACACACCAAATTTCAACAACAATTACCTAAACCCTAACCAAGGTCGAGAAGCAAGACCAACTGACCTTAGACAAAATTGACATCACTAACAGGGTATCAAACAAGATACTCATCCTCTTCAAGGATGATGGCTAGGGTAGGGGACCAAATGCTATCTCTAATAAACTATTCCATTGGGTTTAAGGCACACTCAAACCTTCCAATTTAGGTGGAGTCAATGCCTAGTACCTACAACCTATAGCACACAAAACGGTTGTGCATAACCATATACATATAATTAGACACATCGTGAAAGGGAATCACAACATAGTAGGGTACTCACAAGCGAGTAATGTTACACTTTCCCTTTCACCCGAACACATCAAACAAGTAACCACATTAACTCATAATAATCACTTACATAAAAACAAGATAAGAACAATCACAAGATAATTGTGTAACAATCATGATCAAATAATCACATAATGCTCATGATAGAATTAGTGCATATAATCAAATAAACCATATCCTAGTCATAACATATACATAAAGCTCAAGTAACATAAGTGTCATAAAAGTATCATCATAAGTCCAACATCAAATAATGTATCCTAATGTCTCATATTAAGAAGATCAACTATCAATCTATCAAAGAGTAGTATGATGGGAACTACACCATAGACTCATGCAATGAATGGCATGCCTTCTACTCTTTACCGTAAAATTAAATACATCTACAACAACAAAGTGTACACACTCAAGGTTGATCATGAGCCTTATAGTGTTTTACAACTTGAAAAAGGTAAATAAAATCCTTTGGAAACATTAACACCAACTACACAAGTGGAACATGTACAACAAAAAGTTAAAGAAAAAAATATTGAGGCGGTCACAAAGCTATTAGAAGATGATTGTCCAGTTCCTTAGATTTCACACAAAAATTCATGGCAGAATATAATATCATAAACAAAGACTCTAAAAAGGGAAAAGAAGAAGTTGTGTTGTCAATAGAAAATTCATACAACCCTTCAAAAGCATCCACCACATCCACTTTAGAAAAAGAAGAAAATTACACAACAAAATTTGATGAACTTAATCATGAGCAACCACTGAGTCCAAAAGAGATGAAAAAGATTTTATGGAAAAGGTTATGGACTAATGAAACAACTTAGTGATAGTGGAAAATGATGTGGTGCTAGAGAAAAAGGTATTTTTTCCCCTATAGAGCCTAACAAACAAGAAACAAATCATGGTCTTGGTTATTTTCCTTTCATAGAAAGCAACCCATCAAAAAAGCCTTTGATGATCATAACTCTTAGAAACGACTCTTCTAAAATGACTTTAATAGTGATGCATCCTGAATTGATAGACACTAGTGGTCTTGGTTATTATCCTTTGCAAGAAATGAAAAAAACAAAGACATCTTTACTTAATATCAATGTAATCTCACAATACACTAATGATTTGAATTCGTTAGATTTTACATCCTCCTTTCAAGGAGAGAACAAAATATCACAATCTAAAGAGACTTGCATAAGTATCATATCTTGTACCAAGATAGAGATATACTTGTCACATGATAAAGGAACATTTTATATGGATCAAGAGAGCTTGGTGAGACTAATCCATGATCGTCTGATATCTCTCCCTACAAGAACACGAAAGAAATTTTATTATAAGTATGCCATATAAAAATGGCCCCTTGTCATTTTCATGGCCTTTTAGGTTTTGTTTCATGGTGTTTGATCTATTTTTCTCTGATTTTATGTTGCAACATGGCCTGAACATGCATATTTAGGTACTAAAATTCAAATAATGACGTCTTGTGAAGGTGTTGTGAGGTGTTGTAAGACATTTCTCCATTATTCTAGACTCCATTCATTACAATTCACCTAAAATCACTTTTTCATCACTAAACAAGTCCTATTTTGAAGTGTTGTAAAGTCTTGTAACAAGATTCCATGATTTTCTAGGCACAACTTCACTATTTATCCCTTTCTTGTGCTTTATTTGGTCGCTTTATGCCCTCATAAGCTTTAATTAAGTGTACTTTTGAAGGTAAGCCCAAAAAACAACATTAAATGCAACTTAATTCTTGACACATATTTCTAGGTCCTAGGTGGGACCCATTCGCCATGGGTGGTGAATGAGTCCCCCTTGGCTCCAAATTTTTTTTTTTTTAATTTCCTATCGAATTTTTATTCAAAAACACTTGAAGTCACCCTATGATGAGGTATGAATGGTTAACTAAGGCACAATATTGTATAAATAAGTGATTTTCACCTCATTCTACATCCCCTACAATTCTTCAACATTCACACATCATCTCAAGTATTCAATCATCTTACAACATCAATTCAAGCAATAATCAAGCACTTTGGAGCATCCATTGATATTACTTTAGAATTGCATTATCAAGGGTTTGGTAAGTTGATAGCTATTGCATGTTATTAGTTTATCATTATCTTTCATTTCATTGTTTCATTAAGGGTTTGATTACCAAAAGTGGGGTTTGACCAAGGAAAACCCCTATTTGCTAACCCTCAACCATTTTTTCCCTATTTCATGTGTGTTTGAAGACCTAGGTATGCAGATTTAACAAGATTTTTCATGTTGAAGATTGGTAAACAAGTCAACTAGGTGCTTCAAGTGCACTCATTCATATTTCAAGCTTGGAGAAGGTTTTATGTTCATTTCCAGCTGAATTGACTTCACTAACCCGAAAATATGAGACTTCTAGATCTGGGGTTGTAAAGTTGTCTCCTAATTTTTTTAGAATTTTGGGAGAGGATTGATTCACCACTAGTTGTGAACGAGTCCCACCTTAGGACTAAAAATCTAAAATTTTGTCAGATTCTAGATCCCAACAGTAAGAAACCAATTTCTGACACTTTTTCACCAGTGGGACTAATTCAACACCCTAGGCGAATGAGTCCCACTGTGAAATTTCAGTGATTTTAGTTAGCATTCACAACATCCCAAAATCATCAAACATTTCCCATATTTACTTTGTTTCATCTCATTTCTTTCTTTTTTGCATTATTTCTTCATTTAGTTCATTGTTTGCATATCATAGTGTGTTTTGTAGCATAGTTTAAATCTTAGTTTTTCATTCATATTCAATCATTTATATCACTCAATTGGATTTAGTTTACTCATTTATCTTAGAAAACATCACACATAACTTTATTTGAATGAACCCTTAGCATTTTTGGGCCCTATCTCTCTCATTTTAGGTAAAAAACCCTAGAAGAGCTAGATAAGTCCATAGGAACCAAAAATCTACAACTCATTTTGGTGAACCTACATATTGAACACTTTGCATTTCTAATTTCGTTTGCATATTGCATCCTAGAATATATTTGCATCAGCATTCAATTAGGACAATTTTTTTTTTTGCATTACATCTTATTGAAAAAATTGAAAATATACATTTTACATCCTTGATTGCATTTTTTAGAGCATTAAAATCATCTTAAAATTTTTGAAAATACATAAAAACATCATAATGGGACTCATTCGCCACCCTGGGTGAATCAATCCCTCTGCACTTTTTAAACAACATTTCTAGCATTTTTCTAGCATTTTCTTGCATTTCTATTTTCTGTAGTTATTTGTTAGTTACAGTTAGTAAAATTTTTGTTCTTTGCATTTAGAACTCCTAGATTACTTTTCATTTGGATTCATCCCATCCTTTCTAGTAATTGTATTATTTTTTGGTGCCCCATTGATAATACTTTAGTGAGAAGAAGTTCTAGATTCATGGCCTCCCACGATAGCACTTTCATTGTGAACCTTGGGATCTCACGAGTTCCTGCTCCTAGTATGGACAATGGTGCTTTAGGCACTGACTATACCACTTCTATTCCTCCACCTTTCCATCCAATGAATTTTGACACCCAAAACAATTCCCTCCTGCAAGAAAAGGATAATAATATTCATGAGGATTTTGTACATTTACAACAAGACTTGTCACTTGAAAACATTTCCACCATTGTGATACCTGCCATTGACAATCTTCATTGTTTGATTGAAAGTTATGATGGCTTACAAGTAATGAAGAGAATTTTTGAGATTTACAATAAGCATGCCTCTTCTAATAGCCAATCCAAAACCATTCTTGTAACCCAAGGAGGACCTCAAGTTCCTCCACCTTCAACCATAGCATCTATACCAACTTATACCAATCCAAAAGTCCACATAACTATGCATCATGTTAATTATGTGGCTACTTCTTTCCCAATTCCACCTAGCATTCCTAATTCTCTTGTGGCATCACAAGTATCCTCCACCACCTTCACTTCCCCTAACATCACCCACACTTCATCACCCTTTTCTCTTCCATCTCAATCCACCTACCCCTACCCTATTCTTACACAACTCCTTAACATTGTTTCTTCCATGCAACATCAACTTTCCACCATTAGCCAAGGTCAAACTACTCCACCCACATATCATGTCCATAGTAGCCCTTTATCCTTATAAATCTTACATACCCCGATACCACAAGGCATAGAAATGCCTCTGTTTGAGAAATATGAAGGTAAAGGAGACCCTGTCAACCATGTTATGCTTATATAGCTTTGTGTAGTGGTTTTTTCCTTGATGATAAATTGTTAGCCAAACTATTTCCAAGGACCTTGAAAGATATTGCATTATAGTGGATTTCCCGCTTTCCTAATCATTCCATCCATTCTTTCAATGAATGGTGGATGCTTTCATAAGTTGAACTTTCAAGTGCACATGACACCTAAACAGACAATGGTTGAACTCATGCAATGTAGAAAAAACACATATGAAAAATTAATAGATTTTATCTCATGATACCAATCCTTGTATGCTTAGATTGATGTCAAGATTCCTGATGCACATCTGCAAAATATGTTTATTGAAAACTTTCACATAAACCTTTAGGATAAGCTAACTATGATGAAATTCCCTTCGTTTATGCATTTATGCACAACCTTGTGTGAATACCATAACTTGGTTTCAAGTCATGATTCAAAAATCCACTTCTAACCAAGCTAAAAAATTTGAACACAACAATCAAAACCAAAATAACATGCAAAACTTTCACAAACCAAATAGAGGCTTCTTATAGTTCAATCCTCCTTCACAACTACAACCAACCCAACTAGTTCAGACTCAAGTGGTAGATATTAAAGTAGTGGTGTCTTATACCTATGGGGACTAAAAGAGACAATTTACTCCCTTACCTGATACCCTCCATAACACAATGAACCAATTAATTCAACAACACATGCTCACTTTTCCACCCATACTCCCACTTGATCTAAATAAACCCTTACCACCCACCTTCAAACCTAATGCTTATTATCATTTTCATTGGAAAAATGGACATGAAACCGAACACTACAAGAATCTAAAACATTTAGTTTAAGACCTCATTGATTCAGGCCATTTGTCCATTATGGGTGTTAATGATCAAGGCAATAAGTCCATTGCACCCCCTAACCAGAACTTACACATTTTCACCAATCCCATGCCTAAACACACTAGTTCATTTTTCAAGGCAAGTGAACCTTCTAACATTGATGTAATGACTATTTATCCAAACAACGAACAACATGATATATCTCCACCTGTTACTAAAGATAGTCCTATGGATTAACTTGTGGCTATGATAAACATTATCCCTCGTAAGGGCCAAACCACTAAATATCTTGATATCACTTTTTTTGCTAAAGACATACTACAAAAACTTCCTAATGGTCCTCTCTACATAGCTGGCAGAATCTATGATAAACCCACTAATGGGATACTAATATATCCTACTTGTGGAGAGAATGTGATCACAAACGAGTTTCTAGTATTACATGAGTTATATCAAGATGCTTATAATAAACCAACTGTGTGGTTTAAAACACATACTAGTTTTGCATGCCCTATGATTAGATCAATTGTACTCCCCTTATAGATAGGACCTAAAACTTTGGATATAAAATTTTCAATTATTCTACAATTCGACCAATTTTTTTTGTGGCTAGGCCACCCTTGGCTTCACTAAATAAAAGCAGTCCCATCAGTTATTCACAAGTGTTCAAAGTTTCCACATGGAAATGGGATATTTACCATAAACCATAGTGTCTTTAATCCTTTATCATCTAAAGGTAGCTTTTCCTTAGAAGTATTTTATTCTAAACCCATGGAACCCATCACCCCTCGAAAGGACTTCTTTTTCATAGCCTATCAAAAGTTCAAAGCAAAAAAGATAGTTGAATTGTCTCTTCGTAACGCGTCCTCGTCCACTTCCGCACCTCCTATCATAGACAAAACCATGCTTCAATCTAAGTCTAACATTGAGAAAACCATACAACCTCCTAAACAATCACCCTTATATTCTTCCCAACCATTGTTTAAATGACCTAGGGAAAATGAAACAACTCCTGTCATGCCTCCTCTCATTAAACAAGTGTATAAAGCCAAAGAGAAAGTGGTTGACCCATCCTCTTCAGTTTCTTCTATTCTTCCCTCTTTGGAAGTAGAAGAACCTATGATGACTCAATCTACTCTTACATCTCAACAACTCTAAAATAGAATTAAATGAAACCACGGTGCTAGGGAATGAAGGTGTCCTCGTCATCTCCCTGCTTGTCAATCTCACATGGAAGAAAATATAGAAAATAAACCTTCACCTTTGACAGAAGTAATAGAAGACCACCCTCCTTCTCCTAACCTGCCACAAGACAATCCAGTGCCACAATCACAATAAAATGAACCCATCCAACAATCATAGCTTTTGATACATCCATCCTTAGAAATCACCCTTTGTCCTCCCTTTGTCATTAATCTTGATGATGATGACGATGATGATGATGATGATGATGTGCCAATAGAAAAATAGATGAAGAATTGAATAACAATTTAAACACTTTATTTTCATCCACAATGAGCTTAAAAGATAAATCCTCTCCACCAAGTGAAGAAACTGGAATGACTCCTAGTTCGACGCTTTCAATTATTCCTTTTGATAGTCAACCTCGCTCGCATTACACTGAACATGATTGGGAGGTGGATGACTTGTTAGATGGTTGACTTTCATTCATCTAACTAGAATTTTTATTTTTCTCTTTTTAATTTTCCTTTTGGTTTTCCTTTCATGTGTGTATCGTGTTCCCCTGTATCATGTGTTTGATGTTCCCTTTCTTTGTACACTTCTTGTATTTGTATCTCTATTCCTTTATTCATCGTACATTGTCTTTTTCGCTTTTTTTTTGTATTCTCCTTTTGGGTATGACGCAAAGCATAGAGATACCCTATGTATCTTTCATGTTGACCCAAAAGGTCCTTGTCTCTTTTTCTTTTTTTGTGTCCTCCTTTTGGGGATGACGCAAAGCGTAGAGACACCCTTTGTCTCTTCCATATTGACCCAATTGGTTCCTTTTTCTTGTGTTTTCCTTTTGGGGATGATGCAAGACATTAAGACCGAAATGTCTCCTTCATGTTGACCCAAAAAAAAATCCCTTTTCTTTCACCTTTTCGTTTTCTTTTGTTTCGCTTGTATTTTCTTTTTGGTAAAGATGCAAAGTGTTGAGACCACAATGTTTTTTCCATGTTAACCAAAAATAGAATTTTATTTTCCTTTTCTTTTCATTCTCTTTGTGTCATTCTTCTAGTTCTATGGGCTTTGGGGAATGATGAGACTTCTGAGTTCTTTCATAAAAAAATTGTAGCAATGAACATATTGACCACAAATCCATAGATCCCTTATGTGTTTGGTGTGCTCTTTTCTGGAGGGGGGGAATCCCTTTCTTCTTTTTTTCATTTTCCTTGACATGACATCACCTAACTTCAAAACATATGACCTAGCATAGGGCTTTCCAAGTTGGCTCTCATGTCTTTTTTTCCTTTTTCTTTTTCTTTCCTTCGCTACTTTAAAGTAATTGCTCACAGAATTGTGTGTAGAAATTCCTTTAAAGTGGGGGGAATAAATTACCATAATTCATTTGCATTCTTGGTTCCTAGTGTATCCTTGTCATTCATATGATACATTTTCCACTTTGTGGATGACATTGGGTGTGATGTCCTTCATAAGTGTCATCTATCTTAGCATATTACATTCCTCTTGGTGGTCTAATACAACACACTAAATACCCTAAGTTGTGAATATACTATTCATTGATTGGTCCTCTCTTGGAGAAATTATACACAATGTTCCCTAAGTTGACTGTGCATGAACTGAACAAGACTCCTTTGAACATTTTACACTTAACACTTTACATTTTACAATTTACATTTTTTTATTTTGCATCTTTTTCCACCTTGCATAATGCAACTTGCATGACTGTGGTACCTTTCTTTTTTTTGTTCATGAAATTTTTCCTTATGGCACCTTGTTAAAGTTATAATGAGGGATAACTTTGATATGCTTGAACGGGAAGCCCACCTAGCAGCATGACTTTTCCCCATAGTCACATTTGTGTTTTTGAGTGCATACCAACTAGCATATGTATCTTACCTTTTGGGATTTCTCACACTAGAGACAGTTAGAAATTTTTTTGCCCTAGAGTGAGTACATTTGGAACTTCTCACATGATAGACTGTTATGTGTTCTATCGCCCTAGAGTGAGTATACATTCTCTTTTAGCCTAGATCTAATCCACAACTAGTTGGACTGGCGATCGAAGCTTCATCCGATTCTCAACACTTGTGTGTTCCTTTTTTATTATGTTTAATTTTCCATGGGATCTTCATCTTGGGGGCTTCATCATCCTTCTTGATCATGTAAGTGTGAATAAGTAAAAAGTAAAAGAAAAACTAAAACACTTCTTAATAAGACATTAGATCAAAATTAACATGAATTAAATTAATTTAAAACTCTGAAAAGCCTGAAGATGTCTCATTGTCTCCTATCTCCAAAGATTTATCAAATTACAGAAGCTCTCAGATTTGTAAGCACCATAACTGTTTAAAATTCCTATCTAGAGAATGGAATGGATGCTAAATGCAATTATATGATGATTTCTAATTATTTCTAAATGATATGATGCTAATGTAAACTATCTTGATGAAAACTGATAAAAGGAAGCTATAGAAAAAACTAATGATGTTGTCATGATATGAAATCTACTGATACCATGATGTTATGATACTAAAATGCTAATGCTAATTCTTATGATTGCTTGGTTGCTTGGTTGCTTGGTTGTATTCCTACAGAGTAAGATTGTATAAATTTGTATTTCTCATATCCTTTTCATGCTTCAAAAGGCTATATATATAGATTTTCAGTAACAATTTTGCATAGGGGTAACACAATAGAGGCTGAGATTAAATCTGGAGATTTGAATGGTAAGAGATGATAAGGTGGAGCTGATCATGGGGGATTGTTCCTCCCCTTGAAAACACTAGGCAAGATGAGAGGAAAGATTTGAGGAAGAAGATTGAGAGGATTTCTTGTAGGTTTGTCCTCGAGGCTTTCCTATGAATGCCAGTTTAATTAATTATATTTGAAAAATCTAATTTTATTGGTGAGTAAATATAGGGATTTGATTTATTCTTTTATTTAAATATTTTTGGTTTATTTAAATTAGAAAAAAGAGAGATAAATAATTTAATAAAACAAACTATAGAATGTGTTTATTAAATTAAAATAGAAGGAATATGATAATTAAATAATATCAACTATTGAAGTTGTATTTTTAATTTAAGATAGAATTTAATGGATAAATTATAATAATGATAATAATTAAATAAAACAAAGTATTTAATCTTGTTTATTTAATTAAGAGGAAAATAATGTGATAAAATAGAAGAATTAATAGTGAACTTAATATAAATAAATATTTCTATTTATTTACTAAGTAGATGAATTTAGGATTTATTAATCAAATAAATCATATTTAATTAATTATATTCTTTGGACCATTTTTAGGTGTCTACATTTTCCCCTCCTTGAAGTGATCTGTTTACGCATTGCTTCAAAGAAAATTTTGTGCTACTACTGTTAGTATCGATGAAAAAAAAAGTGTGCCCTAGACATGATTTTCAGGTGATTGATGGATATATATGCCCCCTCGGGAGATAAATTGATGATTTATTTATTTATTTATTTTTGAATTTTTTATATTTTTCTGATGATTTGATGATGATTCGATGAAGAGTTGATGATGAAATAATTTATCTCCTGATAATTGATGTAGAAAGTGCTTCTGAATGAAGTTTGAATTAAGCCTCCTTCTTTTTGATGATTTTTTATCATGTCAACTTTTGATTTGATATTGATTGATGCTCTTGATCAAGTAGATGTTGTTTGACCTCATGATAGGTGAGGTTTGATGATTGATTGATGATAATTATCCTCATGAGAGGTGAGGAATAATTATAGTTTTATTAATGAACCTCACGATAGGAGAGGTTGATTCGATGTATTGACCTCATGATAGGCGAGGTTCAATGATGCTTGATGATTGACCTCATGATAGGTGAGGTTGATTTGATGTAGTGAAATCATGATAAACAAAGATCAATGATAGCTTGATGATTTTACTCATGATAGGTGAGGATATTGATAGGTTGATGATTGATTGAATTGATGATAGGCAAGGTTCAATGATAGTCGTTCACGAGATTTGATCAAAGTATCACCAAATCCGAATAGATTTATAGGTGGATTGATTGATAATATTGCTGATTTGTAATATGTTATGATCATAGGAGGATTTTAGAGTTCTTCCCAAGGATGTGGGACATCATCTGGTGCAAGTCGATAGAGATATCATCATTGGATGTGGAAAATCTATAATGCAGATGAAAAACTAATATGAATGCAATCTAATTTAACCATGCAAATCTATATATGTAAGCATTAGCATCAGAACAATAGTTTTATTATGCTTTGTATCATCATAGAGCTTTAAAAGTGTTGATAGTACAAGCATCAATGGTATAATGTAAACCAATGATGAACTAAGTACTACTTTCATGATTTTTGATATTGCAAGTGAACACAAGCATCGAGGTACAATTAAACTGAGATGGCCTAAGCATTTCTTGTGTAAACAAACAAGAATTAACCACTTTCCTATGTGAATTGGAGTGTCATGCATGATACTTTATAGAGTATTTCCCAAGATGATTCACACAATAATTATGATTAATTCACATAAAACAAACAAAGAAAAATACCATTTCTTCTTCCTAGCTTCTCTAGTTCAATACATCATTGAGTTGCTCCAAAGAAATGATAACAATGATCAAAGTACAACTTATACAAATTTTTCTTAAATTATTTCAATCATTATTCAGATTAGATCATCCATCCTAATTTTGTGATGTTTTATGTATTTTCGATATTTTGAATCAAACCTAACCTAAAGACCTATCTTAGGTGCTTTATGGGCTGATCAAATATTAGTCTTTCCTACGTTATACATGCAAAGACCACATGGTTCGACTGACATAAACACATGTTTTTGAATTTTTGACATGTTTTTCGTTCTTCTGATGTGAACTCGATGCTTGATGTGTTTTCAATGGTGATTGGTGTTCCATGTTGGGTTTTGTTTTGATCATTTTTTTTGTCTAACTGTTATTTGTCCATTTGATGAAGATCCATGTTTATGTTGTGCCCAATGATTTTCAGATGTTTCCCCCAAGCTAGGGTGAGACATGACCATGTGATATGATATGATAATGGATGTAAAATGATGGTGGAAGTAACGACCATGACATGTGTCCAATAGATAGAAAATTTTTCTTTAAAATCATAAGTAACGCCTGTTAGCAATTTTTTATTGCACTTTTTGAGTCTTTTTGATTTTGTCTTTTTGTCTTTTCTTTTTTTTTTTTGATTTTTGATTTGTTTTGGATTTTGTAGCTTTTTTTTTTCAGGATATTTAAGATGAAATGAGATTATATGACTAATTGAAGGAACAAGATGACCCACAATAGGGGTAATGCAACCATGGATAAATGATAGATCAAAATGAAAGGTTCACTACAAAACATGCCACACAAGCAACACATCTCTTGTCAAAAGATGATAATGGTTGATTAATTAAGATGCCAGGAATGATTGATTCCATAAGGCATGATAATGATAAGTACTTAGGATCACTAATTCCCCTAAGTAAGATAATATTGATGATTTTTGATGATTTATTGACAAAAGATATGAGTATTGGATAATGTTTCATAGCTAGGCTCAAATATAATTTGCAAGATAAGATTCAAGGTTGCAAAGGGACATGATGACCTAGATTTTGATAAGCTAGGAGATATGGAATGGAAGAAAGCAAGGATAAAGATAATGAATGGTTATGATCAAGATCAACTAGATAATAAATAGACACAAGGCCCAAGTACTTTTCCTCTATTCCTCATCAAGACCAAGGAAAGGAAGAAAGGATGTATTTAGTAAGAATGATCTATAGAATATGGATAAGATGAAAGATATGGTATGGAAGATATGGATAAGGCATATAGGATAATATATATGATGTTCAAGAAGATCCTTAACCTTGCCAAGATAAAAGGTGGAAATGCAACTTGAAATGAGCATAGAAAGGATAATGACCATGAATGATAAGATGTAAAAAACTTGTCCCTAAGTGTAGAGTGCAATAGGAATATGGAAGATAGGATATGGATGATAGGGAGATGGAGGAATGACTTAAGCATCAAGTTTCACAACCAAATATCCCTCTAATAAACCATGGCAATGGGAATAAGACTCCTAAATGTTGGCAGATTAATGATACGATGGAAGAATCTAAGGACTTATGCAAAGGTTTGGATTAAAGGAGAATGATGGGGGATGAATGTTGGATAATGGATATGAGCTTGGAAGGCCTATTGATGGATAGATGGAAAGGATGGAAAGATCAACATTGGCACATACCTTGAAGGATGGTGGAGTGAAGGAGGAAAAATGGATTTGGAAGGTGATAGGTTATTAGATGGAAAATTGGAGGAAGCTTTTAGATTAGGAAATTTTGATGCCAATTTAGATTTTATTGCTTCCATGAGACTTTTAGGAATCCATATGAATTTTTACTTTTATTTTTGCTTTGTCGGCCTTTGTGGCCTTTGGAATTTTTCTTTTTGATTTATGGACCTTTGTGGTCTTTGAAAATTGTCTTTTTTCTTTGATGGTCCTTTGTGGCCTTTTAGATTTTTCTTTTGATTTTGGATCAAATTTTCTTTTATTTTTGCATGTCTCTTCGAGGAGACATGTTGATCCTTTGATACATGTGGATTTTGATATAGAAGCTTTTGATATTTGGCACCCAAATTGCTTCCAAGAGCAACGGGAAGGGTGGATTGAGGTGAGTGATATGGAGGTATTATGGATGAGTTAATGTGGGTAGAATTTTGAAATGGAATCAAGGATGTGTTCCTTTGTTGTTCTTGAGAAATAGGATATGGACCTAGGGTAGAGGGAAGGTTTGATATACTAGGATGAGGACCAAGGATAGATGGAATGTTTGATGAACTAGAATGAGGACCAAGGATAGATGGAAGGTTTGATGAACTAGGACACTTAGGCATATAATCAAGTTCATGGTGATATGGGTTTCTTTGAATAGAAAGGGGTTCTAGGATACCTTGTTCATGAAGGCCTAATCATTTTCCTTTGTAATTTATATTTTGACACATTCGTTTACCAATGGGATATGTAATATTTATGAAACAAGATGCAAGTCCATTTTGGGGAGGGTATGATATGGATGAGAGGATAGGTGTTGGAAGTAAACCATAATGGATAAAGGCGGAGGATCCCAATTTATAGGTGTGGGGTTCATGGATATCTTGAATAGGTGTGATAGGCTCTTGAGATGGAGATGATGGGGTGTTTTGATCTTGACTTGGAAAAGGATTATGAAGTGGTATGAAAGGAATATCTTGATCATGAGAAGGATAATCATCTTCATAGGATGAAAGGGTATCCTTGAATAGAATCATATCTTGATCTTGATGAGGAGGGGAATCATGAGATTTTGTAGAAAGCATGTCTTGATCATTAGTTGGTAAGACATCAATAGTTAGGACAGAAGAAATACCATTATCTTATGATGAAATAGAATCATGAAATTGTATGGATTGATTAGATGATGTAGAAGAAAAAATTAGAAGGATACTTGTCTCTTGAGATGGAAGGGAATTATTTTGGATGAAAAGTGAAAGGAGGGGATCATCATAAGATTCTTGAGAAATGGGATCTTGATCAAAGATTGGAAGAATTTGTGGAATTTTTATATCATTGGATGGAGTGGAAAGAACATTTTGATCTTGATGTGTAGGGGAGTGTATGCTAGCATGCTTTGGATTGAGAGATTGAAAAGAATCATTAGATGTTGACGATATGATAGAAGAGGATAGATGGATGGAATTATTAATATGAGTGAAAGAATCTTGAGGTTTATTTTGGCTTATGGTGGATGGAGATAAATGCATGACATGACAATATTTCTAAATATCATTTGTGCTTGAGGATTTAGATTTGGGCTTATTGAACTTTTTCAAAAATTCAACCACACTAAACTTGGATGTAGTTTTGGGTGAAGAAGGTCTCATGTTCATTTTTTGGTCAAAAGGTATGGGTAGATTTCTAGCAGTATATATCTTTTTGTGGTTTCTCTTTGTATGTCTTGGAATTATTGTTGAAGGTTTTCCATTTGCTGAGTTAAAGCATTCAATTGGTCCATATTTATTTCATCCATGGTGGTTTGAGTTTCAATTTCTTGTTTTTTGGATTTTTGACTCTTGTTGTGAGGGATTTCTTGACAAACGTTGTGGATTTCCAATCCCTAATCATAAATTTCACTATTTGATTATGTTTTGAATCTTTTGTGTTGTTTTTTTTGGATGATGTTTATCTGGATTTTAATGATTTTGAAAAACACAACAATCAAATGTAGACAATTGTTTTTAAGAGCTATAATTTAAACATATAGTGTATGTTCAAAGAAGCATGCATGGTCCTTTTCTAATTGGTTTGATAACAAAAATGTACTTCAAATAGACTCACACTTAAGGTAAAAATTTCATTGTTATACTCAACAGCCCACAACTTAAAATTGTGTAGACTCACATAGCCATGTCACCGCCTAGAGGGCGCTCATGTTTTTGTATTTTCCAGGTGCATACTCAAGGTTAGATTTCTTGATCCCCTAAGCAAATAGTCCTTGGAAATTATATGTTAAGTGTCTTGGGGGCAGATTATTCCCTCCCCTTGTACTGCAAGTATTACAATGTCTAGTTATTAACTCAGCTTGATACTACACTATGGTTCTTAGAAGAAGTTTCCATTCAAAGTGGAAATTGATAAAATCCCTCAGGAGACCTCCCAACCTTTAGACCAAAGGTTTTCTGGATGGTTAAATCTTGCACACTTCCAGAAAAAGTGGGTTTCCGCAGATTTTCTTTAAATTTTATAGTGCGGTAGATAAACCTGGCTTTGGTTTGAACCCATTTAGGTCATTCCCATAGGGTGAGTACTTTTTCCCAGTATGGCAAGCCTTCTACAGGATTTAATAAAGCTTGAAAATGCATGAAATTAAGGATGAGTCTGGTTTTTGATCACCCAATTAAGGGGAGAGCATATGCCTATCACCACACAAACAAAAAAATAAAGTTAAAATTTTAGAGCCCAAACTACAATTTTCTATCTATGTGAAGATGTTGCTTCATAATGAAGATGTTTTTTCACAAAAATACATGGTGTAAATTTTAAATCCAAATTGAAATGTTTGGTGACTATCCTAGGATTGATAAATATTTAATCAAGTGACTACCCTAGGATTGGTTCATTTTAATCCAAATTTAAAAACCAATGAGTTTCTAATGTTCTTTATAACCAACTTTGACAAATCTTGTGTAGATGGTTAATTTTAAGCCCAAAGTAATGCTAGTTGGTCCTAAAGCATGAATGAATGGGTTATTTTCCCAAGAGTGTTTGAAAACACTATTACAATGGATATCAAATGCTTTTTCTTTCACTTCAATGCTCCATGTTCTTCTTAAAACCTATAATAAATTATGAAATTTTTTAGATGAGATCAAGAAATAAGAAGATATAAGGGTTACATGAATGATTAAGCATAAAAACCCTAAAAATTAGACCAAGTTATAATGTGATTTGACTTTAAATTAAAATTGAAAATTTTAACTCCACAAAAAGTGAGAAATACCTACACCATTTCATAGCTTATCAAATTCTACCCCATTTCAAAAAAAAGTTTCCAAAAAGACCTCCATATGACCATGATATGGCCATTTTAAGATTGATTGTCAAAGTGCTAAAACAGAGGTCAAAAGAGCTATAGAATTCATCAGAAGCACTAAAATAGAGTTTTTTGTTTGTTTACTATTTTTTGTTGGATGTGCTAAAAGAAGTGTGAGAAGCGCTATAGTTTTCATTGAAAGTGCTATAAAATTTAGTATAAGCGCTATAGAATTAGGCTGAAGCACTAAAACAAATATGAAGATAATCGCCAACTGTGTTAGGAACCTCTGGTGGATGTGCTAAAATAGATTGTCAAATCGCTAAAGTTTTGGCTGATGCGATGAAACAGACCTTTGAAGCACTATATTTTTCCTCCAAAGCACTATAGTTTTTGTCAGAAGTGCTAAAAAAACTCTCGATCATGCTAAGATTAACATGAATTAAACTAATTTAAAACACCGAAAAGCATGAATATGTCTCATTGTCTCCTATCTCCAAAGATTTATCAAATTATAGAAGCTCTCAGATTTGTAAGCACCATAATTGTTTAAAATGCCTATTTAGAGAAAAAAAAATGGATGCTAAATGAAATTATGTGATGATTGCTAATGATTTCTAAATGATACGATGCTACTATAAACTATCTTGATGAAAACTGATAAAAGGAAGCTACAGTAAAAACTAATGATGTTGTTATGATATGAAATCTATTGATGCCATGATGCTATGATGATACTAAAATTCTAATGCTAATGCTTATGATTGCTTAGTTGCTTGGTTGTATTCCTGCAGAGTAAGTTTGCATAAATTGGGATTTCTTGGATCCTTTTCATGCTTCAAAATGTTGTATATATAGATTTCTGGCAATAGTTTTGCACAGGGGTAACACATTAGTGGTTGAGATTAAATCTGGAGATTTGAATGGTAAGAGATGATAAGGTGGAGCTGATCATGGGGGATTGTTCCTCCCCATGAAAACACTGGGCAAGATGAGAGGAAAGATTTGAGGAAGAAGATTGAAAGGATTGCATGTAGGTTTGTCCCTGAGACTTTCCTGTGAATTCCAATTTACTTAATTAGATTTGAAAAATATAATTTTATTGGTGAGTAAATAGAGGGATTTGTTTGATGCTTTTATTTAAATATTTTTGGTTTATTTAAATTAGAAAAAAGAGATAAATAATTTAATAAAACAAACTATAGAATTTTTTTATTAAATTAAAATAGAAGGAATATGATAATTAAATTAAAGATTTTAGGATATCTTTATTTCATTAAGAAGAAATGTGATGAGATAATTAGTTAATACCAATTATTGAAGTTGTATTTTTAATTTAAGATAGAATTTAATGGATAAAGTATAATAATGATAATAATTAAGTAAAACAAAGTAGTTAATTTTGTTTATTTAATTAAGAGGAAAATAATGTGATAAAATAGAAGAATTAATAGTGAACTTAATATAAATAAATATTTCTATTTATTTACTAAGTAGTTGAATTTAGGATTAATCAATCAAATAAATCATATTTAATTAATTATATTCTCCAAACCATTTTTAGGTGTCTACAAATCATTGTCATTCCATCTTGCTAACATAAGTCCATTTGAAACCTCCTCTCAATGTTGATGGCTAGTTTAGTGTGAGTTTGAAGTAGGTCCATCCCCTCACTAAAGTGAGCGCTAAATGTGTTGTAGAAAAATGGCCCCTTGTCATTTTCATGGCCTTTTAGGTATTGTTTCATGATGTTTGATCTATTTTTATCTAATTTTATGTTGCAACATGGCTTGAACATGCATATTTAGGTACTAAAATTCAAATAATGATGTATTGTGAAGGTGTTGTGAAGTGTGGTAAGAAATTTCTACTTTCTTCTAGACTCCATTCATTACAATTCACCTAAAAATCACCTTTTCATCTCTAAACAAGTCCTATTTTAAAGTGTTGTAAAGTCTTGTAACAAGATTTCATGCTTTTCTAGGCACAACTTCACTATTTATCCATTTCTCATGCTTTATTTGGTCTCTTTATGCCCTCATAAGCTTTAATTAAGTGCATTTTTGAATGTAAGGCTGACAAACAACATTAAATGCAACATAACTCCCGACACCTATTTTCAGGTCCTATATGGGACCCATTTGTAATGGGTGTCGAATGAGTCCCCCTTGGCTCCAAATTCAATTTTTTTTAAATTTCCTTTTAGGTTTTTATTCAAAAACACTCGATGTCGGCCTATGATGAGGTATGAATGGTTAACTAAGGCATAATATTGTATAAATAAGTGATTTTCACCTCATTTTACATCCCCTACAATTCTTCAACATTCACACATCATCTCAAGCATTCAAGCATCTTACAACATCAATTCAAGCAATACTCAAGCACTTTGGAGGAGCCATTGATATTACTTTAGACTTGCATTATCAAGGGTTTGGTAATTTGATAGCTATTGCATGTTATGAGTTTATCATTCTCTTTCAATTCAATCTTTCATTAAGGGTTTGATTACCAAAAATGGGGTTTGATCAAGGAAAACCCCTATTTGCTAACCCTCAACCATTTTTTCCCTATTGCATGTGTGTTTGCAAATCTAGGTATGTAAATTTAACAAGATTTTTGGTGTTGAAGATTGGTAAACAAGTAAACTAGGTGCTTCAAGTCAGCTCATTCATATTTCAAGCTTGGAGAAGCTTTCCTATCTGTTTCCTGCAAAATTGACTTCAACAACTCAACAATTAGAGATTTCTAGATCTGGTGTTGCAAAGTTGTCTCCTGATTTTTTTAGAATTTTGGGAGAAGACTGATTCCCCACTAGTGGCGAATGAGTCCCACCTTAGGACTGAAAATCTGAATTTTTGTCAGATTCTAGATCCCGACAGTCAGAAACCAAAATTTGACAATTTTTGACCAGTAGGAGGACTAATTCGCCACCTTGGGCGAATGAGTCCCACTATGAAATTTCAGTGATTTTAGTCAGCATCCACAAGATTCTAGAATCATCAAATATTTCTCAAGTGCACTTTGTTTCATCTCATTTCTTTTTGTTCTGCATTATTTCTACATTTAGTTCATTGTTTGCATATCACAGTGTGTTTTCCAGCATAGTTTAAATCTTAGTTTTGCATTCATATTCACGCATTTAGATCACTCAATTGCATTTAGATTAGAAAAAATTACACATAACATTATTTGAATGAAACCTGGTCATTTTTGTGCCCTATCTCTCTCCTTTTAGGTGAAAACCCTAGAAGAGCTAGAGAAGTCCATAGGAACCAAAAAAAGTAAAAAAATTGAACATCTTAAGTACTATGGTGCTCTTCCTTGATTGAAGCACCTAGTTCCCCTAACTAAAACTTACTTTCATCCAATTCGGCTCATCCTTGTCTTGCACTAAGTGGGGGAAAGGGATTCGGTAACCTTGTCCTTGTATGTCACTTGTCATTTTCTCTTTTGGCTAGTTTACCACCTTTCATGTATGTATAAGAGCAAGCTTGGGATGTGGACGACATGCCTTAAGTTGGCTCAAATGTGACATACTACCTTTTTCATGATGTGGCTTATCAGAAACATATGACTTGGCATAGGGATTTCTAAATAATTTCTCATATATTCTTCTACTTTAAAGCAATTTCTCAAAGTAATGGTGTTAGCAACTGCTTTAAAGTGGGGGCATACATCAACACTCATATTTCATTGTGTAATTTTATTTCTTCTTGTGATGTGTCCTTTTTTTGGTGATGTCATTGGGCTTCATTTCCTCCAAGGGTGTGATATTTCTTCGACTTGTCCTCTCTCGGAAATGTTAAGCACAATGTTCCCTAAGAAGAGACCTTGCATGAACTAAGAAAAATCCCTTTGAACATTCCTTACATTATTTTGCATTTACAACATTGGTTATATGAGCACCTTGCATAACACATCTTGCATGCCTGTGGAGCCATCTTGTTTGTTCATGAGCTCCAAGTATATGAAGTTTTTCTTGTCTCATGAAGCTCAAAAATATTTTTTTGCGTGGCACCTTAACAAAGTTATCGAGAAGCATAAATTTTTGTATGGTTTTACCGGGAAGCCCAATCTGAGGCATGACTTTCCCCATAGCCACTTGTGTGTGTGTGTGTGTACATACAAGCCATGAGTGTATGTTTCTCACCTTTCTGGATTCTCACCCAACAAATAGCCAAGAGTTTTGTTTCCTCAGAGTGAGTATGCATTTTTCAAAAAATAATCTAGATTTGATCCACATCATGTTGGACAAATGGTCAAAGCTTGATCCACCTTTTTATTTTTGCTCAGTTGTACTTTTCTTCCTTCTAGTTATTTCCATTGCATGATTGCATATCTTTTTTTGCTAAAAATCATTCAACTTGTGTGTGTCCTTTTGTGCTTATGTTGGTTTGACATAGGATCTCAAATCCTAGGAACTTGACCTCCTTCATCTTTGTTATCCTAGACCATTCACATTGGCATGATTGGACCCCTCTTGAATGACAACTTTAGTGTGAGTTTGAAGAAAGTTCATCCTCTCACTAAAGTGGGGGCTAAATGGAGTCATCGAAAAATTATTCCTTTTCCTTTGCTTGATTTGGGAATAATTAATGAAAAATTGGACTTAATGCTACCTTGATCTTGTGTTGTGAGGTATTTTATACATCCACGTTGGGTCTTGGGCCCTTTTAAAGCTAAATTAACTTAACTTTTCCCTAATTTAATGTTGTAAAATGTATTTATTTACATCTTCACAATAAATTTAGGAGGCTTGTAAACTAATGTGGACCTAGTCTAGTATTGTAATTTTGTTTACACATTCAAATGGGATTTAGAGCACTTTTAAGCTAAATAGACTTAATTTTTCCTTAATCAAGTGTTGTAAAGTATATTTATTTAAACTTTAACACATTAGATTTTGGGCCCTATTGCATGTATGACCTTTATATCATCATTAATAGGCCCCCATGACACCATATTGTGAATCCCAAGGAATATTTTGATAAAAAAAAACACAACAAAATCAACATAAAAACTTAAATTCTTCACTCCTTGACACTTTAGCATTGAAAATAGCACCTATGGGACCCATTCACCACCTTGGGAAAATGAGTCACATGTAGATGGGACTCATTCACCCAAGATGGCAAATGAGTCTCATTTGGCCTATTGTTAAGGCTTTGAGTGGGAAAAGTGAGTTTTTAATTCAAATTTCTTCAATGTCAGCCTTGGGGATCAAATTAATGGTCATGCGAGTGGATTTTCTATATTAAAAAGCTTTCAATCCTCATTTTATACAAGCATCATACATTCATGTTCTGAAGTCAAGCAAGCAAGAATTAGGAATTTCAAGTCTTCACAAGGTCGTCAAGATAGCTTTCAAGATCAATTCTAAGGTATTCAAGAGCAAGATTCCTCATCAATTGTTGTAGAAATTCAAGATCCATCATCATGGAAAGGTTATAACTGCATTATCTCATGTTCATGCTTCATTATCTTATTTCATTATTTGGTTTAATTAACTTAATGTGGTTTGACCGAGGAAAACCCCTATTCCGTAACAATCAACATTTTCTCTCTCTTTCTTTGTGTCATTATAGATCTAGGTGCTTTGAAGGCTTGGAGATCATTGAATATTAGGTTTCAAACTTGTTGGAGTTTTCTCCCTATTGGAAAAGTTAAAATATTCACAAAAAGTCACTTACAATCGTGAAAATTAGGGTTTTAGATCCATACACTTAGAGGTACAAATTGAGCACATTGAGAAGAGCATATCCAGATTTTGAATTTCTAGAAAAATAAAATTGGACTCATTCGCCACAAGTGGTTAATGAGTTCCACTATAGATTTTTTTCAAAGATCCTTTCATATTTGGATACCTATTTGGCCAAAACTTGCTTCGGTACAGTTTTCCAAAACTGGGACTAATTCACCCAGAATGGTGAATGAGTCCCACCAAGCCTAAAAAGGAGCAATTTTAGGATTTCAGAGCTCGATTCCATCTCTCTCCAGTTTCTAGGTGCCCACTTTTAGTTTTATAGATTTTAGTTTTGTTCCATTTACTTTTCTAGGTCATTTAGAGTTAGTTTGTATACCACACCATGTTTTCCAACATTTTCTATTCCAATTTTATACTTGGTGGTGAACCCATCTTGTAATTTGAAATCATATCCTAAGATACCTTATTGTCACATCTCTCTCTCCACTAATCATTGGATTGAGATCAATAAGGTGTCCTTGAGTGTAGCAAGTGTGAAATGGGATCCCTATCCTTGTGTTTATGCCTCAAAGGTGGTGAGCTTCCATTTCCATTGACTACACATAGGTGATGTACAAACAGGTGTCAAGTATAGAAAGAAAATGATACTCTCATTTTAGGTCTTTTCACCATTTGTTTCTTGGAATGTATTAGCCTTGGGCTCTTTTTTACTCTATATAATTTTAGATCTTTCCTCTATGATTTACTAGAATATACATGTGATATTGGTAGAAATGTGTGGTACACAACATCTGACATGTGACATGTTGTGTTTGTGTTAACGTACACCATGCATAAAGTGTCATAGTTAAAAAAGAATAGATTTGATTGAACAATTTGTCTCTAGAAAATAGGTTAGATGGGCCCATAGTAGGGCATCCTAACTTTGGATTTTTAAATTTCATACTGTATAATTTCAAATCAATCCTTATTTTGTGCATTAGTTTATTTGGCTACTCATATGGTTAAAAAAATTATTTTTAGGGTCACAGATCATCAAATATGATGCCACATTGAAACATGCTTTTTGTTGAGGTTTCCAGAAAATCTCAAAAACCACATACAATCCAACAAGAGGGAACTAAGTCATGTGAATATGTTTCATTGATGTGACATCACATGGTTTGTCAAATTATGTACTTTATGGAAAAAAGTGTTTTTCAAGTGGATATTAAGTTGCTCCACTATGGGGACCATTGAGGACTACTTTTATTCCTACTATTGGTTCTTTCCCTACTATAGGTCCCCTCCCCTAGATTTTCGACAATAGAACATGTGTTCCATTTCTTACAAATTCCTTTTTCCTTTGAAAGGATGGCCAACAACCATTAGCAATATGGCATCTAGTAGTTTGAAAATATATCTTTTTAGTACCAAGTTGCTTTCTCTTATTGGAAAATTTTAATTTGTTTCAAAAATTTGCATTGAAAAGCTAAAGTATTAGATTCTTTTAAAGCTTCAAATCGCAATGATTTCTTTTAATATCATATCATTTTTTTCAGTTGTTAAGTAAATTTTAGATTTCTTACCATGTTTTGGACTGTACAAATATTTATAAATTATATTTTCTTGCTGATTTGTATTACTAAGCTTTTAGTTTTTTTCAAGGTTTTGAAATCTGTTTGGATTATTTCTATTGTTCAGTTTCATTTAAACTCTTTATGATAGGTTATTAAAGCAATAAAAAAATTATTTTAGTTAATATCAAATAAACTTATGGTTTGCATTAGGGCACTTGAGGCATTTTCTACCCTTCTTAGAATAAGAGTTCTATGAGCTTAATTGATTTGTACTGATAAATTATTGTACTTTGAACCAAGTTTATTTCCCATGCCATTGAGGATTGTGAGGCTTAAAAAGTTATTCTCATGTATCGTATCAAGGTTCATTATCTCTATGGTAAGAAGTATTAAAAATGTGAGGAAAGGTGTCTCAACCTTATTTGTAATTTTAAGTATATGGAGAATGCAATTTTGAAACTATTAAATATAAAAACTCAATTCCTAGGTTATAGATTGTAATTTTTGACCAAAAAGGGTTGTTTGACATTGCTTCCAAGGATTCTTGTTATGTAGATATTTTCGAGCTCTTAAGGATGTTTCTTTGGAGTACTATTGCTCCTTGCTTGACAATTATGTCTTCTCCTTTGATCAACTTGTAAATAAATTCCTCCATCAGTTTCAAGTTAATATTGGGTCAAAGGTCACCTTTACTGATATTGTCTGGTGTAAGTTTGGGACTCAAGAGAAGGTGATTGACTTTATAGACCAATATTAGGCTCTATTTTCTTAGATCTTGTATACCATGCTCATATATGACGTAGAGAGAGTTTTCATCAAAAGTCTATAATGGGGGCTAAAAGATAAGTCTTTGTTGATGAAGTATCTATCCTTTATGTATGTGTATGTCACTCTCTGTGAGTAACAAATGTTTGCATATTATAGGGATTCCTCCTCACACTCTCATCAGGATGCTCAAGAAATCATGCCAATATCTAGTGAATCTAGAAAGAACAACTTAGTAGTGGTGAATGTGGTATATGTTCCCACTGATGTGTGTTGCCACAATAGTGGTTTACACTTTCTAAGAGATCCTATTTTTTTCTGAAATCACATATTTTTAGAAAATATAATGATTTAATCCTTGAAAAGTTCCATTTAAAGGATTCTAATTGAAGAGGATTTGATGAAACCACCTTAGACCAAGCCCTCTTATCTAGAGCCTTGTTAGTTTTAAGCCATACCTATAATGGAGTCTCCTTTACACCTATTAAAATGCTAATAAAAAACCACTTTTGATTTACCTTTTGGGGGGTCAAATGAATTCATTTAAAAAAAGTTTTTTGTATGTATGTATTCATTATTATAAGCTTCCAAAAAAGTATAATTTTATTTAAATGAAATTTGATTATTATATTTATTTTTTATTTCTTGTGAATGTAGGTTTTTCATCAAAAATCAAGCTCTTTGTTTTGCACATGTGGAAAAATAGAAGATTATCATTTTTTTTAAAATATGAGTGCACCAGGTATTGAAGTCCCTGATCCAACAAAAATAAATGAATTGAATTTCAATACATAGAAAAAAAATTATCTGTTATATTGTCCGCCTATCTCTGAATTGTAATTGGTTTGACTTTGAAAATGATTAATGAAAAAATATTCAATTAAAAACTATGAAACCAATTGGAAGCACTATATATCATAGTTACAAATCTAAATTTGAAAAATTAGAATTTTATCCTTCGTGGAAAAAAAGTTGTGTTATACGGTGAGCATCACTCCTTAATAAAGGTGTTTACTAAAAAAAATAGTTTTCAAAGGAGATGGAAAAAGAACTGCAATCTGATTCCAAATTTTTTGAAAAAAATATATTTAGAATCTAGAGACAAAATATCACAAATCACTAGTTCGTATCATCCTCAAATTCCTCACAGTTTAGCTGCTATAGGTGTTTGAAAGTGAAGATTTAGTTAGAAAAAATCAGTTCAGTGTCGAGTTTGGCCAAAAATTGTAAACTAGTATTGTGGGATCACCTTGATAAAAAATTTATAAGATGAAAATAAATATTTACTGAATTATCAAAATCTGATAACAATGTCTAGAAAAATCTTTCAAAAGATTGAATAATAACTTTGTTAGATATTAGACAATTTTCTAAGCTATATCCTCCATGGTATGATACATAGGAGTTTTTCTAGTGTCATTGAGTCTCCGGACATGATAACAAGAAATGTGTTTGTTTGTGTCACATGATTTAGGACCACATTGATAATGGGACAATTCATCTTGATGGTAGGAATCATAATTCAAATAAATTTGTAGCGAAGCCCAATAGCTAGCCACAAAACTACACAAATCCATTATGATCTCATTTCACTAATTTAGTCACTTTTTCTTCTTCTTCTAACCTGACCCCATTTGAGCATATGAATTTATTCTCATTTACTCATGTTACTCCTTTAGATCATGTGAATGTTATTCCTGATCTTCCATTCACTTCACATGATGTACCTTTGAACAAGGAGATCTCTCTATTATACAATCCTACTTGCATCAAGGATAATGTTGTAACATGCATCATGGTTAATCCTTTGAGTCATCTGAATTTTATTATAGAGGAATTTTAATAAATAATTTAAATAAGGAGAGTATAATGAATCATAGGCTACTATTTGCATGCATGCGATGGGTTTTCTATTGTGCCTATTAGCTCAATTTCTCTGTTAGTCCTAGTAGGACCTCAGGTCTTGGAAGTCCCATTTATTGTGATTCCCAAGTCTAACTTGTACCAAGTGAGGCTAAGCATTCCATGTTTTCCCTCCATGAATGTAGTTGCCTCGATAGTTCAAAAATGTCTAAATTTTCCCCATGAGGGTACTGTGCATATTGTACAAGATATTATATATAAATCATTGGTATTGTCTAGGGGCTTCTCCCTTAACTAGTTTTGGCTTGCCCTAGTCAGACCCCTACCTTAGAGAGGATATATTTTATATAGAGTTTATTTTAGGTATAAGACTGGGGGCTCAGTATCGAAGGGCAATATTCCTTCATCTAGTCAGGTTATTTCTTTGAAGGCCTCCTTGCATGCTCAACAACACACTTCATCTTCTACCACTCTAATGGGGAAAGACAAGCTTTCTCTTTCCCTTGGGCCTTCCCCTTCTTCTTTTGTTGCTTCTTCTTCTATACTTTTTTCTTTGTCTTCCTAGCCTTTGGTGGCATCCTACATTCCTTCTATTGTTCTTGGCACAACAAAAAGAAAAGTGCTCATGTTGTGGAAGGTAAAGCCTCAAGTTTTTTAGCTTCCAATTCACCCCATGATTCCCTTACCCACCCTTTATGGAAAGGGGAAGCATTCTCATGTGGTTTTTCCTACATCTTGACCTCCACAACCTCCAACTATTCCTCCACCTACCTCCATAGTACTGAAGGGAAAGGAGCTCACTATCAAGATGCATGTGTCTCTTTCTATTTTTATTCCTCCTCCTTCTCCTCCTTAGGATTCCACCCTTCCACTAGAAATGATTTTGTAGGCTTATCCTTTGATAGAGTAGGAGCCTCCAACCTCTTCTCAGGTCAAGTCTTTTAGTGGCCACAACCACCATAACAGCTTGTGCAGGAGCATAAGTGCCAACAAAATACTTTGGCTAATGAGCATGTTGCCTCATAGAAGACCAAAGAGGAACCTTATATCATTATCTCTACTTCTTGTTCTACCTTTAATCTCATCACCTTTGTCCTTTCAGCGTCATCAACAAATCTCAATAAACCTCCCTCTAAAAGGGTACACGTGTTCATCACTCCCTTTATGGACCCATCCATTCTTACCTCTCTTTTCAATATTGTAGTGTTAAAAAATGTAGTTCGTGATATTTTCACAATTGTTTGAGTCCTCTTTGTTGAATTGAGCATAATGATACCTTGATTTATTGTTGTAATGTGTTCAACACATTCACATTAGGCCTTGGACCCTTGTAAGCTAAATTGACTTAGTGGTGCCTTATTTTAGGTGTTGTAAAGTGTTGTACCATATTTTCACACTAATATAGGGTTTTCATTATTTATTGGGCTTCTTTATGCTTTAATTGGCCTAATTTTGCATCCACAAGCCTCATTTAATGTATCTTTCTAAGGATAATCCTAACATAAACCAACATCCAATCATATTCCATGTCCTTTTAGGTTGTGTGGCCCAAATTTAGTGATATTGGACTTACACACCACCTTGGGCATATGAGTCCCACCTAAATTTTGGGGTTGCAATCCTGATTTCACATGAATCTAAGCAGTTTTGAAAAATGTGTCACATAGTTAAGCCTAATGGGACTCATACACCACTTCTTGCATATGAGTCCCATGTGGCCCAAAATCAAATTTAATTCAAATTATTGGTGATATTTTATCCTCCCAGATCTGATGTCAGCTTGTACTTGTTGCACATATTTTTCACACATTCCCTACCGAAAGGGGGACTGCTTTCTTTTAACTCCTGATGGGTTATTTTCATCCCTGACGTGCTATTTTTCCTACGTCTCACTTTGTGCAACCCTGTTTGCAAGCCCAAGTTAGTCACAAGCCTTAAAATGATCAACTCCTCATTGACCGAGTTCACCTACCTAAATTCTGCTAGGTCATTTTCCTTCGTGGGTTGGGCCTTGCAGGTTTCCCCTAGACTATCACCTTGGCATCCATTGTGCCTTGTAGGCTCGCATTCGTAGACTATCATTCATCATCCATCCACCATCCGTTTGCTGCCCATCCTTCATTGTCCACTGTTTGCCTGCTATTTATTCACCATTTGTCCACCGTTCATTTTTTGTCCACCGTTCATTTTTTGTCCACCATTCATCCACCCATCATCTGTTGCTTGCAAGTATGCCCCTACGGAAGGCTCTCTATCATCCATTTGTTGTTCACCATCCACTGTCTGTATGTTGTTAGCCATCTATCGGCCACCACTTGAGGTTCTGCCCCTACAGAAGCTTGTCCTCCATCCATTGTCTATCATCCGTTGTTCTCCCACCAACCATTGTCTGTTGGTTATGGGTGTACCCTTACAGAAGGCTTTCCTTCATCTGTTGTCCATCTTTTTTCTACCATCCACTATCCACCCACTATTCACCATTCGTCTACTATCCACCATCCATTTTCCGATGTCTTTCCACCGTCCATCATCCACCACTTGTAGGTTTTCTCCTACGAAAGGTTATTTTCCATCCTCTATTTGTCCGTTGTCTACCATCTTTCATCCACTATCTATGGGTTAACCCCTGTAGAAGGATCTCTGTCATTCATTCACTGTCTGTCATCCCTCGTCTACTGCTTGTGGGTTTACCCTTGCAAAAGGTTGTCCATTGTATGTCGTTCATTTTATATCCATCGTCTCACCATCCATCGTCTGCTGCTTGGAGGTTTGCCCTTGTGGAAGGTTTTCAGTCATCCACTATTCATGTATTTTTTGCTATCTGTCATCTACCTGCTATCTGTCAAATTTTCCATCTATATTCCATCACTTGTGGATCTACCGCTAAAAAAGGTTGTTCCTCTTCCACCATCCTATCCACTGTTTGTCCGATGTTCGTCATTCACCACTCGCCATTTTTTTTTCGACCATCATCTGTTGTTCATCATTCATCCACTATCTGCCATCTGTCATCCATCTGCCACTCGACATTCGTTTATCATCCATCATTCATTCACTATCCATTGTCCTCCAGCCATCCATCATCTGCCACTTATGGGTCTACCCCTATGAAAGCCTATATGTCATCCATCATTTTTTTGCTATCTGATGTCCACCCTCCACCATCTACTGCTTGTGGGTTTTTCCCTACGGAAGGTTGTTTGTCTTTCATCATCTGCCACTTGTGAGTCTACCCCTGTGAAAGTCTGTTTGTCATTTGTCATTAGTCCACTATCTGTTGTCCACCTACTATCCACTGCTTGCAGGTCTTCCCATATAGAAGGTTGTCCATTGTCTGCCATCCATCCGCCTATCTACTGTTTTCCATCCACCCACTGTCTACCGCTATCTCCTATCCATTGCCCCATGCAAAAAACACAAAATAACCTCTAGCCACCTTCATAGAAATTCCACAACGCATAATCACACTTGCACCTTCACAAAAGCTTCCCTTCCTCACTCACAACATTGATACAAGTTAAAGCCATAGAATGACACCCAACAATTCCTTATCAAAAATTGCACAAACATTCGCTATGTTTGATGAGGATTTAAAAGGTAGGTTTTACTTACAACCATCGACACTACACGAAAACCATACAAAAATTAATGTTGATGCCATCCATCCTTTAATTTCGTTGGCCTTCTCTATCATTGCGCCAAATGCTTTTAATTAGAAAATCAAAAAACCTCCTCCACCTTTTTCTCGACTAGCAACCTGATGCCGGAAAAATTAAAAGATGGGAAGGCTAAAATTTTTTTTGACCAAAGTTCACAAAAATAGCCTATTGGCTAATTACTTACAATAAAACTATGAAACCTCAAACTTGAAAAGCAAATAAATAGAAGGAGAAAATACCACAAACCATTTTTTGTTTAGGGCAATTCCAAAATAGTGGTTTACTTTTTTTGGTGAAACTTGACATTGAACTAATTTTTTTTAACTAAATCTTCTTTTCCTGGTACCTATAGCTGCTATACCATGAGACATTTGAAGATGATGCAAACTAGTGATTTGTGACATTTTATCTAGAGATTTTAAATTATATTTAAAAAAAAAATTGGAATTAGATTGCATTTCTTTTTTCATCTCGTTCAAAAACTAGCTTTTAGCAGTAAACACCATTTTTAAAGAGTGATGTTCACTGTATACAACATAACTTTTTTTACACAAAGGATAATTTTTTATTTTTTTTAATTTATATTTTTAACTATGATATCTAGCACATTCATTTAGGTTCATAGTGGTTTATTGAATTTTTTTTCTTAATTAAGTTTTGAATTCAAACTAATTGCAATTTAGAAATAGGTGGACTATATAGGAAATAACTGTTTTTTTTAATCGAAATTCTTTTTTTTTGGATCAAGGAGATCAATACCTAGCACGAACATATCTTTCATATTGGTTTTTGATAATTTACTATTTTTTCCACATATGCAGCACAAAGAGCTTGGTTTTTGGTGGAAATCTTATGTTTAATTAAACTAAAGAAGAAATTATACATAATAAAATCAAATTTTATTAAAATTATATTTGATGAATAGATCGAGGACTACATCATCCAGTTGGGTCTATGAAGTTGATTTCGTTATCATCTTCAACCCAAGCTTAGAAAGGAAAACAATTGAAAAAAAGTTGCTAGAGGAGGGGGAGAAGGGAAAAAATGGGGGTTTTGAGCAAAGCCCCCTTTGATGAAGCCCCCTTGGACCTCTTCAAGTGAAGGGGGGTCTGTTGGAAGGGGAAATTCACTTGAACCCCCCATTTTTTTATTTTTCCTTTATTTTGATTAAGAAAAACATTCGAAAAGAGGGTGAAATCACAAAGGGGGGTTTAAGTGAACCACTTTTTGGGTTCACTCGAACCAACCCCTCGCACCCCCTCCCCCTCCCCCTTCGAGTGAACCCCTAAAAACCTGAATTGTTTTTCTTGGGAGCATTTTTTGCAATTTTTCTTCATGAAGGGAATTGTAAACCACTACTGTGGAATCACCCTTTACCAAATCATTGATCCAATCCCATGAACCAATAATGGTTCCCAAACTAAGGGCTCAAATTCAATTCCAAAGTAATAAATAGGTTATTTTTATAAGATTCTCTTACACTATTATAAGTTGTCATAATGAACTCTGAAAGATGGGAGCATTGTTACCTTCATTCAAAGTTTCTATATGACACATTATAGCATGCATTACAATGTAATCAACACACCGAATCACTAATGTAAATCCCCTCTTACGCATGCCATATAATCATCATGAGATCCCTTGCACATATGACAATGTCATAAGATGATTTTAGACATCATTACAAGATATTAGTTGCTCTTACAACTTCTCTCACACATCATACATTATATTACACATGACAATACTAACCAATTCAAAGTGGGACTTTTTTTGTTGATGTAAAAAAGTAATAATAAAAATAATTAAACACTATGAAATATTAATGACACATTTCCCAACATTTATATGTGGTTTAATTACATTTACATTTCACATATAATCTTGATTCTTCTTTAATTTATTGTACCTTATAGAGAGAATATTATGTCACTAACACTATACTATCCATTATACCTAGCTAATTCGGTGCAATATGACACACTAGCACCCCATGTGCATTATAAATTAAACATGTTTATTTTCCTTTATGCAACAATATTTAGTAGCGATGAACTAAATGGGTGGATTATTGTGAAAAATAACTTTGTTAAAATAGAATCTAGTACATTGGCGACCATAGAATTCCACTTATTTTTTTCATATGATTGACAGCTTCTCCGTAATCTAATAGCTAGCAGAAATTAAAAAATGAGTTGGCCCAAATGAAAGTGCTAGGTGTTGAGATGTGAAGCCCAACGGTCACATGACCATTTGTATTCTCCCAACTCTTCGTATTCGAAGAGCTTTGTATAAATACGTGGCACACCATGTATTGTGTAGTTAGATTGGTGATTGATAATAAAGTGATTCCCTGCTTGAGAGTGGACGTAGGCAATTGCCGAACCACTGTAAATTCGTGTCTCTTGTTTTGTTCATTATTTTTCTGTTTTGTTCCATTTCTCTGCTTGTTTAATATTTACAATTGGTATAGTTCCTTCAAGGGGACAGCGCATTTCTTGGAGCACATGATCTTCAAGGGGACGAAGAGGCATGAGGAGGAGATCGAGAACATGGGAGGCCACGTCAATGCTTACACTTCCAGGGAGCAGACTACTTATTATGCCAACGTTTGGCAGAATGATGTGCTCAAAGCCCTCGATATTTTGGCAGATATTCTGGAAATGAGGCAGCTGAAGATAGAAACTAAGTCGTGGGTAAAGGAAGTGGAGGAGTACTGGGAGCTTTTCACAGAGATGTGTTATGATGCAGTTATGTCTTATTTTAAAGCCATATTTCTAAATGCTACCGACAAAACTAACTATATGTTGCGTACCAAGCCTATGGAATGCATTAGCCTAGTTGGAATGGTTGTTGGAAAAGATAAATTTAGAAATGATGTTGTTCTTCAAACCTATGCAGATGTAATGCGGGAAGAGGCCCTGAAATGGGTAGTATTTGAAGATGTTGCAGGGATGACAAGTACAACAGGTGACCATATTGTGTTTATGGTCAATGATTCTTCTCTAGATGAAGGAGATCTTGTTAACTCTGATTTGACATGGAGAAGACTGATTCGCTGTGTTTGTGAGTAGTTATTGGCCAAACTCAAATCTTCGATGGGTCTAGTTGTGATGTGAAGACAAAGGGAAATGCATGGGATGACGAGCAATGCATGGTTGTGCCGATTGGACTTCACGGGGGATATTGTTGAGATGTGAAGCCCAACGGTCACATGACCGTTTGTATTCTCCCAACTCTTTGTATTCGAAGAGCTTTGTATAAATACGTGGCAGACCATGTATTGGGTAGTTAGATTGGTGATTGATAATAAAGTGATTCCCTGCTTGAGAGTGGATGTAGGAAATTTCCAAACCACTATAAATTCGTGTCTCTTGTTTTGTTCATTATTTTTCTATTTTGTTCCATTTCTCTGCTTGTTTAATATTTACACTAGGGAAGATAGGTAGTGAAGTTATCGATTGACTTATACTTCCTCACGCTTATCATCCAACCGAGAAATGAATAGTTTACAGGCGTGTACTGGAGCAGGGAGAAATTCTGTCCCGTAGACTAGAAATCTATGTCCCTTTGTGGAATATTACTATAAAGGTGAAAATGCTTTTTAATGTAATATTTTATTTAGGTTGGAATATTTATTTATATAGTTAAAAATGATTTATTTTATTGCATAGTTGAATTTAAGTATTTAGTCTTGTTTGAATCTAGTTTAATTCTTTTTATTTATTTATTTTTATGTGTATGAAATTCTATGTCAATTGTATTAAATGTATGAATGTAATACAATTTTAATTCTCAATTCAATTTATTCAATCATTTATTCAATTTGATTGTTTGTTTCAAGTTTTTTCTACCACAATCTTGATCCTTCTAAATGTATAATCCAAGTAAAATATTTTAGTTGATTGATCCCCATTTTCACACTTCGGTATTATGTTCATATAGAAGAAAATGTCAATTGGCATTCACTATACACATAAGAGAAGACACAACAGATGAAACCTAATAATTTCTTAATACAAGGACATTTAAGAATAGTCATTTTCATACATGCATCTACAATAATTGAAAACACCATCATCCTAGTGCATACACATCACTAAGAAATCATTATAGAATTCATGTGCTGCCTAAATTATGTTATCTATCAAGGTATTTTCACATTCTACCAAATTGAACAAAAAAACCTAAGACAGTGAAAGGGATATCATTATCTACTACTCTACAATCTAAGAGCTCACAAGGAAAATTATAAAGACCCTCAAAGATTGAATTTGTCAATATCAAAGCATAATATTATGACTTTAATCTACATACATGATTAACCTAACAAAGTTACCCAACCTATTGCTACATCTATGGTTTTAGATCTAAAATAACACTAATTTGGTTGTCTTTTCATCTCATGTTTAGGATTAGTGTTGCATTGTAAAACTTATTTTTCCCACCGTACAACCCTAACATTACATTGCATTATGGTAGCTCCTACGATTGCTTTATTGGTTAATTCAAGCACATATTCATAAACATCTTAGATGTGTTTAGATTTCATTCATTTCACATGATACTTATGCCCTTGATTCATTCATGCAATTCTATTATTTGGATATTGATGCCATCTCTATGGAATTTTTATTTTATCATGCCTTACCTTTCTCCTCCTTCATGGGGTATGTGGATGCAAATTATATTCTTCTTGAGAGCCTTAGTTCTTTTCATCACTCCATTCATGACATCCCTTGCCTCTAAACATCAATGACCATTCTTCTAGCAAGGACCTATCATGTGCCTTACCTATCGATAATATTTACCCTTTTTTATACATGATGATGAACCTTCTAATGATACTTAAATTAATCCTCACATTCTAGATGATTATTTGTGCATTCAAAATGATATATTAGTTGATAATGTTAGATATGTCAATACTTCATTTCCTTTGCACAATGATATTATATATTTTGTAAAGATTAATTACATGATGATTATATAATAGTTATATAAATTCTTCTTTGCACTTATGTGGTAGAGTTTAAAATGGTTTGATTCATCTTCCTTTTTGTACACTTCATTTGGCAATTTTTGTTGTGATCTCATTGACTATTTCTCTAGACCTAGTTCTTTCTTAATTTTCTTTCATTTATTGTTTATCTTTTATATTGATCAATTTTCACATATACTCTATATGTTCACACCCCTTTATATTTTTTGTCATCTTCCCCTACATAGAGGCATGTGTACTTTTTTTTATCTATATTTCTACTTCACATCCTTTTGTACTATATAGGATGAATATTTAATTTCTTCTATCACTTTATTGTCTTATGATTTATCTTTTTCTATTACATTTCTTATCTCTTGGTTTTACATTTTCATATCTAATCTGGCCACTCTTACTTTCCCATTGCTTGTTTTTATGATCTCCTATCTCTTATATCTTTATCATTAGTTTTTCTCTTATGATCCTCATGACTATTTCCACCCCCCCTACCCTACCCCACATGCACATTCCTACACTATTTGCTCATTTTTTGCAACATTGTCTTATGTTTCTATACGATTGATCTAGCTTCTTATAACATTATAGACTAGATATACTCATATTAAATTATATAGCTTCTTTGATTATTATCTTATGCTCATACATTGTGTGACCCAACTTCTTAGATCATTGTTTTATTTCACCAAATTAATCTAATTTTTTTATCTAGCTACATTAAGCATTGGATCTATGAAATATTATTATTATATCCAATTACTCAAATAAATTATTTATTATTGTTCATATTATAGGTTCGAACAAACCCCTCAAATCAAGTTTTTTGCCATGCATTCATTTTTTGTTAGTTTTCCTTCCTCACTTCAATTCTAAACCACTATTGTGGCTTCACCCATCTATAAATTATCACTATCTTATCTTTCCATGAAGAGCACATTGTTTACAATCTATTATTGTCATATCTAAATATTTTAAATAATGTATTACAATATGACTATTTCATCATACATTTTACATCTTAATTTCATAGTACTATGTCTTACATTATGATCTCATATAGGTTTATCTTGTGTACTATCTTTCATGATTTTATCGCTACATTTTTCTTCATAGAGTTAATATGTCTTGATGATACATTACCATATATTACTTTGAGTATTTTTCATTGATCCTTATAGATGTTAAGATTACACAAAAGAATGTAATTACAAAAATTAATCAAAATCATATCATAACAAAATCATATCTCAATCTATTAGAACAATCTAAAATTGAATATTCAAACTATTTCATTAATAATAAAAATTCACAAAAGTAAATGAACCATTTATTGTACTCCTTTTTTATTTATATTCTCTATTTAATACACTAAATCATTATATTCATTTAAATTTTATTTTATATTAATTGAAATATTATTTACTAACCATTTGCATTTTTCTTTTGGATTTGTATTGATCCACATACCATTTTCTACTATCACCTGTCGGGATTTTCAAAAATATGGTCTGTACTCTATTTCACGTTTATTTCACGTATTTAACACTTTATCAAATATTCGTACACATATTTAAGGCGTAATCGCATATTTCAACACCTCCCATTCTGTCGTATATGCGAAAAGTACGTGACAGAGCGAATATAATCAATCAAATGTTTCGGCAGTCACATGTTGATAAGAACAAATATCTATTTACACGCGTAAGGTATCCATATGTTTTACGTATCGATTTACACCGTAATATATCTATATATTTTACGTATCTATTCGTCCCCGTAATGCATCTATATAATTTAGATATCTATTACCCCACTCTTTGTCCAAAATCGATTTCATCTCCTGCGCGTCCATTAATTGCAATTCAGATATTTCGCTGCTTTTTTTGAATACGACTCTGATTTTCTAGCTTTACTGTTAAACATTCTATAAATATCTGTTCCTGCTGCTTAATTCAACTGGAACAGAAATCAGAAGAGATGTCTCGGATTGTTTATCCGTGTGCCGCTTGCAAGATTCTACGAAGAAAATGTGGAGATAAATGCGTGCTCGCTCCTTATTTCCCACCAAACGATCCTCATAAGTTTTTTGTAGTACACAAGTTATTTGGAACAAGCAACATGGCAAAAATGCTTCAGGTATTGATCAAATATCTTTTTGGGTTTTTTCATAACACTTTATCGAAACAATTTGATTGGTTGAACGATGTTTTTGATCAACTGTATTTCATCTCAGATCTAAATTACAATGGGGAGTTTAACATCATTCCTTTTCCTGTGCAGGATATTCCAGATGAAAAGAGAGCAGATGATGTAACAAGCCTGGTATACGAAGCAAGTATGAGAGTGAATGATCCTATCTATGGCTGCACTGGCGCCATTTGTCGATTGCAGGAGCAAGTATTACACCTCCAATCTCAACTGGCAACCACACAAGCTAAGTTTACGTCTCTCCTCACCGGATCTTGTAATAGCGGTGAAACATTTGATGTAGTACATCAAAATGATCCATATAAGGATGAGGTGATGCTTTTGCAAGACGATGAGGACCCTTTTGGATTATGGGCGCCACTGTGAAACTGTCAGTTCGTTCTATATTCCATGTTGGATAGCTTTACAAGCATTTCTTAACCTGGAATCATCTGGGGTGATGTATTTGCAATCATTCGTTCTATCAACTGTCTCTCAGATTATCAATGGTCCTCGCCTCCACGCTATAAAGCGGTGGTGAATATATTAACATTTGTACCAAGTGCTGATATATTCTAGAAACTGAATCACGGTCTGCATCGAAAGGCTGCACCAATGTCATCTGCTTGTTAAAAAAATAATTAAATTGTTTTAGGATTCAGATAATCATAATTATGTATATTAATATTGAGAAAAAAAAGGTTTTAATCATGAATATTCGTACGTTATTGGTTCATATTGACATAAAGCCCTCCACTGCAAGAGTGTTTTGTGAGAGTAAGCTAACAGCAAACTCTTAAAAGGATTATTTTATTAGTCCCTGCTTATATAGGAAGAGATTTATGTTTCAGTATTAGCAATTATTTTTCTCCTCAGAAATCATGTCAATAAAGAAATAAATAATTTTTCCTATTGATTTTCAAAATGGAACTTTTGTCAGTTTTTTCCTTTTTCTCGGTCATCTCTCATCCTTTTGTCAAGGGTTTCTTGATTTTTCGGTTAAAAACAGTGAGTGGGCAATGAGGTGGGGAAACTTTAAGACATTGCCTAAATTTCATTGACGAAAATATATTGATGGTTTGTTATTGGCTGAGAGTTTTCTTGTGGGTAGGTGGCATTTTGCAAAGTAGTTCATGTGCTTTTTTTCTATTAACACATTTTACATACCTACATAATAGGGAGCTCAAGAATCTAGTAGCTCTAAAATCCCAATATTTTTAGATCTGCTTTTCATTTATTGTGAATAGATTGAAGTAGTACTATGTGGAGAGATTGGTTTTGTTTCATCTCGTTTTAAACATAATTATGCTTTTCTAGGGTTACATAATATTTTTCCTGTAAACTCTACCCATTTTTCTCATCAACATTGTTGACTGTGTGAGATAATTTCTGCAAAATCTTGAGGTAAGTCACTTTCAATGGTTTCAAGATCATTTTTTGTTTTGTTTTATTTCATTATAAAAGAACTTTGTTGTTATATAGTAAATAAAGATTATTCGACTCTACTATTCACTATATCTAAAGATAGCTATGGCAACCATTCCTTTCACATCACCAACAGTAGTTGGTATCCATTCAATAATGGTGGGTGCTATGTATTGCTTTGGTAGAAGGATCAATTCTATAAGTTATTCTTCGACCTGTGCCAAAATTCTAGTTTTGATATAAGGGTTTGTTCTATAAATCAAATTTCTATAACGGCCAAAATGGTAGGTTTGAGACATCTGACAAAATTTTAATATCTTTTATACTGATGCATATTGATACAAGCTAGAATTTTTTCCCCTTTTCTCTTTTCTTGCAAATTTTCCCATTGGAATGTCCAACCAAACATAAATTTATAATCAATCAAGTAGTAATTATTTCCTCAAATGATGTATTATGTAAGGAAATAATTACTACTTAACAACAATTCTCTATTGTGTGTTTCATATGTAATATTATTTATTTATTGTTATATTGTTTCTTGTATTAAACCTTTGGTTATATTATATGTCTGATTCAAATATTATTTTGGATATGATAAAATCAATATGGCAACCAAATTATACATGAGATGGGGGTATTTGTGGATTGTTCATCCTTCTCTCTCTCTACATACAACTATGTCCTTCCATTTATGTGACTGTAAGAATAATGGTGCTACCTCCTATAAGAATTAGGAAAATCTAGGAGATGAGAAACAAGCATAATGAACAATATACAATATTATATTTAGATGATCCAAATTATGTTTAGTACAAAACCTTACATATATATGCAAGGAAGAGGTAATCCACCTATGAGATGGATTGAAAAATTTCCCATGAAGTGGCATAAATAATTTTCCTATAGGTGTCAACCTAGGAACACTTGGAGTGTGCAAAATCACAACCTCTATGACCAAGTCATCAACCTTGATGCCAAGTGTTGAGTGACCTTTTAGATGAGATGAAAAGTCTTCCTGAAACAACATAAAATGGGGGATGATGATGCTTTTGTATTGTTTAGAACATAGAGAAAAACCCACTTTTCAATTAATTCATTGAAGGATAACCCTAGACATCTCAATGCAAAGGGGAAGGAGATCTTGCAATAGGGCTATCCTAGGGACTGATTGTAAACTAATGAGGGGATCACCACCAATTTATGACTTGGAAAGAAAAATGCAATGCAAGATGTAATACTTAACACTAATATGATGTAATCTTTAACTAAATGACCTAGAAAAGTATGTAAAATAGAACACATAGATGCAAGATGAAATGTGTGCACCTAGAAATCTAAAGATGATTTGATGGAGCTCTAAAATTCTAAAAAATAGTGACCTTAATGTTGTTTAGGACTCATACACTAGGCTGGGTGAATGAGTCAGATATCTAGGTTTTTGTGTAGAAACATGAATCTCTCAAATGGGTGTTAGAAACTACAAAAACTTGGAAATTGAACGAAAATAGGTCTCATATGCTAGAACTAGCATATTAGTCTAGTTAAGGTTTTTTGAAACTTTAAATTTTGAATCTGGTCGTCGTGGTCTACTTTGTGCTTCCAAATAGATTTTCAGATCTGAAGCCCTGATTTGCAACTTGCAGGGGTCTTCCAAGTATCCTCAATGCAAGATGACAACTTTGACAACTTTGAACACTTTGACAACCTTCTCCAATTTTAATCTTCAACCTACAATTCACAAACAAAAGAAAGGGAAAAATGCTTTTTTTGTTAGTGGAAAGGGGTTTTCCTTGGTCAAACCCCATTTTGGTAATCAAACCTTGAATGAAAATGAAATAGGAATGGGGAATGATGAATGAACAAAATATGATGTTGCAACTCACCAAAACCTAGTAATGAAATGTTGTAAACATGTATGAGATAGCACCAATGGATGTATATCTTGACTCTTGCTCGAACAAGACCTTGAATGAAAGGTTAGCTTGAATTATGAAACCCTACATCACAATTATTAGCTAAAAAAAAAATGATGCATGAAGACTTTGACATGATCTTTGATGCTTGAATAATGCTCTACAATGCTTGATAATCTTCCCTTGAATGATCTTGAATGCTCTTGTAAATACTTGAATACTCTCATGAACACAAACTTGCTATTATGAATGCTCTCACTAAAGTATTAGGTGAAAATGAGTGAAAGAACCTTGTATTTATACTTAATTATGTAAAAATTCCTAAAATTACAAGACTACAAGCCCACATTCAGATATAGGAGGATAAAATCCTCCCAAGAATTTGAATTAATTTTAATTTTGGGCCACACGGGACTCATACAACCAAGGTGGAATATTAGTCCCATTAGGCATAATTTATTGGACCAAATTCAAAAATGCTTTGAAAGGTGTAAAACCAGGAATGAGACCCAAAAACCTAGGTGGCACTCATACGTCCAAGGTGGCGTATGAGTCCCAGATCACTAAATCTAGGCCATGAAACCTGAAAGCAACTGAATTATGATTGAATGTTTATTTTGTTGGGATTATCCTCGAAAAGATGCATAAATTAAGGCTTGTGGATGCAAAATAAGGCCAATTAAAGCATAAAGAAGCCCAATTATTTATGAAAACCATAGAAAAGTGTGAAATTCTGCTACAACACTTTAAATAAGGAATGATTAAGGTTAATAAGAGGTTTATTAGATTTAGTTAATTAATGAAACCTTAGAAAAGTGTGAAAGTGTGCTAAAACACTTCAAAACACTTTAGAAAGGCACCATTTAAGTTCATTAGTTCACAAGGTTCCAATACCTAATGTGAATGTGTCTGACACATTACAACACTAAATCAAGGGAACATTAAGCTTTTTTATCAAGGACGGCCCAAACAAGCAAGGCAAAGTAAATGGGATACTTTTTCTATTGCCACATTTAGCCGCCACTTTAGTGAGAGAATGAAATTGCTTCAAATTCACACTAAAGTAGACAAACACACATCAAGATGGGTCCAAGTGTGCCAATGTCGGTAAGATAGGATAACAACGATCAAGAGAGGTGATCAAGCCCCCAAGATCAAGATCCCATTGAAATCCAACATAGGCACAAAAGAACACACATGATAATGATATAAAGAGTAATAACAAGGCACAAGCATACACTATCAAAGCCAAAATAGAAAAGAAGAATAAAGGAAAAATAGGGGTGGATCAAGCTTCAATCATTTTTCCATCACGATGTGGATCAAATCTAGGATGTTTTTCCAAAAAATGCACGCTCTCTCTAAGGCAACAAAACTTTAGGTTGTCCACTGGGTGAGTAATCTAAGAAGGTGAGACACATATGCACACAAATAGTATGTACTCACACACACACGTCAGTGGCTAAGGGAAATTCATACCTTCATTCGGCTTCTCGTCAAACCATACCAAAGTTATGCCTCCTAATAACTTTGATTTAAGGTGCCACACAAAAATGAACTTCAAGCTTCATGAGCCAAGCAAAACTTTGTATGCTTGGAACTCATGAATAAACAATATGGATCCATAGGCATGCAAAGTGTGTTATGCAAGGTGGCCATATAACTGAAAAATGAAAATATAACAATAAGGAATGTTCAAGGGAGTCTTACTTAATTCATACGAGGTCTTAACTTAGGGGACATTGTGCCTAATGTATTGAAGAGAGGACCATTCAAAGAATAGAAGATTCACAGCTTAGGGGATACAATCCAATAAGAGGAATATAATATGCTAAGAGAGATCATGCTCTTGAGGGACATCACACCCAATGTCATCCAAAAAGTGGTAGACACATCGCATGAAGTAAAAAGACTACACCATGAAAAATGCAAAAGAATAATGGCAATGTATGCCCCCAGATTAAAGAAATTGCTAAACACCATATTGTGAGAAAATAATTTAAAGTAGAAAATGATAAATGCTAATAATAAAGAATACATGAGAGATAACTTGGAAAGCCCTATGTCAAATCATATGTTTCCAAATAAAGAAACACCATGTGAAAGAAAAAAAGAGTGGTTGGCCCCAAAAATGAAAATCTAAACATATAAGGGATCTATGGATTTGGGTATGTTCTTGCTACAATGTTTTTAGAGAGCTCAAAACTATCATCATTCCCCAAATACTCATAAAACTGGAAGAATGACACAAACAGAGCAAAAACAAAGAATTTTTTTTTGGGTCAACATGGAAGAGACATGAATGTCTCGATGCCTTGCGCCATTCGAAAAAGGAAAAAACAAGACAAATGAAATAGATAAAAGAAAAATATTTTCGGTCAACATGGAAGAGACATGAATGTCTTGATGCTTTGCATCATCCCCAAAAGGAAAAAAGAAGAAAAATTAAAAAGATAAAAGGAAAAGCTTTTGGGTCAACATGGAAAAGAAATGAATGTCTCGACATCTTGCATCATCCCCAAAAGGAAAACACAAGACAAATGAAAGATAAAAGAGTTATGACATAGAGAAGAATGGAGATATAGATAGAGGAATGTCACAAATAGAGAGAGATACATCAAATAGAATAGCATAGGGGATCAAAATATGCACATGAAATCACACAAAAGAAAAATAAATAATGTAAAGAAAGTAGTAAGGCACATGCGAGTCAACCTAAAGTAGGTCGTTTGCATCCCAATCATATTCATTTTATACCAAAGGTGAACAACTAGCCAAAGGGACAATGGAAAGTGCCAAACTAGGGCCATCACCAAGTTCAACACTCTTCTTAGGAGAATTATCGTTTAAGCTCATAGAATAGGAAAACAATGTATTCAATTCATTATGCGCTTCATCGTAAATCTTAGTAATATCCTCATCATCATCTAAATTAATCACAACAAGAGGTCGAATGATAATGTCCAAAGAAGGGTTTGGCTCTTGTTATGGTTGCATTATAGGATTGTTTTGTTTCAAGGCAAGGGTAGAGTCATCATGCATTACTTTAATTGAGTTTGGATGTTGATTTTCTTTGTTTATTTATCCATGTAACCTATGAGCTATGGCACGACATCTATGCCTACGCTCTCTAGCACCTCTTTTTCTTTTAGTTCTATTTCCAAGTTGCATTTGTGTAGGAGCGAGTTGATCAAATATAGGTTTCTTTTCTTCCCCAAGGGGAGGAATGAAAGGAACCATGGGAGGTTGTTCGACCACTTTCTCTTTCACTTTGTACACTTGTTTTATTCTAGGAGGTGTGACAGGATTGCTTTTGATATCTTTGGGTCTTTTGTAGGAAGTAGGTGAAGGTTCTATCTTAGGATGGTCTTGGTTATTTGGAATTTCTTTAGGTTTAATTATGGTGTCATCAAGGATGGTAGGTTCAGTTGTCAATTGAGGCATATTTTAGAGGGACAATTCTGCTATTTTCTTCACCTTGAACTTTTGGTAGGATTTGAAAAAGAAGTATTCTCATGGTTTGATAGGTTTGGTAGGCTCAAACCAAAAGAAATCTAAGGAAAAGTTTCCACAAGAGGATAAAATTCATGGAGCAAATCCATGGATAGCCTAGCTTCACATGAAATTGGTCCGACTATGGGATGATGGAGAATGAGATATCTAATGTTTTCGGTCCTATTTGTAAAGGAAGAGTGATCGATCCCATTGCAGGGCAAGTGAAACCATTATGCATCTTGATCCATGCTTTCGATTTATTGTATATATATATATATATATATATATATATATATATATATATATATATATATATATATATATATATATATATATATATATATATATATATATATATATATATATATATATATATATATATATCTTGATATAGCTCATGCAGAAGTAAAAATTCCTAGGTAATCGTATTCTTGCCATAGACGGGATCTATTAATATCCCATTAGTGGGATTGTCATAGATTCGGCCGGCTATGTAAATAGGACCATCGGGCACACATGTTTAAGTATATCTTTAGAGGAGAAAGAAATCTCAAGAGGATTTTTAGTTCGGCCCTTATGAGGAATGACATCTATCACACCTACCATATCATCCATAGGATCATTATCTATAAGATAATTTTGAATAGTGTCATTGTTATCATTATTTGTATCAAAATTCATCACATCATTCTTTGTAGTTTCACATGCTTTGACAAATGAAATGTTATGATTGGGCATAGGATTGGTAAGAAATTGAAAGTTTTGGTTAGGAGGGGCAACAAACTTATTTCCCTAATCATTAACAACTCCAACGAAAAGATGACTAGAATCAATGAGGTCTTGCACAAGATGTTTAAGATTCTTCCAATGTTTTGTATCATGTCCATTTTTTTAGTGATAATGACATTAATAATTTGGTCTATATTTTGTGGGAAATGGTTTATTAGGATTGGGTGTTTTAACGGGGGGAAAGGTAATCATTTGTTGTTCTAAAAGTTGTGTCATTATGTTATGAAGGGAATTGGGTAAGGGAGTGAGTTTTCTTTTCGAGTTCCCATAGCCGAAGGGTATCATGGCTTTAATAGTAGCTACTTGGTTATTGACATTTTGAGTTTGTTGAGGGGGATTGAATTGAAGGAAGCCTTTATTCTATTTTCTAAAAGGTTTAGAATTTTTTTGGTTTGCAGACTCATATTTCTCAATATGGCTAGAGGTGGATTTTATATCTTGACTACTAACAAAATTTTGATAATCACCAAGGGTAGTACATAAGTGCATGAAGGAGGGGAATTTCATCATGGTAAGTTAGTCTTGTATCTTGATGTAGTGTAGGAAAATGCATACCTTCACATTTTCACACCTATTTGGGCTTTCCTTACTTTACTTATCCTTATTTATGTCTTGATTGGTCCTATTTTGCATCCACAAGCCTAATAAATTATATCCTTTTATGGATAATCCTGACAAAAATTAAAGGGTAAATGATAATTTAATAATTTTGGCGGTGTGTCCTTGATTTTTGGACTGGGACTAATAAGACACCTAGGGCATCTTTTTCCTCCAAAGGTCTTGGGACCCTCTTTTCAAATGCACCTTAATTGGGCCCCTTTTTGGAGTCTGTGCCCTGAGTTTCAAGCCTCAAGACTAAGATGCCACCTAGGGTATCTTAGTTCCCCTCAAGTTATTTTGAGGATTTATTTTCAAATCTTGGAGGGATTTAGCCTCCTTTAATTAATGAATTCATATGTCAGCTTGTTGTGGTGTAATTTCATGATATTAAGCATGGATAAATATAAATACAAGGTTTCTTCACCCATTTTATCATCCAAGAATCAAGCAAGTTGAATGATCATTCTAATAGAATAATTTAGTTCACAAGAGCATTGAAGGTAAATTCATCAAGAATTTGCAGCCATCGTCAAGATTCAAGCATCATGTCAAAGATATTCTTGCATCATGTATGTTTTTGAGCTAACATTTGTGATGTAGGGTTTTGATTTAAGCAAGAAATTCAAGTCAAGATCTATCAAGCATTCTTTTCACTCAAGATCTACATTCAAGATAGCCACTTCACACAAGTTTGCAAATTTCATAACAAGGGTTTTGTGAGTTGCAACATAGCACTTTGTTCATTCATCATTTCCCTCCATTATTTCATTTCATTCCAAGGTTTAATTACCAACAAGGGGTTTGACCAAGGAAAACCCCCATTTACTAACAAAAAACAAGTTTTTCCCCTCTTGCATGTTTGTGTTTGTAGATTTAGATTGAAGAATTGGAGATAATTTGAAGTGAAAAGTTGCAAAATTTCATTGCAAAGTTGTCATCTTCACAAAAACTCACCTACAACCCAGATCTGGAAGTGCAGGACTTGAGATCTTAGAAGAAGGAAGTGCAAACATTGAGCATCAGGATCATAATTAGAGATTTCAAAAATTCAAGATGGGACTAAGACAACAGTAAGGGCGTCTAAGTTGTCCAAGTGATATTTTACAAAGATTCTTTTAGATTATGTTTTGACATTTGAAGATTCTCCATTTCCCTCAAAAAATAGCAGTGGGACTAAGAAAAAAGTAAGGGTGTCTTAGTCCTCCCTAGCATATTTTGATAGCATTTTTACATTTCCAGAATCCTCATTACATTTCTAGACTTCCCAGGTACATAAATCCTAACTTTCTATTGCTTAATTTTGTCATTTGCATCCATTACTAGGTTTTGCGAGTTGAATGTTAAGTTGTCTTTCCCAAGCTTTTTATTGGTGGTGATATTCAATCCAATTTGGGATCCTAGGGTATATTTGAATGATAATTGGAGAAGAGTGGTGTTATATGACCTAGGCCAAAAAGTACCCATTCCCCTATTATTCATTTTGGTGAACCTGATGCTTTGGAAATTCTTTTTTATTTATTTGGAATTCATTAAAGTCCTAGATCTAGGTTGCATTCATTCTTTCATTGCATCTTGCATTAAAGCAAAAGTGCATCTAAGGATTTTCATATTTTCATTAGTGAAAATGCATATAGGTTACATTTTTACTTACTTGCATCATTTTATCTCATTGAAAAACTAAAAAGTGCATTGTTAATCATCCTAATTGCATTTAGGAACATTGTTATTGATGTTGGTGTAATTAATTAATTAATTATTACACTAGCAACTTTGTATTCAATTTCTTGTCATTAGTCACTTTTTCTTGCATTTATTTGTACATTGTTTTATTTCTAAACATCACATCCTTGAGTAGGAAACCTAGGAACACTGTAACAAATCTAAACTTTGTTAAACTTTTTTTGAAAAAAGCCTTTACTAGTCCTACTAAAACACCCTTACTATCATCTTAGTCCCTCTGTGGGGTTTTTGGTTCATAACCCTATCTTAGTTGTTTGCTATTTGTTTCAGTTTCTGAAACCTCCAAATTTCATTAGCAAGAGAAAGAATCCCTTGTTGGTGTCTTAGTCCCTATGGGTTTTGAAGTTATAGTTTTCAAGGTTTAAATCTACTTTCTATGCTTATGTTTGCTGCCATTGGTTATCTATTTTAGTCGATTGACATTTTGTTTCATGCATTTTACTAACTCTAGCTTGAAGTGGTTCATTTCATGCATTGCTTTATTTCAAAGTTGCATTCACAACATTTCATTGCATAGTGTAATCAGTAAATTACCTTGTTTGAAATCTTAAAATTGCATCTATATATTTTATTCTAGGCCTTTACATTGCATTTTGAGTTTTCATAGATTACTTTTCACAAATGTTGGTATTGGTATTTTCCAAGTTTGAAAAGAAAAATTTAGTCAATAGGCATGTTAGTCATTCATTCAATGCATTCCTTAGTTATGACAGTCTTTTAGCACAAGAGAGTGAAAATAGTGATGCTTTCCTTTAAACCTACACCCCCTCTTATCTATCCTATTTGTGGGAATGATGTGATAGAAGATGATACAAGCATGGAAATTCATGCAATCATAATTGTTCTTCTGCTGATACCTCTCCTTTTCATGATGAAGGTATCTTGGTGAAAGAAGATACAATCGTTGAGAATCATGAAAGTTTTGCTTTTCCTTCTCCTTGTCCCCTTTGAGAAGATATTATAGGACAAGAGAATGAGATCTTAGACACATTTCTAAATATTACCCTACCTAATTTCCATTCCCCTCTTGCTTGTGAGAATAATTTAGTGGAAGATGAGATTGTAAATGATGAGGATATGTTGGTGTTAGATGATCAAACCTTTAAGGTCTATAACAACCCTCTTTATGATCCTTCCCCTACCTATCCTATTTTGGAAGACATTAGGGAAAAAAGGAATGAAATCATAAATGATTATGAAAATCATACTTGTTCTTCTCCTAGTATCTCCCCTAGTTGTGAAGAAGATACTTTGATCAATGACACTCATGAGAATAATAGTTTCCCCTCTTTATCTAAAGAAACCTTTATTAAGCAAGAAAATTCAACCATTGATCATTCCCCTACTTGCAATGAAGTCATTTTAGAAGAACCAACCTTTGAATGTCAAGAACATTTGGTTTTTAGTTCTCTTATCAACTCTCCTCCTAGGGAGAATATCATGGTGCAAGAAAATGACAACAATAGTAATGAGGCTTCCTTAGGTGATCATAAGAAGGTGATTCTAGATTTCCCTTTATTATAAATACATCAAACCAAGACCATTGAGGTTATAAGTGCGCAATTGTCCATTAGATCCCCCTTGACTATTGGACCTCCTACATACCCAGTGGGACATCGAAAGAATCCTCTAATCTTTATCCACCTTCAAATAAACCTCAAATAATAAACAAAATTGTCCTTATCCTTGAATCACCTAAGAAAAATGTGTCACAACAATTGAGCTATAATATTGTTGCTCATACATATAACACAAGAAATAATCTACAACCAAGATAAACACCTTCAACAACCCTTCCATTGCCTAGCCCTATCTTACCAGCTCCTCCTTGTTTTCCCCCACAAAGTGGAAAGGAGTATAATATTTTTGAAAAACATAAGAATACTCCTTCTAAAATATCATTACAAGACCTTATTCAAGCCTCCCCTCATTATTATAACATGATTCAAAATGGTTTACAACAATTTATTATCCCTTCTAATGCACAACCAAATGACATAGCAGCCCTGATTCAAGGAATAAATGCTGACATTTTTTTCCACCAAAGTGAGCTCCCTCCTTCAGAAGTGAAAAAAAAAAATGATGCTTTCATGATCATAGCTCAATACAATAAGACAAGGATAAAGTGAACCATTGTTGACAATGGCTCAACCTTAAATGTGTGTAGTGTAAACCTTTTGGATAAGCTTGTTGTTGATAAATTATAAATCCAACCTGCCTCTTTATCTATTAGTGGCTTTGATAACATGGTAAAGCGATCGCTTGGGGTGATCACATTACCTATTAAAGTTGAAAAAGTTACATTTCAAACCCTGATCCATGTTATGCCTAATGATCTTATATACAATCTTCTTCTAAGAAGGCCATGGATGCATGAGATGCATGTTGTGCCCTCCACCATTCATCATATCATGAAATATGTCCACAACAAAAAATTTTATACAATTGAAGCTGATTTTGAACCATACAGTTGCTTGAGCATTGGCACCAACTATGCAAGTAGAACCCACGCAACAGTATGATAAAGAAAAACATATTGAGTAAATTATGAATCTATTAGAAGATGATTGGGGTTCCTTAGACTTTGAACCAACATTCATTGGAGAATACAAGATCATAAACAAATATTTAGACAAGGGAAAAGAAAAAGTGGTAATGTCATCACAAAATTCAAAAGACCCTTCGAAAGCATCCACCTCAACCACTTTAGAAGGAAAAGAAAATTATACAACAAACTTCGATGAAACTAACTATCAACAATCACCAAATCCTAAAGAAATGAGAAAGCTTTATGGAAAAGGTTACAAACTTATGAAACAACTTGGATATAGCACAAAAGATTGTGGTGCTAGAGAACATGGTATATATGCCCCTATAGAGCCTAAGACTCAAGAAACAACCTGTGGTCTTGGTTATTGTCCTTTGATAAAAGCCAAACCATCAAACAAACGTTCACTCAATATGAAGCTTAATGTGGTGCTAGAGAACAAGGTATCTATGCCCTTATAGTTGGCTTGCATGTGACATACCAAGTTATACATTTTGGGGGCAACCCCTTCCCTTCTCATGATGAAGCTTATTGGAAACATATGAATTGGCATAGGGATTTTTGAGTAAGCTCTCATGTCTACTTCTACTTTAAAAAATTACTCACAACAATGATGTTATAAATCACTTTAAAGTGGGGGCATACATTGACACTCATGTTTCATTATACAATTTTCTTGCTTCTTGCAATGCATTCCTTTCTCAATGGTGTCATTGTGTTTTATTTCCTCTGAGAGCATGATATTTCTTTGACTTTCCCTCTCTTGGAAACATTAAGTGCAATGTCCCCTAAGATGATACCTTGCATTTTTCCTCTCTTGGAGACATTAAGCACAATGTTCCCTAAGATGATACCTTTCAAAAACTAAGCAAAATCCCTTCAAACATCCCTCTTTCTTAGTGTTGCATTTTTGTACCTTATTAAAGTCATGAAGGTATGGCTTTGATATGTTTCCTTGGGGCTCACCTAGTGGGCAACTAGCTTCACTAGCCCTTGTGAGCATGCATTTTCTTTTTTCCCTTATCATAGTCATGTGGGTATGGCTTTGATATGGTTTCTTTGGGCTCACCTAGTGGACAACTAGCTTCACTAGCCCTTGCGAGCATGCATTTTGTTTGCATAGTGGACAACACATTCCACTTGTAATCCTTTTTTGGACAAAAAACCTAGACCTTGTCCACAACATGTTGGATGACCAATCGAAGCTTGATTCATTGCATTTTTATTTTTATTTATTTATTTCCTTTTTCTATCTTTGATGGTGTATGCTAGAGATCTAGTTATGGATTCATATATCATCTGAAAGTGTGTTCCTTTGTGCCTATGTTAGTTTTTTGTAGGATCTTATTCCTTGGGGCTTAGCCACTCTCTTGATTATTTTCATCCTATCTTACTAACATTCACACATTTTAACCTCTCCTGATTGTGTGGTTGGATACTTTAGTGTGATTTTGTAGCAAGTTCATCCTCTCACTAAAGTGGGGGCTAAATGTAGTGTATAAAAATGAATACCTTTGCATTTTCACACTTGTTTGACAATATCTTGCTTTATTTATCCTTATTTATGTCTTAATTGGTCCTATTTTGCATCTACAAGCCTAATAAATTATCTTTTTATGGCTAATCCCAACTAACATCAAAGGGTAAATGATAATTTAATAATTTTGGTTATGCATCCTTGATTTTTAGACTAGGAATAATAATACGCCTAGGACGTTATTTTCCTCCAAAGGTCTTGGGATCCTCTTTTCAAATGCACCTTAATTGGGCCCCTTTTTGGAGTCTGTGCCCTGAGTTTCAAGCCTTGGGACTAAGACACCACATAGGTCGTCTTAATCCCCCTCAAGTTATTTTCAAGATTTAATTTCAAATCTTGGTAGGATTTAGCCTCCTTTAATTAATGAATTCATATGTCTACTTTTTGTGGTGTAATTTCAAGATATTAAGCATGGATAAGTATAAATACAAGGTTCTTTCAGCGGTTTTATCATCCAAGAACCAAGCAAGTTGAATGGGCATTCCTAATAGAATAATTGAGTTCACAAGAGAATTCAATGGTTTTGTTCAAGCAAGCAATTCAATTCAAGATCTATCAAGCATTCCTTTGATTCAAGATCTACATTCAAGCTAGCCAATTCACACAAGTTTGGAGATTTCATAGGAGGGGTTTGGTGAGTTAAAACTTAACACTTTGTTCATTCATAATTTCCCTCCATTATTTCATTTCATTCCAAGGTTTAATTACCAACAAGGGGTTTGAGAAAGGAAAACCCCAATTTAGTAACAATCAACAAGTTTTTCCTCTCTTGCATGTTTGTGTTTATAGATTTAGGTTGAACACTTGAAGATCATTTTAAGTGCAAAGTTGCATTGCAAAGTTGTCATCTTCATGGAAACTCACCTACAAGCTAGATCTGGAAGTTTTAGGACCTAAGATTTGAGATGAAGGAACTGCAAAAATTGAGCCTCAGGATCATATTCAAAGATTTCAAAAATTCAAGATGAGACTAAGAAACCAATAATGGAATCTTAGTCCTCCAAGTGATATTTTATAGAGATTCTTTCATATTTCATTTCTACATTTGAAGATTCTACTTTTCCCCCAAAAAGTAGTAGTGGGACTAAGACAACAATAAGGTTGTCTTCATCCTCCCTACCATATTTTGACAACACTTTTGCATTTCCAGACTTTCCAAGAACATACATTCTAACTTGTTGTTACTTAATTTTGTCATTTGCATCCATTATTTGGCTTACATTACTAGGTTTTGTGAGTTGAATGTAAGTTGTCTTTTCCAATATTTTACTTGGTGGTGAACCCTTCAATGCCTAAAGATCCCCCCTATGTCTTCCTTGTTGGGAATTGACTCACCTTTGTGTTGATAGTCAATCTAATTTGGGATCCTAGGGCATATATTTGAATGATAATTGGAGAAGAGTGGTGTTATATGACCTAGGACATAAAGCACTCATTCCCCTATTATTCACTTGCTTTGCAAATTATCAATGAACATTTTTTTAAGGTGAGGATGACAGACCATGACATGGATTTGGGAATAAAGCGATTGCTATTGTGAGATAAAATCTATAGTATTTTCTTCTTCTTTTTTCTTGCATCTCATACCCAAGGTCATTTTAGGAGTCATATGCACTTGGAAATGGTTGAAAAATGCATCAGAAAGTTCATTGAATGAACAAATTGAGTTGTTTGGAAAAGAAGAAAACCACTCTAAGGCTGCATCCTTCAAGGACCTAGGGAAAATATTAGCCAAGAGTTGATCATCAAGGAAAAGTCACTACATAAGGTGGTATAAGAATTAACATGGTTAGAAAGATCTCCCTTTCCTCCATACTTCTCTTATCTAGGAACCTCTACACCTTGTGGCATCAGAGTTCGCAATATCTCCAAGGAAAATGGGATACTTTTGACATAATATGTAGGTGGGCCATTTTGATTTTGGTTGATGATAGAAATTTTTTTTTGAAGGGATGAAATGGGTTGGAAGAGTTGATTTATGAGGGTGTCATTACTTGTGTTATGAGATGGAGGTGAAAATGGTTTAAGGGTTTATGCGTTTGAGGGATAAGTGAATGAAATTCTTATAGATGGTAAAGTGGTAGGATATATGACATGTGATGCCACAAAGATACTAGGGATGCTAGTGGAAATACCCAAGGAAGGAGTCACATTAATAGTTGGTTGCATTGTTGTTGTAACTTGAGGGTTGGAATAGGTAGGAATAGAGGAAACTATTCAGGGAGGAGGAATTTGAATTCCTCCTTGGCTTGTGACATTATTCGTAGGTAAAGGACAACTAGTGGTTGAGTTGAGATATTTTCCAAATATTTGAACTATGTTTTTCACAAGGTCAAGTACATCTTCAATTTAAAACATGTGATGAATGTTATCTATAGTAGTGATGGAAGTAGTTGAAATGTTGTCATTTTGCATTTGATGTTGTAGGTTTTCCAAATCTTCATGAATTTGAATTATGTTTTCTTGTGGAACACTATCAATCCTTGTTTTAGCATGCATCACACTACTTCAAGTCAAAGAGTTGCTAAGGTTATGGTCCATACCTAGTGTACTAGTGTCAATACTAGGAGTGAAAGAGCTAGAAAACCAAAGATCCATGACAATTGTGCTATCATCGGATGACACGAGTCTCGAGCTTTGTCTCACTATAGTATTATCAATAGGACACCAAATACTCATGCAAGGGATACTAAATGCAAAATGAATGAAAATGTAATATAAGCTAGAAGAACAATGAAATGATTATAAAAAAAAAACTTTGTAAACTGAAATAGAAAGGTATCAACAACAAACACAAGCATAGAAACAAAGCTTTAAATTCTGGAAAATGCAATGTAGAATCTGCATAGGGACTGATTCACCCAGAGGGGCGTATGAGTTCCAATGGGGGTTTTCTTCAAAAAATTTGGAAATTTTTAATTATTTTTTATGCTTTTTATATTGGATGATCTGTAATCTAAGTGCAAACGCATATTTTGGATGATTTTTAATGATATGAGATGCAAAAATGTAAGCTATATGCACTTTCACTAATGCAAAATTTAGAAACCCTAGAATTCCAATTAACTAATGCAAACCCTAATGCAATTTTAATGCAAGAAAGATCTAGGATGATGGTGCACTCTAAATCAGAATTATGATGTCTTAAATGTAGGTTTACCAAAATGAAACAACGAAAAATGGTAGTGGTGATGATGCTTTCGTATGGTTTAGAGCATAGAGAAAAATCCAATTTTCAACTATTTCATTGAAGGATAACCCTAGAGATATCAATGCAAAGGAGAAAGATATCTTGCAATAGGGTTGTCCTAGGGGCTGATTATAAACTAATGAGTGGTTCACCACCAAGTTATGACTTAACCCTAATATGATGTAATAATTAACCCTAATATGATACAATCTTTCACTAAATAACCTCAAAAAGTATTTAAAACAAAATAGAAAGTTGCAAGATGAAATGTGTGCACCTAGAAATCTAAAGATGATTGGATGGAGTTTTGAAATGCTAGAAATAGTGACTTTAATGCTAAATGGATCTCATATGCTAGGCTAGGTGAATCAGTTCCATATTTGGGTTTCCGTGCAGAAACATGAATATGGAAAATGGGTGTCTAAAACTTCAAAAACCTAAAAATTGACCTAAACTACGACTCATATGTCAAAACTGGTGTATTAGTCCATTTAGGGTTTTCTAAAATTTCAAAGTCTGAATCTAGTCTCCACAGTCTTCTATGTGCTTCATAATTGATTTTTTGATCCAAAAGATGATTTGCAATATGTACGGGTCTTCCAAGTATCCTCAATGCAACGTGACAACTTTGAAAAATTTGAACACTTTGACAAAATTCTCCAATATTTCTCTTCAACCTACAAATCACGCACAAAGGAGAGGGGAAAATGTTTTTTTGTTAGTGGAAATGGGTTTTCCTTGGTCAAACGTTGTTTTGGTAATTAAACCTTGAAATGAAATGAAATAGGAATGGAGATTGATGAATGGACAAAATATGATGTTGCAACTCACCAAACCCTAGCAATGAAATGTTGTAAACATGTATGAGATAGAACCAATGGATGTAGATCTTGACTCTTTCTTCTTGAATAGGATAGATGTTGAATCATGAAACCCTACATCACAATTGTTAGCTCAAAAACAAACATGATACATGAGGACTTTGAAATGATGCTTAATGCTTGAATAATACTCTAAAATGCTTGATAATCTACCATTGAATGCTCTTGTGAACTCAAAATCTTAGGTGAAAATGAGTGAAAGAGCCTTGTATTTATACTTAATTATGTAAAAATTCCTGAAATTAGAACACTACAAGCCAACATTAGATCTAGGAGGATAAAATCCCACCAAGATTTTGAATTAATTTTAATTTTGGGCCACATGGGACTCATACGCCCAAGATGGTGTATGAGTCTCATTATGCATAATTTATGGGACCAAATTCAAAAATTCTTAGAAACGTGTAAAACTAGGATCAAGACCCAAAAACCTAGATGGGATTCATATGCCCAAGGTGGTGTATGAGTCCTAGATCACTAAATCTAGGCCACACAACTTGAAAAATTGAATTATGATTTGATGTTGATTTTTGTTGGGATTATCCTCAAAATGATGCATAAATCAAGGCTTGTGGATGTAAAATAAGGCCAATTAAAGCATAAAGAAGCCCAATTATTTATGAAAACCCTAGAAAAGTGTGAAAGTTTTTTACAATACTTTAAATAAGGAATGAATATTGTTAATAAGAGGTTTATTAGGTTTAGTTAATTAATAAAACCTTAGAAAAGTGTTAAAGTGTGTTACAACAATTAAGAACACTTTAGCAAGGTACCATTTAAGTTAATTAGTTCACAAGGGCCCAAGACGTAATTTGAATGTGTCTAACAAATTACAACACTAAATCAAGGAAAAATTAAGCTCAGTTTAATAAGGAGGTCCCAAACAAGCGAGGAAAAGCAAAGGGGATACTTTTTCCATTGCCAGACTTCCATCCTTAAAAGGTATGTGTATGAGGTTTACCAAGCAACTTGGGAACCTCAAGAGGCTTAAAGGTTGCACATTCTATTATACAAGAAGTTGTATAATATCATCAACCTAAGTACACTTAAGTATAGTTTGAGTAGATTAATTATTAACACCAACACCTCCTATGCTCCCCAATTCTATGCATCTATTTTGTGACTAGAAGGAAATAGAGATGGGGAAGATGATCATTGTATTGAGAATTTTTTCCTTTCTATCCTTGGTTATGGGCTTTAAAGTAGCATGTAATGATAATATCTTATTATTTTCTCTAAATTATTGATTTAAAAGAACAAATGGATATGTTTCTTTGTATTGGAACATAGCAATTTGATTACAATGGTGGAAGGGGACCTTCTCACTGGGGGATCTGAATCAAAAGTGGATAATAGTTTTCAATTTTGAGGTTTGTACCATAGGATAATGCTATTTTTTTAATTATATATTTGAAATTAGTTTCTATTAATCATCCACATATCCTGTAATTTTTCTTAATGATTTTGTTATTGAATGTGCAAGTGGAAAGGATTAATTTTAGCTATATTTATCTACCATTTGACATTATCATGCATTCAAATATTCATAGAACATATGTATGTGGGATCTATATGCTAATTTTTAGAACTTTATAAACTTCGCTAAAATGTCTTGAAAGCTTTTTAGGCTTTGAAGCTCTCTTTGTCTCCAATTTAAGCCTCAAGACATTGTAGTAGGAGCCACATTTCTTGCTACCAAATTTCTCAATTTTCATTTCTCTTCCAATCAATCTCTTTATTAACAATTTTAGATGATTCCAACTATACTTAAAGATAAAATTATATATCAAACTATAATGGACTTATTTATGATACTGTAATAATCCTCATAATTTTTGCATGGAGGTGATTTATTGTTTACTTCTGTGCACTTTAAAAAAAATTATATCAAATTTTAGGTTAGTACGATAGGATAATTACAACTCTTCTCAAGTTTATGAAACAAGCAAGAAGATGCCTACAAATAAAACCATACTACTTATGAACAACCAGGCCACATTAGTGAGAAAGGTTTTCATATATTGAAATCAAAGGATATGGTTGAAGGCCTTGAATATTTTACTCTTGAGTTTTATTTTTCTCAATATTATGTCTATGGGATGTAAAATATTATCAATTTTTCTTCTAGTTATTCAAAAATTGATGAGATTATAGATTTCGTACATACTAGTATGTCTAACTATAATGTAAATATACTCTCTTCATGAACCATATATTTTAGGGGTGTGAAATGCTATGACACTCTTTGCTCAATTAGGGTCTTTCACCTAATGAAAAGAGATAGATCCCACACCCAAAATCTAGTTGATTCGCTCAAATTAAGGAATGTATGATGTAATTATGACTAAATTAAATGATCTAAATATAGTAAACTAGTCAAATCTATTGATTATTAAGTGAAAACTATTGAAATGCATCTTTCTGGAAAACACATTGTGATATGCAGAAAACACCTAGGAATGAATGAAAATTACAACAAAAATGGATGAAAATGAAAGTGTGAACCTAAGATCTTGATGAAGACTGGAAATGACATCTGGAATGTTTTCTATCCTAATTTTTAGGCCTGGTGGGACTGATTCGCCATTCTGGGCAAATTCGTCCCAGTTTTGTAAAACTGTTATGCCATTTCAAACAAATGGGTATCCAAAAATGCAGAAAACCAAAATTAGGCCTAGAAGTAGGACTCATTTCCAACCCATGGAAAATTATTCCACTTTTTAATTTATGCAGATTCAAAGGTGGAAACAAGAGCCTTCGGTCTACACTTTCTACTTCTCTAGTTGTCTGGTTCTAAAACTGTCAGATTCATGCCTGAAAGTGACTTTTTGTGGGTATTTTGACTTGTCCAATGAAGGGATGACTTGAAAAAATTTTAAATGCAATATTCAATGATTTCCAAGCTTCCATGATGTTTAAATTTTCAAACACACAAGAAGAGAAAGAGAAATGTTGGATGTTAGGGCATGGGGGTTTGCCTTGGTCAAACCACTTTGTAGGTAATTAAACCAAAATGATGAAAGAATGTACTGAAGCATGAATCAATGAAGTCGATACCTTTCCATGATGTTTGATATTGAATTTATATAGAAATGGAGGAACATTATATCCTTTAATGTCTTTTGAAGCTTTCTTGAAGACTTAGAGTGATAAAACCCTAATTTTCTTGACTTGAGAAAGAAGATAAGTGATGAATGAGTTGTGAATGAGTTAAGAGATTAATGGTGGTTAAAATGGATGGAAAAACACTTATTTATATACTCTTATGCCCTAATTATCCAATAATACATCATCACAGGATGCCATAAGGTTTTTTTGAATAAAAAACCAAAAGAAAATTTTAATTATTTTGAATTTGGAGCCAAGAGGGACTCATTTTCCACCCATGGTGAATGGGTCCCACCTTGGGCTTGTAAGTGGGTGTCAGGAATTAAGTTGCATTGAATGTGGTTTATGGGGTTTACATTATAAAAAACACTTAATTAAGTCTTATGAGTGGATAAAGGGGTCAAATAAAGCATAAGAATATTGTAAATAGTGATACCAAGCCTAGAAAAGCATGAAATATTGTTAGAAGACTTTACAACACTTTAAAATAGGAATTGATAAGGGATAAAAGGTGATTTTTAGATGAATTATAATAAGAAGAGTGTAGAAAAGTGTAGAAATTTTTACAACACTTCACAACACCTTCAAAAGACATCATTAAATGCATTTTCAAGGGTCTAAGACCTAGTTTGGATGTGAAAACACCTCAAAACATTGTATCAAGACCTCCTTAACTCCAATTTATCATCAATTATTCCCTAAATTAAGCAAGTTTCCTTTTTTCTATGGTGCATTTAGCTCCCACTTTAGTGAGAGGATGAACTTGCTTCAAACTCACACTAAAGTAGACATTCAAGAGAGATCCAATCGTACCAATGTAAATGACAAAGAATAACAAAGCTCAAAGGAGGTTGCGGTATTCCCCAAGATCCAAGATCCTAAGTCAAGACAATATAAGTGCAAAAGGACATATACAAGGTGAAAGACATGCAGTGAAACAAGATACATGATCATGCAATGGAAAGAACTAGAAGAGTGAAAATAAAATGGTGGATCAAGCTTTGATATTTTGTCTAGCTAGTTGTGGATTAGATCTAGGTTTTTTGTCCAAATAGGAAAAATGCATACTCACTCTGGGGCGATGAAACTCTTGATTGTTTGCCAGGTGAGAAATCCCAAAAGGTGAGAAATGTATGCTATTTGGTATGCACTCACAAACACATAGGTGGCTATGGGGAAAGTCATACCCCAAAATGGGCTTCCCGCTCAACCATACAAAAGTTATACCTCCTGATAACTTTAGTAAGGCACCACAAAGGAAAATGATTTTCAAGCTCTATGAAGTAAGAAAAACTTCACATGCTTGACACTCGAACATTGTTAATGCAAAATAGTGTAAGGATTGTTCAAAGGGATTTTTCTTAATTCATGCAAGGTCTCATCTTAGGGAACATTATGCCTAATGTTTCCAAGAGAGGAAAAGTGCAAATGGTCTCATCTTGTTTCCAAGAGAGGAGAAGTGAAATGTCTCATCCAGGGAAACATTGTACCTAATGTTTCCAAGAGAGGATATCACAAGAAAAAGAACACTAAAATTGATATAAACCACAAATTTGATGGTTCATTTTTGTGAACCGGACGTGAAAAAATGGAAATTAAGTTTAATATTCTTTCATGTTGGCCTTAGGGATCCAATTTATGGGAAAATAAGGTGAATTTCCTATAAAATATAGTCTCAAAGCCCTAAATTATAACCATTCTTCATTATTCATCCACCACTCTTCCATATCAAGTCAACCAAGTTAGGGTTTCATCATTGCAAGTCATCAAGTTAGAGTTCTCTTAATCCCTTTTCATTTATATTGAATGATGATCATAAAAGCTTCATTTTTTTTTTTGTACATCCAAAGGAGGGAGCTCACTTTGAGGGAAAATAATGTTAGCATTTATGGCTTGAATCATGGATCCTATATCATTTGGTTGTGTATTAGAAGGGATAGGAACTTGTTGCAAGGCTGCTTGGACCATCTTGTGATAGTGAGGGGATGCTTGAATAAAATCCCATAAGGATATCTTAGCAGGAGTATTCTTTAGTTGCTCAACAAGATTGTACTCCTGAATGTGTAAATTTAATCAAGGATCTTTAGGAAAAATGGGATTTGGAAAAGGTAAGGGTTTTGGTTTGGGTTGTTTTGGTTGTGGATTATTTCTAGTGTTATATGTATGAGTAATGGTATTTTGAATCAGTTGTTGCGACACAATAGTTTGAGGAGGGTAAAGAATAAACTTGAGTTTAGGTGGAGGTGAAGGTTTATGTGATGGTGGGTAAAGGATGAGTTGAGGTTGAATAATATTAACATCCCTTGGCGAAAGAGAGTCTAATAGGGGCTTTTCATTGTCATGTAAGGGCATAATATTATTATTGTCAATGTTAGCCTTGTCTAGTATCATGATATCTTCTATAGAAGGAGAGTTTTTAGGAGAACCAAAAAACACATGTTTGTGACATTCGAGGGTTGGTTCTTCTAAAAGGACTTCATCACAAGTAAGGGAGTTATGAATGGTGGAATTTTTTTGATTATTGAGAGTGGGGAGATTAGAAGAAGACTCTATTTGATTGGCGGTTATTTCAAAGGTCTCATTCTCTTGTTCCATATTATCTACCCTACTAGGAGATCTTGTAATATGTTCATCCAAGTTTGAGGTTTGGAAATTAGCTTCATCACAAGTGGGTGAGGAATTAAGAGAAGGACCACTATGGTTTCAAATAGATTATCCCAAATGGTAGGAGCATTAGGGAAGGGAGGGTCATGATTCTCATGAATCTTAACAAGTATATCTTCTAACATCAACCTATCTTCTTGCATCAAGGAGGGATATTAGGAGATATACAAGTTTGATGGTCATGATGATGGAGACTAGGTAAGGGGATTTTTAGGAATGTTTCTATGATGAACATACGTTCTTGTTGTCTAACATCTTCCAAAGTGGAATGAGGAGATGTTCAATCAAAACCCTCAATGCTTGTATCTTCCTTCACCAAGATACCTTCGTCACTAAGAGGAGAGGTATCAGGAGAAGAAAAAGTATGATCGTTATGATTTCCTACACTACCCTTCTCACCAATGGGAAACATAATATTAAGGATTGTACCAATGGTTTGATCATGTTTATTAAAGTCCTCATTGTGCTAATCAAAATTGAAATCATAAAGGAAATGTTGTATTTATGCAATCCATTTTTAACCAAATCAAAACCACATCACTTGAAACAAAACATGCTATGATGAAAAAGAGAATAAATTACAATGCAATGAATTAAAGTGAAATGCAAGTTTTAGATATGAAACAAGGTAATTTTCCCGATTACACCATGCACCAATCAGAGAGATGACATGTGGAAAATGGAAATGTAAAATGGAACAATGCATGAAATTAGATATTTAAGTTAGATCTAGTGAAATAAATGTTACAAAAACTCAACTAACTGATATAGGTAGGTAAAGGCACCAAATAGAAGCTTAAAAATAGGGTTTTCAATTTTGTAAAGGGAAGCTTCAGGGCTGAAAAGGTACTAATTCACCCAAGGTGGTGAATGAGTCCCAGTATGGACTTTTTTCATAATATTTAGAAAAGAGCTTGAGTGATTTTTCTATTTTCTGAGTTCTATGATGTAGAACTAAGTTAAAAATGAGGAATTTTAGAAAATTTAAATGAATTTAGATCCCAACAATGCAACCTAAATGCACATTTTATGAATGCAAAATTTGAAACCTAGCATGCCAATTAACTAATGCAAACTATAATGCAAAGTCAATGCAAGGTTAGATCTATGATGCAGGACTCCAAATCAGAAAAGAGAAGTATTTGAAAAGTAGGTTCACCAAAATTAACCATAGATTTTAGGGGTGTGAAATACTATGACTCTCTTTGCTCAATTAGGATCTTTCACCTATTGAAAAGAGATCTAGGTGGTTCACTCAAATTAAGGAATGTACAATGTAATTATGACTAAATTCAATGATCTAAATGCAATAAACTAGTAAAAGCTACTAATTATTAAGTGAAAAATATTGAAATGCATCTTTCTGGAAAACACATTGTGATATGCTAAAAACACCTAATGTAATGAAGTTAATACCTTTCCATGATGATTGATCTTGAATTTCTATAGTAATGGACGAATATTCTACCCTTGAATGTCTTTTGAAGCTTTCTTAAATACCTAGAGTGATAAAACCCTAATTTGCTTGACTTGAGAAAGAAGATAAGTGATGAATACATTGTGAATGAGTTAAGAGATTAATGGGGGTTGAAATGGATGGAAACACACTTATTTATACACTCTTATGCCCTAATTACTGAATAATACATCATCACAGGATGACATAAGGTTTTTTTGAATAAAAACACAAAAGAAAATTTGAATTATTTTGAATTTGGAGCCAAGAGGGACTCATTCGCCACCCATGGTGAATGGGTCCCACCTTGGGCTTGGTAGTGGGTGTCGGGAATTAAGTTGCATCGAATGTGGTTTGTCGGGTTTACATTCAAAAATAAATTTAATTAAGTCTTATGAGTGCATAAAGGGGTCAAATAAAGCATAAGAAAGGTGTAAATAGTGATAACAATCCTAGAAAAGTGTGAAATCTTGTTACAATACTTTACAACACTTTAAAATGGGACTTGATAAGGGATATAAGATGATTTTTAGATAAATTATAATAAAAAGAGTGTAGAAAAGTCTATAAATGTTTTACAATACTTCACAACACCTTGACAAGACATCACTAAATGCATTTGCAAGGGTCCAAGACCTAGTGTGGATGTGAAAAGCACCTCACAACATTGTATCAAGGCCTTGTTAACTCCAATTTATCATCAATTATTCCCTAAATCAAGCAAGTTGCCTATTTTCTACTGTACACTTTGAAAATATATGTAATATGTTTCTTTCATTGACAATCAATCTAAAATATAATGGGTGCTCTTTCAAAAACATACATCATTTTTTTGAATGGGTTTAAGAAGTAAGTTTTGCTTGGTTAATTTTTACAAGTTTTGTAAGCACAATAGGATAGTAAGACAAAAGAATATTCTATACTAGCACAATAGTTATATGGTTGCACACAAAAATAACTTGTGGAATGCATTAGTAGTGCACCTATTTTAGCACATGACACTAATACCATGAAACATATGTTTGCACTAAAAAAATTTAGGGTTAGTGTTGTGTTTTATTTTTCTTGGTTTTTGACATTTTACTAATAAGCATATTTACAAAGTCATTTTTTCTTTCCTTTTTCTTTGATTAGTGACTTTGAACTATGAAAGTTTGGAATATGGGTTGTCTTTTTATTGACATGATTATGGTTTGTTTGTTTGCGTGTTTGACCTTTCTTAAACTTTTTTTGATTTCTAGCTTGGTTTGTTATTTAAATTTTCTTATATTAAAGGATCATAATATTGACATTTGGTTTCTAGTTCTATTCTTTTTTATCATCAAAATGGCATTGTTGTATGGTTGTGTCAGCTTCCACAATTCATATCTATATTAATTTTTAGGAATTGCAATGTATTTGTTTTTGCATTACATTTGAGGATATATTTGTATTTATTTTTAATGAATATCATGTTTTTTCTTACATTCATTGTTCATGATTTCATTTGTCTTTAGACATGTTTGAGGTTTTTCTTATAGTAGTATAAGATAAAAATATAGCTTTTAAGTACATTGGGCATCTTTGTTTCAAGTTATAATTTTAGTACTCAAAATCCTTTCCTTCATTATTGGAGGAGAGCAAATGAAATTTAAGAATATATACATGTATGCATGCATGCATGTATGTATGTATGTATGTATGTATGTATGTATGTATGTATGCATATGTATGTATGTATGTATGTATATGTATATATACATATGTAGTAACAAAATAAGTTTCCTTTTTTCCTTAGTTAGAGAATGAAAAAATAATATTAAAATGATCTTAATGTCACCTTGATTCAGTGTTGTAACGTGTTTTACACATTCACATTAAGTTTAGGACCCCTCTTAATAAAATGGCCTTAATGGTGCCTTATTTAGGCTGTTGTAAAGTGTTTCTTCACACTTTCACACTTATCTAGGGCTTTGTTAATTAATTGAGCTTAATTGGCCCCTTTAATTTAAATCCAAGCCTAATTAATTATTTATTTTGAGGGGTAAAGCATGAAATTCTTAAATAATATTACACAAAAAATATTTTTTTTAGGTATGTGTCCTAGGTTAGTGACCTAGGACCCATTCGCCACCTGGTGAATGGGTCCTCACTAGGTCCTAGGACCCACTTTTTACATAAAATTTCATATTTCCTAAAGTGTTGTCCTAATTAAGTGTCCTAGGACCCATTTTCCCAATGGCAAATGGGTCCTCACTTAACCTTAGGACAACCCCTTGGAATATGCTTTTGGTAGTATTTTAATTATTTCAAATCCTAGATCTGATTTTTTCTTTGTTATTTAAATTTTGGGATTTAATATTAAGTTATGTATAGATATAAGGTTGTTTCACATAGTTTCAACTAAGAATTTTCAAGAGAGCATTCAAGAAATTTCATGAGCAATCAAGAGTACTTTTTACAATAGCATTATAGAGAATTCAAGAGCATTTCAAAGGAATTCAAGGGTACCATAATTAAAGTTTATTGTACCAATCAAAGATCTATTTCATCATATCAAATTCATGCATGTTGTTGAGCTAATGTGATTTTGTAGCATTGGTGATCAAATTCAAGTCTTCAAAGCCATTATATTATGTCAATTCCATGATCAATATCCACTCTCATTGAAGCCATTTCATGTTAAGTTTCATATTTGCAATCCAAGGTTCAATTAAGAATTATGAGTAGTGACATTACTTTATTAACTCATCATTCCTTTTATGTATTGTTTGTGAAGGTTTAATTACCAGAATGGGGTTTAAGCAAGGAAAACCCCTATTCCCTAACAAAACAACATTTTTCTTCTCCTCTTCAATGTGTGATTGCAAATTTTAGGTTGGAGATCAAGTGGAGAGAAAAAGTTGCAAAAGTTGTCAAAAGTTACAAAGTTTTCATCTTTCTAGAAATATCACAAAAAAATTTCTACGTAATTTATTTTTGAATTTTGGGGGCTGAACACCTAGAATCTAGGAGTACAAACATTGAAGAACATAACCCAAAAAATGATTTTCGAGAACCCTAGTAGGGACCCATTTCCATTGGGCGAATGAGTCCTTAGTGAGGTCCAAAAAAGAACTTATTGCAATAGGTACACAACATTTGACCCTCTTAAAACCTTCCTTTTGATTACTATATTGGCTAGTTTTTATTTCTGATATTCATTTTTGCATTATAACCCTCATAAATTGAATAAAACAACAACTAGCTAAAATTAGGATCATCCCTTTGGTGATCCATTTGGGTTGAACCTCTTTTTCTTTGTTTCATTTGGTGAACCTGATATTTTTTAGCATTATAGATTTCTGATTTTGGAGCCTCTTTTCATCTTATATTAGATCTTGCATTCATTTGCACTGAATTAGATCTCATTTAGGGTGTTTAGTTTGCATTTGGATTTGCATCTCATTTAGGGTTTAGGATTACATTGTTTGCATTCTTTGAATCTGAAAAATATAAAAAGAATTAGTCTTTTTGCATATCATTTACATCAAATAAACTTTCATTTGAAAATCAAAACAAAATTGCATATCAAACTAGGTCTTTTATTTTATCATTTTGTCACATTTTCAACTTGTATTTCACATTGCATTTACAGAAAATTGAACCTAAAACTTACTATAGCAGACTTGAATCTAAAACTCATTATAAATCACTTGAAAATATATAAAATCAGTTTCAAAACCCTAATATAGGACCCATTCGGCCTAGGGTGAATGAGTCCCTGATCAAGCCTAAATCTACACTTCTAGAATTTAAAATCTTCAGTTCTATGCTTCTATTTGTTGCTAATATATTTATGTTTTAGTTTCCTTATTTTTTGTTTCATTCATTTCATTAGATCTAGCTTAATTTGGTTCATTTAGTGCATTGTGTCATTTCAAAATTGTATTTACAATATTTCATTTCAAATTTTTTCATAGTGTAATCAACAAATTACCTTGTTTTAAATCTAAAACTTGAAACTAGATAAGTATTTTAGCAATGTGTGGAACTCCTTGTTCTCTTTCGTTGATGTTTCAAGTTGTATTCTTGGAAATGATCCTAATTCAATTGAACCTACCCATGCTCACCAAACATGTAATGTGTGTCCTCATAAAGTTGACATCATTGGAGAAGATCATGCTAGCATGCATGAGTTCATAAATGATTGCCTTAACAATCTTGATAAAAATGCATCCCTTTATCATTCCATGAAATGACCAACACAACTTGCATCCTTTTATCCTTCCATGAAACAACCAACAAAAATTGAGATGTTTGGTCTTTTACATCCTAAAATTGAGTAAAAAACTAAGCCTAAATTTCCAACAATGAGTGAACCTAGTTCCTTGATCAAATGCATAGCCATTCATCTTATGTTAATAAAGTGAACAACATTCCTATCACCCTAGAAGAGACTCATGACCAAGGCTTTAAGATCTTAACCAACAAAGGACATGACATAACTAATGAGTATGAAATTCATTAAATTTTAGAGAAAAATTCCTATGGAAGTGTAATGACGAAAATTGTATGCCCTTAGAAATGGTACAATTTCACGTAATTTATGAATAATTAATGATAAATTGGACTTTATATCACCTTGATCTAGTATTGTAATGAGTTTCATGCATCCATATTAGGTTTTGGGCCCTTTCTAAGCTAAATAAACCTACTTTTTTCCTAATTTAGCATTGTAAATTGTATTTATGTGTAACTTCACATTAAATTTAGGAGGCTTGTAAACTAAATGGACCTAGTCTAGTGTTGTAATGTGTTGTACACATTCACATGGGATTTAGGACACTTTTAAGCTAAATATCTAGACCTAATTTTTCCTTAATTCAATGTTGTAAAGTATAATATTTACACTTTCACATTGAGTTTTGGGCCCTATTACATTTATGGCCTTTATATATCATCATTAATAGGCCCCTCTAACCCTATATTATGCATCCTGAGGTATATTTTAACCAAAATCCCAACATAGACCTCATATAAACTTAATTTCTTGACTCCCCAACATTCTCTCTCTTAAAATAGGCCTTGTGGGACCCATATGCCATAGGTGGTGTATGAGTCCCATTTAATCCATTTTTAAGGATTTAAGTGGGAAAAATTGGGTTTTAAGTTCAAATTTCATGTATGTCTATCATTGGGATCTAATACATAGGATATTAGATGGATTGCCTATATAAATGAGCTTCCAAACCATTATTTCATAGGACCTACATGTTTTTAATTATATAAGAAGCATTTATAGATTGCTATACCCTTTACACATCGAGCCCCAAAGGGCCAAAAAGGAGAAAAACCATTAAAAATAAAAAAATATTTCAGTAACAATAGACGAGAGACATAGACATGGCCTAGTAATAGCATAGAAACAACACATCACAGACCAAACCACTAATTGTCTACACTCCCATTTCTTGACCAGGAGGTTTAACACATCATCCCCAATCCTGTTGGGGCCTTCATCTATGGTGTTCTTGTCCATTTCCTCCTTGACAACATCTAAGAGAGTGAGAGCTGACTTGTGAATCATTTTGATAGTGAACCAAGATAGGAAGTAAAATTTGTGATTCAACTTATCAACCTACTCCTGCAACACTCTGAGCTCATCCACCTTTCCTTCCTTTCTTTGAATCTTTACATCAACACTAGCCCTAGTATTTGAGGAATTGGTAGAGTCCTCCCGAAGCATCTGGTTCAAATCAAAGAAGTGATTAGGGTATTCTATGGGTCCTTTATCCTTCATCTTCTTAGTAGCTTTAATATCTTCAATTTTTCTACCAGTATGAGTTGAGTCACTGGAGATATCATCAATAGGGGCCCCTTTCTTGGGTTTTTCCAACCTGTGGGATCTTCTCACACTCATCTATTCTATCCCCATCTCAAAGCTAGCACCTACCATAGTATCACCCTTAGAATATTTTTCCTCAGCACATTTACCTTCCTTGGTGACCATAAGAACCCTCGAAAGATGAGGCATAATTTTCCCTTTCTTCTTAGTAGCTAGTTTGTTGGCCTTCTTGTGTTTCAGCTCACATAGCCCAATTGCAACACTCAACTAGGCCAACCCCACCAATTTTTTACTTTTCTTCGAGGGATAAATGGATAAAGTCTCAGTACCAGGATCATTCTTAGGGATGGGAGATTTCCTCTTTGAGCCCTCTCAAACAACAGGGGATAGGTTTTCAAGGTTAATTTTTGGGTATTCCAACTCATCAATATGCATGACCAAGATGGGTTTGGGAGGGACCAAATCCTAATGGAATTGGTAGATCCTATAGATTAGGCCTTGGTGCAGTAGTAAAAGAGATGGAGAATCAAGGTTAAGAGTGGAAATTTCCTGGGACTCTTTGATGGAACTTTCCAGCAAAGAAAGTAAAAAGAAAGGGAAGCTAAGCAACATCTTATGTCTTATGTGATTTAACAACAATAAGTGGTAAAAATTAAATACCTTGAATCTACCCTCAAGGGTAACATATTTCATGATGGAAAGATAGACCTTATCCTAGGGTTTAGGAAATGCTTCAAAGTTGAAACCCGACTACTTTTTTGCCAAATTTTCATTTTCCTTAAAGAATGCATTAAGACATACCAAGTCTTACATTTTGGTATGTTTCTTATACTTCATACCCTCATAGGAGAGGCCAGTAGCCTTACCAATCACCTCTTCATTGACATCAAAAGCTATTCCACCCATGGTGACTTTCCTATCCTTCCAAGAACTAGCAAACCAGGCTGATAGCACCTCATCATGGCCCACAATATTTTCCATAAATGACGCAAGCCCACCTTTCAAATAGATATGCCAAGCCAGGGGGTCTTGGTGAAACTTCTCACAATTGTTCAGCTCTGTCCCAACTCCATCTCTTCCCATCGTGACCCACAACACATAGTAGCTGAAATAACAATGCCTAAAAATAGATACATCAGCAAAGAGATTACCATTGCTTAAATAAACTTTACATCTCCAACTGCGACGAAAAGGTGTAGTAAAGGCAGTGTGATGTTTAGATGCGTCAATGGTCATTCTAATGACAACCACATCATTGGCCCATAATCATCACACATAAACCCAAAATTAAAACAATTAGGAATAATAATGGGATCTAGATTTAAATCCATAGTGCTAATCAACTTAAAGGGTTTACACAATCTCCAAATCCATATGAATATGGGGGGAAGATTTGAAAATTTCAAGTACATCAAATAAAATATAAGGTGAATCAAGAGATACGTTAATTTGGAATTATTAAATAAGATGGTGGAGTACATCCTTTTGCACGAACTCCATGATATTTGATAAGATATATTTTACCATTGGAAAGGCAGCCCGAAAAGCTTAGAGGCCCCACCAAAAATGATTATAAGATAAAAAACCCACGTGGCCACCCACTTGAGCCCAAACACCTTACTCATTCAAAACCAAACCATCCAATGATCCATCAAGGAATGTCACCTGTACCTGAAAAAGAATGACAGATTAATCATTATTAATAGAGTAATTCCTCCACTCCAAGAGGATTAACCTTTGAATAGACACCAATAAAACTTCTATCTTTTTCCAACATTTGCAAATATGCTTTTCATCCAAATAATTACCTTCCTAAGAGATATGAGATAGGTGATACTTTTCAAATTTAGAAATTAAAATATTAATATCCAAAAGAATATCCCTTAAGTTCCAACCAAGTAGACAACCCAAATTAATAGAGTCTATCAAATTTTTAGAATCCCCTTCAATCTCCAGATTCTTAATGCCTAGAGTGATAGCAATCTTGATGCCCTTGAGCAATGCCTGAGACTTTTCCACCATAGAAGAGTGAATACCAATACCACCAACATACCAAACAACCATGTTTCCCTGACAGTCTCTTATAACACCACTTTTACTAACTAGACTAGGGTTCCCCTTAGCTATATCACCAAAATTCAATTTAAACCAACCCTCAATTGAAGGTTTCCAAATAGTGTTTTTCCTAGCAAGAGATTTGGAATTGTCAAAGGAATCAATACCAAGCACAATTTTCCAAGATTTAGCCATCTTGATCTCCCAAACAGCTGGGGTAGTGTCTAGTGGTTTACACTTGAGCAAGGAGATATTGTAGACACTTTAAAATGACCTAGGCCTACAAGCCCTATTTTACCACTTTCATCCTAACATAATTATGAAATTTTAATTATGTCCTTGGTCCACATTCAACTATTAATTAAATAATTTATAATTATTTAATTAATTCGTGTCTATCTATTCTTCATGATTATTAAATAAATAAATTTTATTTATTTATTAAATACGTCATTAATTGTCTAAGTCTTCCCCTACTTAAATAAATTTCTAAATTTATTTAATTACCTTTCTTCATTTATTTCTTTCTGATTATTAAATAAATATGTCACTAATTTTCATAATTAAATGAATTTATTAATTTATTTAATTCCTAATCATATCTACTAAATTAAATAATTATCTTTAATTATTTAATTGCCAAATTTAACATTTCTCTCATTTTAAATAAATTAATTATTTAAAATGATTTCACATTCTTAACTGTCAGTTCATTTTAGTAAATAATCCGAAAATCGATTATTTATTCTTTCACAAGATCCATATTTTGAGTTGATTTAATTCAAATTGGTAATATTCCTCCAAAAATCAAGTAATTGGGCAGATTCTTGATTTTTCAAATCTGATCTTCAGTTCAACTCTTATCTTCTTGATTTTTGAAAATCTTTATTTTCAAATTAATTATCTCATTTATTCTCGACCGCCAATTCGTTCTTCTTAGATGACATCTCAACCACTCGTTTAAGGATCTTGCCCTAACCCTGATTAGGGATTGTCAGATTTAATCTTGTCCTCTGCTTTTAGGTCTCTATTGAAAGTCGATCTCGTCCATCCATTCAAAATGGAATTTTCTATAAAATGCTATTTTTCTCTCATTTTTAGATTACATACTTACACACTTAGACATTTGACAGAAGTTGCAAAATTTATTGTCATATTCCATTAAGTTTTGGCATATTTAGGCATAGGCATTTTTAATCATTTTGTCACAAGCATAGAAATTTTTAATCAGTTTGAGACCATGGTGGGATACCTCACTATGCCTCACCACGTCACCTTTTCTGATCAAGACTACTCATCACCTAAGACCAACCATAACGATGCATTGCACATTGAAACTTTCATCCATAAGCACAAGGTTAGAAGAGTTTTAGTAGATGGCAGAGCAGGATTGAACATATGCTCCTTGAAACTAGTTAAGGCTCTAGGTTTTTTTGATGCATGCGTAGACCCTACAAAGAGTATAGTGATCAAAGCATATGATGACAAAGAACACTCTTCATGAGGCATTATTTCTCTTCCTATTAGAGTGGGACTAGTCATTGTGGATACAACCTACCAAGTCTTGGATCTAGAATTACCTTACAACATCTTGCTCGGTCACCCATGGATTCATGCCTTAAAAGTTGTTCCATCCACACATCACCAATGCTTAAAATTCCCATTTGATGGCACAAAAATCACTATATATGGCGACCTCGACGCTTTTCAATATTGTACCAACTTAAGGGGTATTTCTAAAAACTGAGTGCCTATCAATTGAGAGGCTTCTAACCCCTCATCTTCCAAATACATTGATCCATCCACACTCACATCATCTTCCACATCCACTCCGTCCATGTCTTCTATCACACCACCATCTTCCATAAACCCTAAGGTTGAACTCACTGTCAAGATCCAGGACCTTGGTTGTGGAGAATTCAAACTGCATATAGCATATAGCATCACAACGATGCCCAAATCCATGAAGGTCTATGGTCGGCCATGTTTTAGAATGGAACTGAAAGAAATTTTCAAAGTTCCACCAAAAATAGTTTTCATCAAATGGGGAGACATGAGTAACAAGGACCTTGTTGATATCATAGGATGGCTTTATAAAGATGTTGTTGCACTACCCTCATTACCAGTTAAGAAATATGGCAATGGATATGACATAATGAAGGTGAAGGGCCCCTATGATGGTACTAGTGGCCTAGGCAGAAATGAAACTAGATGAAGAGAGCACATAGAACCTTTCAAAATACCAAAGTATCTTGGATTAGGGTTTGGATCAGCCAAAAATGACTATCGACATACCATTGGACTTTCAAGTGAGCGAGTGCATGCTTCGGAAAGTGTTGAGAATCCTAAGGAAAACCTCACTGAAACTGACTCCCAAGAGTGGTAATTTGGCTTAGAACGATCCTTAAGTGATTGTTTCCTCGATGATTTGTTTGTCGAAATGGGGGAACTAACATGTGAACAAAGATTTTGGCAAACATTTAAAATTGATCAAGCACCAAATAGTCAAAGTCCCATTACCACTCCCCTTGACATATAAGATCCACCATCTGAATCCCTTCAGTCCAATCCACCTTAAGTACCAGATGACACTGACAACCATGACTCTAAGTCCTTCACCCCTTATTTTGACAATGAATATGAGACTAGTAAAGGGGAATATTGGATAGAGTTTAATGTGGAGTTGGATGATAATAATCTCATCTACAATATCACTACATCTGTCTACATGCTTTCTGCATCCTCCCCTCAATTCACCAACACTGGCGATGGCATTTCCCTAGTTTATCCTCAACTAGTCAATTGGGACCATCAAGGCCTACCAGTCCTAGGCACATTTCATAATGATGAGGCAATTATAGAGTTTATGGAATTACGTGAGGGCATACCCAGTGGTGATCACAAGGTAGGATTCCCCATTGATCTAGATTGTGCGGCCTACTTCAGCGAGACTACTCCATCCTCCAGTCACAAAATTAAAAGTAAAATTAAAATAAAAAATGAAACGTCTTTAGGTGAAAACTGAAAGGCACCTTCTGATGACAAAAAATTAAAAACAAAGGATGCATCTACGGGTGAAAACCTCTATAAGGCACCCAAATATGGAGGAATGGACTTTCTTCTTGTACAACAAGAGAAGTTAGCTATGCTCATATCAACTCCAGAAGATCCCAAAATGGTCCTCTTTGTTGCATCATTGATTGAAGAAGAGAGACTGAAATTTCACAAATTCTTTGTGGAACGTAAAGTCAACTGTGCATGGTCCTATGCTGACATGGTGGGATTGGACCCAAAAGTGGTTCTACACCATCTGTCACTATTTCCTAATGCCAAACTAGCAAAACAAAACTTACACAAAATGCATCCTCAGGCCGCTCTATTGGTCAAGGCTGAGTTGAAGAAACTTCTAGACACGGGATTCATATGGTCTATTGATTATGTGGAATAGATATCTAACCTAGTGCCAGTAACAAAGCCAAATGGGATGATCCGAGTCTGTACAGATTTTAGAGACCTAAATAAGGCATGCCCAAATGATGACTTTCCTTTACCGAATATTGATATCATAGTTGACCTCACAGTAGGATATGAGATATTGTCCCTCATGGATGGTTTCTCCAGCTATAATCAGATTCAAATTTCCCCAAAAGACCAACACAAAATGACATTTACTTGCCCTTGGGGTACATACTATTGGAATGTCATGCCTTTCGGTCTCAAAAATGCAGGCGTCACATATCAGAGGGCTATGACCACAATCTTTCATGACATGATGCATAAAATAATGGAAGATTGTGTAGATGACCTATTGGCTAAATCAGTAACAAGGAAAGATCATCTGAAGGTGTTAGACACAATTTTCAAGAGACTAGAAGAATACAAAGTCTAGCTAAATCCTAAGAAATGTGTCTTCGATGTAACATCAGTAAACTCTTGGGATACATAGTTTCTCGAAGAGGCATTGAGTTTGATCTAGAAAAAGTAAAAGCCATCATAGACATGCCTCCGCCCAGAGGAATCAGTGAAATTAGAACCCTACAAGGTAGGGTACAATCCATTCGATGATTCATAGCACAATTGGCTAACAAGTGTCACCCATTCCAATATCTGTTGTGCAAGGGTATCCCCTTTGTGTGAAAAAATAAATATCAAGAATCCTTTCAACAAATCAAAGATTACCTATTGTCATCGCTAGTCCTCATGCCTCACATAATTCATGGAAAACCATTGATCCTATACATCTCTTCCACTAATTCAACACTGGGGGTATTACTAGAGCATAATGACCAAGAGGAAAAAGAAAGAGCTATATATTATATCAGTTGGACATTGGTTGGGTATGAACTAAACTATACATCAATTGAACGGGCTTGTCTAGCTATAGTCTTTGTAGCTTAGAAGCTAAGACATTATATGTTAAGTCATCAGACATAGCTAGTAGCAAAAATCAACCCCCTAAAATATCTATTAAATCGGGTAGCATTAACAAGACGTCTCACAAAATGGGTCATGATTCTGAGCGAATACAACATTCAATATGTAGAAAGAAAGGAAATAAAAGGACAAGTCATAGCGGACCAGCTGGTGGAAACATATTTACAAAGTGATAACCCATTAGTGGCAGATTTTCTAGATGAGTCAATATTTCATAGAAAACCTAAGTCACCTTGGCGACTCTACTTTGACGGATCACACACAAATCATGGCTCGGGGGCAGGGATCCTATTCATCACCCCTCAAGGAGACTTCATTCCTAATACTTTTTGCATTGCCTTCCCATGCACAAACAATGTGGCAGAATACGAGGCACTAGTTATAGGACTTAGAATGGCAATAAAATGGAAAATTAGAGCACTACATGTCTATGGGGATTCTCATCTTGTCATCAACCAGAATGATGACTATGGCACAAAAGATGAGAAGCTGATGCCCTACAAATGGATGGTTGATAGTTTTCAAATGTACTTTCATATGGTAACTTTTGAACAAGTTCTGAGAGCATATAAAAAAGCAGCAGATGCAATGGATACAATAGGCTCTCTCCTCGACATTCCAAGAAATCTGCCTCAGCTAGAATTCCTAATAGAACAATTGTTGGTCCCTGCCTATGACATTTGAGAGTCAGAGATGGTCTTTGAACTTGTTGGTCCTAACTCTCCCTAGTACCAAGATATTTATAACTACCTTAAGTCTCAAACCCTTCCACCTAACCTATCTAATAACTGGAGGAAGTCCTTTATCCAAAAAGTTGCAAGGTATGCCATTGTTAGTGACACCCTTTACTGCCATAGCTTTTATGACACCATCCTTAGATGTCTTGACACCAACAAAGCACGTACAATCTTACACGAAGTACATGACACTGTATGCAGGTCTCATTTGAGTGGTTCTACTCTAGCCAAGAAAGTAAAGAGACTTGGGTACTATTAGCTGACCATTGAAAATGATGCAATAGAATATGTAAGGACTTGTCACCAATGCCAGAATCACTGTGACTTGATCCACACTCTAGCATAGGAACTTCAGTTGACCACCTCTCCTTGGCCCTTTGCTTAATGGGGACTTGACCTTGTTGGAAAGATTCATCCTACCTCGTCCAATGGCCATAAATTCATTATCACTATTAGCTCTCAAAAATGCAGGCTGAATGCCTCAAGAGGCTACCAATCTCTTGATATGCTTTAGGGTAACAGACAAGGTCAAGAGAACTCAACCTTCTACTCTTTAGGTGTTGCTAAACCTAGGCGGGTGTACCTTTTGAATTGAGTAGACTTATCTTATGATTATCCTTCTGAAATGCTTTGTCCATAATGGAAAATGGAAGTGAACAAATGAAAACAACCTTGATAGCAATCTTCTGATCTAAATCCTAAAATGCTTAATTGACAGATATAAAGAAACTAAATAAATTCAAATGATGAAATCACAGAGACCAGTGCCTTGTTGGGTATACGGAGTCAAATGAAACAAAAGTGGGCAACTTATTCTAGTAGAAAATCAAATCGTAGGCATATGATCTATTCATAACTTATATAAATAATGTAGGATTATGACTACTAATCTTTACTTTAATAATCCAAATGAATCTTCCTGATTACTATGATCAACAAAAAGGATTTAATCTCTACTTGAGAGAACTAGTCAATTAATCACACAGATACAACAAATGTGCGCTGGTAAACTGAAAATAAGCTTGTTACTTCAATTTAAACAACCAAAAAGAATCATCTTGGAGACATCTTAGCAATGCTTTTCAATAAACTTAACATACAATTGACACCAGAAATAACCTGCCACACTAGCTGAGTTTCATTGAATTCGCCATTTGAAACATGCACATAGTCTCTGATAAGAGAAAGCTATTCTAATGAAGCCATTCCTAATCTACTGTATATGATCTAAAATCTGATGCCCATCAATCACAAACAGGGTGCATATATATACACCAGCAACAAGAAAATAAAACACCTCGAGCAAATGTCGGCCACCGTAGAATTTGGGAAAATCCATGTTAGCCTGCAATGACACTTAGAAATTCAAACGTCAGCCCACAGCGCACAAGTCTTTGTTAATCATCCACTGAGGCAATCACCAAAACATCTCTGGAGGTATGTCAAAGGAAACTATATCGCTGATCATCCCTTTGGTCATCCGTGCCTCGCCGTAACACATCCGAGTTGTGAAGACATCATATCGAAAACCCCTGCCATACCGAGAGCACCCCTCTGTTATGTTCATTTCGCTATCGCTATGACCACATGATACCAAAGAGACCTCATATCGGCACACAATGTCTCACCGAAAACCCTATTTGTCTCTTGTGCGTCGCTGTAACTTGCAACTATTGGGGAGACCTCACGTAGAAAATATTACATCACACCGAAATCCATCCAAGTTCACACCTGTTCGGCAAGACAACACGGATCTCACACCGAAAGCCACTCATTAAATTTTGTTGGTAAGAGCGACAGGCTCGCCAAGACCTATTCCGAAGCAAAGACCTCTTGTCAATAGGAACCCACTTTCATCAGTCGAGGAGACAGGAAATGTTCGGTGAGACAATATACTGAATACAACACTTATACCGATAACTGCTAGTAGATAAACTTTGATCGCCATGAGAATAGAAATGTCTTGCCGATAGGCAACATATGTTGACAAGCAGAAAAATGGATCAGGGAGACCCAGAAACTGTCACGCTGACACATACCAGAATGTGAAAAATGCATGACTCAATGGAACATATGGAGCAACATGGGAAAAATATTGGCAGAAAGTGTTCAAGATGGAACTTATTTGGAAAAATATGAATGGAAAACCTGTGAAAATATCATATTTTTATAGTTCCAATAGTGGCTCCGTCTGGGGATGAATGATAGTGAGATCATTGCAAGGATCCATAATCTTTGGGTGAGCAAACCAGACACAAAATGATGAGCCAGTCAGCATAATGGAAATGGAAATGAAGCATGAAGGAATGAATGCAAAAAGAATGCAAGATGGAAGTGAAATGGATGCAAAATGAAGGTGAACCACAACCCTAAACTACTGTGCATGGAAAAGAATTTTAGAGAGGATAAGCAAGAGTTGTCCATGCACTAGCTACCCTTAATCCTCTGTGTTTTAACTTCACCCGTTCTGAGCTGTTACAATTTGAAACTCAAGTCATACTTTCCCCTGTCAAATACCTAGTTTTCTCTTGAGTTCAATAGATTCCTCCTGAAGACACACATGCAATCTTCCCTGTCACTGAAAGTTTTTAGAGAAACACCATGCTTAGCTTGGCCAAAATTTCCTTCATCACTCTTTAATTTATATTCTTCATCATCAGACAAACCCCTATTATCTTCAATAAATAAAATGCATGATGCATATTCAATACAATATTTCTCATTATCTTTCTCATTGTTATGTATTATAAAGCGTCTCCCAGCTGTATTGAAAATAGACCATCAAGATGCTTCTCTTGAGAATTAAAAAATCTTGTCATATCAATGTTGTCTCAAACAAACACACCTGAAACCTTATGCACCTCTCCAATATCTCTATTTGGAGACAACACTGGATCATGACTTGTGTCTTCAATATCATGCATATGTGAACCAATAAAATCTAGACTTCTATCATCCTTGGTATGCAAACAAATGTCTTCTTCACATGAATTAGAAATTTCAAAATCACATACCTCATCCTGAAGGGAAACAGACCTTTGATCAACACCAAAAGTATCACCATCATTCAAAGAAATGCACAGGGAGTCATAAAAATCTTTGCACAAAGATTTTTCACTGTCAAAACAAATGTAAGTTGGACACAAAACTTCAAAATCATCTTCATGTGCACATCCCTAGCATTCAAGAGTAAACAAACCTACAATCTGTTCACAACTAAGTGAACAAGTCTCTATATTTTCATCACTACAATTATACTCCTCACTTTTGTCATCATCAAACAGAAATCCAATAACATCAGAGAATGGAAAATAAGAAACATCATTAGTGCAGTTATTTATTCCATCATTTTGTTTGTCTGAAATTATTTCCTCCTTTTCATAGAATGTATTTGACAATATCTGAAACTTACTCATTGACACACCTTGGCAAAAAATCATCTAATCTTCATTTAACTCTTCATCATAAAACGAGTTTGAAAAATTTTGAAAATCACTTTCAAATGTACAAACCTCTTCTTCATCAAATGTATCTTCATAGTAGGTAGAAGAATCCCTTGACTGCATATCAAAGTCCTCAGGTTCATCGTAAGAATCGGAGTATTCACTGGATTCCTCACAACATGCATTGCTTTCCCTATCACAATATGTTGTGCAAGAAAGATGCCTTGCACCTTCATCTTCCTCAACATGGTGAAAATTATTTGAAGCCAAATATACTGTGTGATCTTCTTCATTGTTTTCCATCTGCATTCCCACTTCTTGCATTCTTTGGGCTACAACACAATAATCTGGGGAATGTGGCATATCACAAAATTCATAGAAGTAATTGTTACTTACCATATAGGTTCCCTTTGTCAATGGATCTGGAGCTTCCCTATTTCTAGGCCTAGCTATTATAGGTTTGTTGTCCTTCCAGTCTGTATTATAAGGCATGTCATGCAACCTCAGCCTTTCGTTCTTGTATGTGTTCTCCTACTTGCACTGATAATTGCTAGTTTGTTGACGAACCTTAGGATTGTCTCTTTTATCTATTATCCCTTCAGCCTTCCTATTGTTTTCAATTGTTTGTGCCATCTTTTGAGCTTCAGCTAATTCTCTTGGGAATTTATTTCTTAATTCATACCCTGCCTTAGGATCAAATGCATTCAAATAAATACTCAGTGCTACAGAATCTGGAAACTTTGAACTAGGAGGTATTTTATTCTACAACTTATTGAATCTCTAATTAAAATCATAGACTGTATCACTTTGATCTTTCTGAATGTGTATTAATTCACAAAGAGCAGCATCAGGTGCACTTAGATTCCCAAATTGCTCAAGGAATTGATCCTAAAACCCTTGGAGAGAATCAATAGAGACAGCTAGTAGACTATTGAACCAATCCCTGGCATCTTCAACAAGTGATATCATGAATAGCCTCATGTGTAAATCTTCATATGGCACACCCAAATCTTGGATGAAAGCATTGAAACTTCTTAGATGATCTTCAGTAGTGACAACATCACTCCCTGTAAACTTTGGAAGAATTCCTCTCCAACTTCCATCCATTGGATAAGGGGATAATTGAATCCCTGCCAAATCAAACTGTCTGATCATGGTTGTGTATTGATGAGGAGGGGCGCTAGGTGGGTACTGATGCAGGTACATCAGACCATAGTGTTGTGCATGATGATATGGCATATACTACTGACCATGAGGAGCTCCAGCATGACCTCCCCTGAAGTGAAATCCTCCTCCATTCATGTTTGACAAATGCAATTTTTTCTTTCAGAGTCGCCACCTACTTTTCCAAAAGTAGGAAAATCATTATTGTTGATCTTTTCCCTAGTGGAATCACTCTTTCTGAGATTTATCAAATCACAACTTTTCCTCCAATGACTCTATAATGTGGTCTTCAACTGAATCTTCTGATATAGTCCCCAGCAGTGTCACCAATTTGTTAGCTCTCAAAAACGCAGGCTGAATGCCTCAAGAGGCTGCCAATCTCTTGATACGATTTAGGGTAACAGAAAAGGTCAAGAGAACTCAACCTTCTACTCTTTAGGTGCTGCCAAACCCAGGCAGGTGTACCTTTTGAATTGAGCAGACTTATCTTATGATTATCCTTCTGAAATGCTTTGTACATAATGGAAAATGGAAGTGAACAAATGAAAACAACCTTGATAGAAATATTTTGATCTAAATCCTAAAATGCTTAATTAACAAATATAAAGAAACTAAATAAATTCAAATGATGAAATCGTAGAGACTGGTGCCTTGTTGGGTATGTGGAGTCAAATGAAATAGAAGTGGGCAACTTATTCTAGCAGAAAATCAAATCGCAGGCATATGATCTGTTCATAACTTGTATAAACAATGCAGGATTATGACTACTAAGCTCTACTTTAATAATCCAGATGAATCTTCCTGATTACTGTGATCAACAAAAAGTATTTAATCTCTACTTGAGAGAACTAGTCAATTAACCACACAGATACAACAAATGTGCACTTGTAAACTGAAAATAAGCTTGTTACTTCAATTTAAACAAATAGAAAGAATCAAATTGGAGAAAGCTTAGCAATGCTTTTCAATAAACTCAACATACAATTGACACTAGAAATAACCTGCCACACTAGCTGATTTTCATTGAATTCGCCATTTGAAACATGCACATAGTCTCTAATAAGAGAAAGCTATTCTAATGAAGCCATTCCTAATCTATTGTATATTACAAATGGGGTGCATATATATACACCAGCAACAAGAAAATAAAACACCTCGAGCAAATGTCGGCCACCGTAGAATTCAAGAAAATCCATGCTTGCCTACAACGACACTTAGAAATTCAAACGTCAGCCCACAATGCTCAAGTCTTTGTTAATCATCCGCCGAGGCAATCACAAAAACAACTTTGGAGGTATGTCAAAGGTAGCTATATCATTGATTGTCCCTTTGGTCATATGTGCCTCGTCGTAACACATCTGAGTCATGAAGACATCATATAGAAAACCCCTGCCATACCGAGAGCACCCCTCTGTTATGTTCGTTTCGCTATCGTTGTGACTACATGATATCAGAGAGACCTCATATTGGCACACAATGTCTCACTAAAAACCCCATTTGTCTCCCACACATCGTTGTAACTTGCAACTGTCAGGGAGACCTCACGTAGACAATATTACATCACACCGAAAGCCATCCAAGTTCACACTTGTTCGCCAAGACAACATGGATCTCACGCTGAAAGCCACATGTTAAACTTTGTCGACAAGACCGACGGGCTCACCAAGACCTATTCCAAAGCAAAGACCTCTTGCTGATAGGAACCCACTTTCATCAGTCGCGAAGATAGGAAATATTCGGTGAGACAATATACCGAATACAACACTTGTACCGATAACTGCCAGTAGATAAACTTTGATCGGCATGAGAATAGAAATGTCTTGCCGATAGGCAACAAACATTGACAAGCAGAAAAACAGATCGGGGAAACCTAGAAACTGTCACGCCAACACGGACCAGAATGTGAAAAATGCATGACTCAATGGAACATATGGAGCAACATGGGAAAAATATGGGCAGAAAGTGTTTAAGATGGAGCTTATTTGGAAAAATATGAATGGAAAACCTGTGAAAATATCAATTTTTTACAATTCCAACAATCACCACCACTGAGTATTTTACAAAGTCGATTGAAGCCATCCTGCTAACATACATAACATGCAAAAAAATATCCAAGTTCATTCTTAACTACATCATTTTTCAGTATGGCCTTTCACAATCCATCATCACTGACAACAAACGTGCATTTAAAAACCAAGACATTCGTGAGTTATGTGAGCGATTTCATATCCAACACCTTTTTTCATCTCTATATTACCCACAAGGAAACGGTCAAGCAGAGGTGTCAAATAAAATCATTGTTAAAATCCTCAAAAAGACTGTCAATGATGTTGGTTGTGATTGGCATATACAACTCAACCCCGCTATATGGGCTTACCGCACTACCATTCGCACACCTACAGGAGCCACTCCTTTCACCCTGGTCTTTTGATTTGAGGCCATCTTGCCCATTGAGGTTGAAATTCCTTCTTTACGAGTCTCACTAAAGGGTTTAACTAATGATGAAGAGTATAGATAGTCACGCCTACATGAGCTAGAGATGTTAGAAGAAAGAAAAAAAATTCCCATAACCATCTACAAGCATATCAGAATCGTCTTTGTCATAGTTACAACAAGAAAGTTATGGTCAGGAAGTTTGACATTGGCAACTTAGTCCTCATGCAGAAGCTGAGAAATTTTAAACCAAACTGGTTGGGTCCTTATGTCATCGTATCTTCTTTTAGTTCTGGAGCCTATCAGTCGGTGACTCCAGATGGATAACAACTGATAGAGCCTATTAATAGTTTACATCTCTGAAAGTTCTACACATAGTATTAGGAGATTGAGCTGAAAACCATAAAATACAAAAAAAACTAAAAAATGGTAAAAAATTGTTTCCTCGATGAAAACCTGGCAAACAGGGATCTTGGCAACACCAAAAAAATAGAAAAATGACAAAAATAGTAAATAAAAATGATTCATGCAATAGTGAAAGCCTAGAAAACACGCGCTTTGGGTAAGTACCATGGTGAAAACCTGGCAAATAGGAGCCATGTGTAATCAATCATTGCTCTGCCATCTACTGTTACATTATCTATCTTGGTCTAGAATGAAATACATTTCCCATCACCACCACACCGTACCCTTCCTTTCATGGTTGATAACAGGTTGATATCAAGTCCTCTATCCTATCCATCTCTCACCGTGGCCACATCCCTTTCACGTCCTTTAAGATTGGCTAAGTCTCGGACTTGACTAGGGGAAAAAATTTTATCATGTAACTCTAGTGGATGTCACGCATGGTTTCGACAATTGCCAAAAAGTCTAAAAAAAGACCAAAAAAATAAAAAAAACTCCTGAAGAAAGACCAAAAACATCACAAAAAGTCCAGAAAAAAGACCAAAAACATCACAAAAAGTCTTGAAAAAAGACCAAAAACATCACAAAAAATCCTGAAAAAAGACAAAAACTTCGCAAAACATCTGAAGAAAGACCTAAAAACCGAAAAACCTCCTGAAGAAAACCACAAAAAATGTCAAAATGATCGAAAGCACAAAAACAAAGTCATTCCTTGTCGAGTCTATCAAATCAGTCAATCCATGTCATTGTCCGAACTACGTTGTCTCTAAGCATTTGCTATGTAGGTAAAACTCATACTTGAGTTCTCGAGACATTAGGTTAGTACTTTTAGGTTGGTCAAAATAAAATCATGGTGCAATCTTTGGTTATCAAGACAAAGTCATTGGTCGTGTCGAACTGCAAGGTCTCTGAGTGCATGACATAGGCAAGGCCATCTATCGATGAGCCCCCGAGGTTGGACTAGGTCAATCCATTAGGGTTCATGGCACACACGTCAAAATTCTATAGGTGAAAGAAAATCATTATAACAAATTATGACAATCACTTATTCAACATGACAATCACACCAACATATCAACATGACAATATCGACATATAGTCAACACAAGTCAAACTTTGGTCAAACTCAGTCAAAACAAGTCAAAATTGTCACAACTGGTCAAACTATCAAATCTTGGTTATCTTTCAGATGTGTCCTTCTGAACAATAACCTATGTCATCTATTCCTTAGGATGTGTCCTTCGTAGGCATCGTCATCTGACATTTTTTTGAGGAATCCTCTTGACATTAGTATTCTTCAGATGTGTCCTTCTGAAGAACAATCTCTCTCATTTGTACCTTAGGATGTGTCCTTCCTAGGAATCATCACCATCCTTGTCACTGGCATTTTGAGGGATCCCTTTTGACATTTAGGGATCAGGGTATGTGCAGGATCATCATGGAAAAAACAAGCCCTTAAGTGGCAAAAAATTCAGAAAAAATAGAGTTAGGCAACTTGACGTAAAAATTTGAATAATTTATATATATTATTTCAAAAATATGTAAGAATAGAATCTGTAGAAAATTTAATGTAGTTTCTAAACTACTAGGTTTGTTTAAAAAGAAAAAAAGTCTATTTGGTGAAAATTTGAAATTTCAATGCAGTAGTACTTAAATTTCAGGGAAAAAATAAGAAGTAGGTGTCTGTCTGACCACCCTAACCACAATAAAATGATAATAATTTTTTATAATATTTTAGATATAAGTATAGGACTCATGTCCCGATGTGATGCATATTTTTTTGTAATTTTTTTTCAAGTAAATAATTAATTATGAATTTTTTATTACAACTTTTAGAAAATATAAAAAATCATATGTTTGACCACCTTAACTTGGTCAAAACTTCATTAAATTCATTTTTTCTTTTTTTAATCCTATAGTATACGAAGCATAGAATGTGACACATGTTTTGGATTCAAAAAATGTGATACCATTTGAAAGCTATAGATTTTTTTTAATCAGCCTATCAATCAGGACTTTAGTGATAATTTCAATAGAAAATGAATAATAATTACTTATTAAATTCAAAGTAAAGCATAATTTATATTGGTGGAAAGATGGGAATCTCCTCTAAAAACCCTTTTTGTTTCATCAATTTTGGGTTAAAAAAATGTCGTCAGCCACATACCCATCATATTGCAACTTTTTGGCCCATCATGATCTTGCACATACCCATCAATCCTCTTGACACCAACATTATTTAGGATGTGTCATTCCTGAATTTTGCAATCTTCGGCATTCGTCATCTTGGCATCGTCAAAATCTTGACACCCTGGCATCTCGACATCGTCAAACCTGACATCTTGACATCAAAACATTGGGTATCCAGACGCACTTGAAAAACACTTGGCACTTGTCTTTTGGCTTTTTATCATGTTACTAGTTTTTGGGCGAGATCCCAAAAATAGGATTTAGAGAAGCAACGATGTATCATGCCATTTGTCTTGACTTTTGACATGCATGATTACTAGTTTCTCAGTGAGGTCCTGATTCTGGGATTTAGAAAAACATCTCATGATAAGGGCTTTATTTTGTATTTTGGCAATCATGTTGCTAGTTTCTCAAGGATGTCCTAGAAACATGATTTAGAGAAACAACGACGTTTCATGAATTTTCCTACTTGTCTTTTTCTTCTTGTGGTTGATTATGACAAAAAGACTAGGGCAACGACACTCTTAGTAGGAGTCATGATCATCCTTTTATGTGACTGTTTGTCTTATGTGATGGTACGACCTTGAACACCTTGATTTATGTCATATCACAGTGTTTGTTGGCCATCACAACAATATGCCCAATGATGATTAAGAGCAATAAATCTAAAAGTCCTATAATAAAGTTTTGAAGGATTTGGTCTAGGAACTAACATGCATCTCCTTTTGTCTTGTTATCTTCTCTCGCCCATCTCATATAGGCATTGTAGCCATATCATAATCCATATCTTTTGCACTAACATTTATTTGTCTCTTCATATTCTAGTCTTCTCATTAATTTCAAGAGCACACCCATGTTCTTGGAACTTGTCTATTCTCTCTAGGGGCCATACCGCTACCTCCCTCATCATTCTGTCTCATCCTATTTTGCACTAGCGCATATTTTTGATTTATTTTCTTTGTCACAATGCAACACGCTACATTATGACAAAGAGGGGAAAAATGTAGACACTTAAAAATGACCTAGGCCTGCAAGCCCCATTTTACCACTTTCGTCCTAACATAATTATGACATTTTAATTATTTCCTTGGTCCACACTCGACTATTAATTAAATAATTCATAATTATTTAATTAATTCATGTCTATTTATTCTTCATGATTATTAAATAAATAAATTTTATTTATTTATTAAATACATCATTAATTGTCTAAGTCTTCCCCTAATTAAATAAATTTCTAAATTTATATAATTACCTTTCTTCATTTATTTCTTTCTGATTATTAAATAAATAAATGTTATTTATTTATTTAATGTCACTAATTGTCATAATTAAATGAATTTATTAATTTATTTAATTGCTAATCATATATGCTAAATGAAATAATTATTTTTAATTATTTAATTGCCAAATTTAACATTTCTCTCATTTTAAATAAATTAATTATTTAAAATGATTTCACATTCTTAACTGTCAGTTCATTTTAGTAAATAATCTAAAAACCGATTATTTATTATTTCACAAGATCCATATTTTGAGTTGATTTAATTCAAATTAGTAATATTCCTCCAAAAATCAAGTAATCGGGCAGATTCTTGATTTTTCAAGTCTGATCTTCAGTTCAAATCTTATCTTCTTGATTTTCGAAAATCTTTATTTTCGAGTTAATTATCTCATTTATTCTCCACCACTGATTCAATCTTCTAATATGACATCTCAACCACTCATTTAAGGATCTTACCCTAACCCTGATTAGGGATTGTTAGATTTAATCTCGTCCTTTGATTTTAGGTCTCTATCGAAAGTCAATCTTGTCCATCCATTCAAAATGAAATTTTCTATAAAATGCTATTTTGCTCTCATTTTTAGATTGCTGACTTACACACTTAGACATTCAATAGAAGTTGTAGCAATCATTGTCATATTCCATTAAGTTTTGGCATATTTAGGCATCGACATTTTTAATCATTTTGTCATATGCATTTAGATTCAAATCCTTCAAATCTTGTGTAGGAATTCATCAAAGATTGCTCACGTATTTGGTCTAAGGGCAACACGACAACCAACAAGTTAGAAGGTGCTATGAAGAGGAATTATGGAAGCTCCAACAATTATCTGGTTACTTTTTTATTTATTTTAGTTTCCATTGTACTTTGTAGTTCTTTGTGTTTTAGTCTTTGTTGATTGGCTAACCTCTAATCCAACCTAAATTTAACCCTTAGATATAGATACTTTTAGAGATAAGTTTGAACCCACAACCAAATACTTCCTTTGGACACTTCTTAATCTCACAAAACACCCTATTGTTCTTATCCTTCTAGATGGACTAGTAGATGATGGGAGGAATTTTTCTCCAAATTTCCAAGAAAAAGGGGTGTTGGAAATGACCATTCTACCCATCCACAAAGGAAACCAAATCTTTATTCAAGGTCTAGTGTGTCTCTAACTTTTGAAGAAAAAGGTCCCAAACACCAACAACAAATGGACAGTGCAAAAGCATATGATCCATAGTTTCTTTGTTGTTTTTGCACAACAAGCACTTGTTCAAGATTTGGAATCCCCTCTGTCTTAGATTATCTTGGGTTAGGATCCTGTCGTGGTAGGCTATCCACCAAAAGAAATTTATTTTAGGAATCAAGTGATGGTTCTAGACCTTTTTCCTTAACTTTCTTTGTAGGTTCTTGTTCGACAACAAACCATAAGTTGTCCTGATAGTCAAATCACCCTTACTATCCAAGGCCCATAATAGATCATCTTCAACATTTGATAGAGGTATTTTGTATTGATAAAGTAAGACATGTAAGGAAGGTGCCAAATATTATAGGTTAGGGGAAAGAGGGCCACATAGGCCAATAGTTTTCCAACACCTAGCACCTTGTAATCCATGAATGTAATCACACACTTTCATACCAAAGAAATTAGAAGCAAGTTCCATCATATTTTTGAACTCCAAAAAGGCCAAGGGGGAGTCTAAGAGCCAAGAATTTTACTAGAAGCATATCTTACTACCTCTATCAAGCTTCCATCTCAGGCCAATGAGTAGAAACTTATTCATTTTGCAAATATTATTCCAACCTAGAGACCCATAGGGATGATCATTCTCAATAAATATGATTAAGGGATAGTTGGCCAGGTATTTGGATTTCATTATTCTGCATGAGTCCTTTTTATTTCTTAACTAATCAAACCCCACTTTAGCAAGAAAAGCTTTGTTGGAAGCAAGGAATTTCGAAATGCCCATGCCCCCCTGAGCTTGGGAAGAATAAATTTCTCCTAGCTGACAAGTGACATCTTCATTTTACCGTTTGTACCAGACCATAGAAATACTCTTTGAATCTTCTCAAACTTCTCAAAATTGTTACTAGGCATTTTGAACATGGACATAAAATAAATAGGTATTCCTTGGAGAGTAGCAGTGAGGAGCTACAACTTTCTCGCATGACTCAGGAGAGAACATTTCCACCCAACAAGCTTTCTCTAGACCCTTTCAAGAATAAAATTCCAAAAGTTGGGAGTAACTTCCTTAATAGTAAGGGGAAGTCTAAGGTAGACTAAAGGAAGAGTGGCACTCACACATCCTAATACTATGGTCACTCGATCTTGTAGTCTAGGAGTGTAGTGAAAAAAATAGATCATACTTTTATTGTAATTGATGCATTGACTAGAACAAGCTGCATAGAGATTGAGGAAACCTTTCCAATTTTTTCCTTACACCATTGAAGCTTTCCTAAAAAGTATGGTGTCATCCACAAACTATTGATTAGTAATGGGATCAAGGGTGGAGGAAACTTTGATACCCTTGATGGATCCCTTTGACAGCATACATGCCACATTCATGCTCAACACTTCAGCCACCATAATGAATAAATAAGGGTGTCGACACCAGAAATGGATGCTTCACTTGTCCACACAAGGGATAGGAGGAAGGGATTTGATTTCACAATGTTCACATTCAAGAATACCTTATAGATCTCAACCCATTGAAGGATGTGATAGATATAACTATAAGATATCCTTGGAAATGGATGAGACAAGAAAGGGGTTCACCACCAAGTGTAAACTTGGAAAATACAAATGTTTGAAAACACACCATGATATGCAAAAAGACCAAGAAATGCAAGTAGAATGTAACATAAAATTGTAAAAATGTAAATATGCACTTGGGAAATTGAATAAAGCAAGATGGAGCCCTAAAATCTTGTAGAATTCAATTTTGATGCCAATTGGGACTCATATGCCAAGCTAGGTGAATTAGTCCAGTTTTTGGAAGATTGTGTCTGAATAGGTTTTAGACAAATGGGTACTAAGATCTGCAAAATTCCTATTTAGGCTTGGGAAGTGGGACTCATTTCCCAATAGTGGCAAATCAATCCACCTCCAGATTTCTAGAAATTCAAAACAAGAAAATGTAGCCATCATTCTACTTTTATGCTCCTGATATAGATCTGGATCTGAAACTATATAATTCATCCTGTATATCTTCTCCAAGATTCCCTTAGGACTTTGAAAACTTTGACTTATTTTGATCACTTTTCCAATCTTGACTTCTTTGGTAAACCTGCAACCTATCCCTACAAATCACACACAAGAAGAAGGGAAAATATTGTGGTGTTAATGAATAGGGTTTTTCCTTAATCAAACCCTTCGTTGGTAATTAAACCCTTGAAATAAATGAAATAGAATGGAGAATGATGAATGAACAATTAATGATGTTTTAGCACACCAAACCCTAGCAAATAAGGTGCAACAAACATGTAAGTATTGGCTCTAATGGATGAGTACTTGGAATCTAGCTTGATGTTGATAGATCTTGAGTGCAATGCTTGCTTGAATCACACAATCATACATCACAAGTGTTATCTCTTAAACAACATGATGCAAACAATCTTTGACATGATTAATGATACTTGAAAATGCTCTTGAATTCTTGATAATCTTCTCTTAAAATTTATTGAATGCTCTTATGAATGTTCAAATGCTCTTGTAAACTATATGCATGAATACTTGAATGATAGGTATGAACATGAGAGAAAGAAGCTTGTATTTATACTCAATTATGCAATAAATCCCAAAATTGCATCATAGGTCGACCTTAGATCTTGGTGAATAAAAACTTGCTAGAATTTTGAATTAATTACGAGTTAAAAGGGACTCATTCACCACCCTGGATGAATGGGTCCCACCTAAGGGGACTCAAATATTTGTTAGGGTTATTCTAAAAAATACACATAAAGCCTGTGGGTACAAATGGGGACAATTAAAGTATAAGAAAGCCCAATTTTTAATGAGGAGCCTAGAAAAATGTGAAAGAGTGTTACAACACTTTACAACACTTTGAAACAATGCTTGGTAAATGATGAAAAAAGGTTATTTTATTAACAAGACCCTAGAAAAGTGTGAATGTTACAACATTTTACAACACTTTAAGTAACGCACCATTTGAATCCTTTTAATTCACAAGGGCCCGAGACCTAATGTGAATGTGTTATCCACATTACAACATTAAATTAAGCCAAAATCATGAGGGCCCAAATGAGACAAAAGGTATAAGTGTTAATTTTTCGGTGTCCACAAAGGGGATATGGGGTCTCCTTGTCTGATTCCCCTCCTAGCCTCAATGAAACCCTGGTACACTCCATGGACCAAAACTAAATACTTCACCGTGGAGACACATTCCATAATGATATTGATAACTTTTTTATTAAAGTCAAACTTATCAAGGACTTTGGGGAGAAAGTTCCATAGGACTTTATCATAAGCTTTGAAAATGTTGAGCTTAAATGCCATGCTAGGGTTGTTACACCTATCCATAAAGTGCATATTTTCATGGGTGGATAAATCAACATCCAAAATATGTCAACCAAGCACAAAACCTTTTTGATTGGGACCAATCATTTTCTCCGAGAGGGTTTTCAGCTGGTTCAACAAAATTTTGGAGATCTTATAAACAATATTGCAAAGACTAATGGGACAAAAATCAAACATTATCAGAGGGTCCTCAAATTTGGGGACCGAAGCTATGAAGGTGTGATTCAACTATTTAAGCAATTTTCCTGAGTTAAAAAATCCCTAGTAGCAAGGGTAAGGTCCTCCCCCATAATCTCCCAAAAAGTTTGGAAGAAAGCTAGGGGAAAACCATTGGGCCCAAGGGCTTTATAGGAACCCATACTAAACACAACAGAATGAACCTCCTCAGTAGAGACTGTCATCAAAATTGAAACATTATCCTCATGAGAAATAGGAGTAGGGAGAGTTTCCAACATCAAATCAACCAACCGAGAGGTAGAAGCCTCTACAAGAAGTGAGTAATCCTACTAAAAGTGATTAGCAACTAATAAACCAATTTGTAAGGGATTAATAACTCATTCCTAGCCTCTTTTTTCAAATTTTTTATCTGATTCCTTTTTCTATGTTGAAGAACCGACACATGGAAGAAAGATGTGTTATGATACCCCTCAACAAGCTACTATATTCTAGACTCTTTCTTCCAAAAAACCTTTTCTTTATTTAATATTTTTTCCCATTCCAATCACTCCTCCTCTTGTTTTCCTGTAAGAATACTATTATCACCATCCTCCATTCTTTTTTGTAACTCACCAAGTTTGTTAGCCACAACCCGTGTTTGCTGGAACACATCACCAAACACATGCTTATTCCACCCTTTAACCATATATTTGACATGTTTGAGTCTTTGAGAGAGCCTGAACATAGGGGAGCCTTGCATTGGGATATTCCACCAAGTAGCAACCTTGTTCTTGAAGTCTAGATGGAAATTCCACATGATTTTGTATTGAAAAGGGAATGGAACAACAACAGAGTGGTTAGTTGGGACTAACAACAAAGGATTATGGTTTGAAACTATTCTAGGGAGAGCGAGCAAATTAACATTAAGAATAGTAATCCAATTGGGAGAAAAATGAATCTATCAAGGTAGACTTGGATCAGATTAGCCCCAAGGCATCGATTAGACCAGGTAAATGACTGGCTCTATAGGTGAATATCAACCAAACTAGTAAAATTTAAAAATTTGGCCAAATCAATCATACTGTTAGAATAATCAATCAGAACCCCACTTTTATTTGAAGGGTAAAGGGGGGAGTTAAAATCCCCTACCACTAGCTAATGACCATACTTGTTAGCCAAAATCCAATTAGAAATCTCCCGCCAAAGGGATTTCCTCACATTCCTAATATTGGGAGCATATACATTTATCAAGAACCAGGAACCCTCAACATTGGAGAACTTTATACCAAGGTTTTTCTTGCATTGGAACAATTTAGAGCTAGAAATCCGAGTGAGATTCCAAAAAAAGGACAAACCACTAGATGCCCCATCAACATCAAAACAAGCAAAGAGAGTGTTTGGCTAAATAAACTTCGCGATGGGTTCAAAATTGGTTTTCTTCATGTTAGTTTCTTAGAGGAGTTGTTGGAATCAAGGAACACTGAGAGGGGGGGTGAATTAGTGTTCTAAAAAAATTAACTTTCTTAACTTGATCCTTAAACCACTTATAGCATTGAACCAAAAGAAAGATGCAAGAACACAAAGGAATAAGCCACAACACCATAACAAAAGAATATTTTATGTGGAAACCTTGTTAGGGGAAAAAAAATGGAGGTCAATCCACAATATGAGTATACTCAAAATAAGTGTTTACAAATGGAATGCACATGCATTCAGACACACTGTCTAGAGCTCACTGCTCAAATACAACAAGGAAGACTCACTGTCTTACAAAAAAAATTTGATTACATCCAAAAGATTTGAACTAAGAAAATAGCATATGTTAATTCTTGATTACAGTTCCGGTTAAGCACATTTACAATATTCTTCACACTCTATCTTATTCTGCACTTGACACTTTATCTTCTTTAATTTGAATCACAAATCTTCTTCTGTAGAAGTGAAACTATGCACAATTGATCTACATTCCTTTTGAATTTGAAAATACATCACGACACACACAAAATGATATAAGTAATCACTTATATATATATCTCAACAAGATATTACATCAACATGATGCCCTTTTATAAAATATAAAACATATACAAACTATTGGCTCAATCCATAAACAATTATCAATGTGCACCAACCAAATTCGGCCAGAACATAGTGAAGAACCAAAACAACATGCTTGAACACTAAACACCTTAAACAATTACTCCTTGAATATCCACAATATGCTACATTCATCAAGTCATCCATTCTGCAGTATTAGATGGAAAATCTTCAAACTAGATTGTCTAACTTGCACACCAAGAAATATGAGTCTCTATGATTCAAGGATAACATAGTTCATATATCAAGAGACCTTCCCTAAGATCCACAACTCAAACTGATAATAGTAAATTACATATGAATCGATGAACACAATTCTTTCAGATGTTTTGTTGTAGCTTTGACAATTTAACACATATCTTCGATTTGATTTCTAGTACAAGAAAATAAAAAAGTACGGATAGGATTACTGACTAGGGTTTCCATCAATGAAAACATCAGATAACTTGTGCAGTGTCTCTTACATACAATCTCCCCCTTTGACATTGATGGAAACACTTAGTGAAAAATGACTAAGTGTCAGAATTAGTACCAACATAAATGAATACACTACAATCCTCAAAACTTCAAAACACAACTCCCCCTAAGATGAATATGATGTTTTTCATAGCCCCACACTCCCCCTTTGACATCAATGACAAAGACAAGAATTCGCATACCAAAAATCATACAAAATTTTATATTTATTTGTACAAACATCTTCTCTAACTTACATGAGCTTGAATATATCTACAAAATTGTTCTTCAACATGCTCAAACTAGTGTCCCAACTCTTTTTGAGACTCTCCAAAATAGTCATGTGACCACAAAAGAAGTAGGATTGCATCTCTACTAGCTCAAGATTTTTTGGATCACTGACAACCATAACACCATGTGCTTCCTTCAATGCACTGAGCATTGTCTCCATTTTAGGACCAATCAATCCTCTGAGCTCACACACCCTTTCAACAATTCTATCATTTTCATGCTTCAAAATTTTGATTTTTTCAAGCAGGGATATGACTTGACCTTCTTGATTATTCATAGAAATGGTTAGAGGATCAAAGGCTTGAGAAATATGTACTAACTATTTCTCATATTCCTCCATTTTCTTTTTAGAGTCCTTAGTGAATTTAGACAAAGATAATCATGACTTGTAGATATTTCCACCCTCAGATAATTCACCTTGTGTTGGATGTTATGGTGTGTTTCTGATATGTGGTTGTCATTGATGTCAACACTATTAGCATTGTTGCATTAGAACTTGCATATGTCAAGGATATTGAGAAAATTGTAATAAGAAGTGTTGCAGGTTGTCAATGGTGAAGTGAAGTTCTTTTTGTTGGTGTGATTAGTACGTTGTTGTTTAGATGTTTTGGAGTAAATGGTTTCTTTTGGAGTATATCTAGTCTATCCAAGTCAAGTTTCAGAGATTGGCGTGAAGATTTGATCAAGTTATGGAGATTTGTATTCTGATAATTTTTCTATTACTTGAGTTTGTGTTCCTGAATGAAGATCATTTGATTTTAGTAATTTCAGTTGTTGTGGATACTGCTCTAATGTTTCATGATGTTTGTGGATGTTTCTAGATCATTTCCTATCTATGTTGCACTTCTGCATTTATCATTGTGCTCGTGATCCAAGATTTTCTCTTGCAGCTTGTTTGTGTTTTTCCTGTTCTTGGCCGACAAGGTGTTGAAGTGTGTTGTGGATCTTCGAGTTGTAATTAATTGAAGTGGTTCGTGTTTGAGGATGTTATTTTCAATCTTCACTATGTTGTGTTTTACCTTGGTTGATTCACATGATTAATCTTTATTTGATTTGAGTCGACTGTTTGTATTCATTTTATTATTTCTATGGAGCTGACTTATACCAATGTAATCTCTTGTTGTGGATATATAAGAGTGATTCTTTTATCATTTGGAAGTGTGTTGGAGTGTGCAAGTGTGAAGTGTGTGAGTCCTGCATGTGAATATTGTCCAAATCATTTGAAGGTAGAGCGGAGAGTGAAGAAGAGTGAAGAAGAGTGAAAAAGTGTTCATGTGCTTAACCAAAACCATAACTAGGCATTAGAAAATGCTATTTTCTCAATTCAAAGTCTGACGGATTTAATCAAAACCTTTTTGTAAGATAGTGTGTCTTCCTTTGGGTAGTAAACCTATTTTTATTTGAGTAGTGAGCTCTAGGCAGTGTGCCTAAATGCATGTGCATTCCCCATTCATATTTTCTTATACATTTAATAGGGTATAATCTTATGGACTAACCTCCATAGTGTTTTTTCCCCTAACAAGGTTTCCACATAAAAAATCTTGGTGTTATGTGTTCTTCTAATGTGTTGTTCATTTATGCTTTTATAGGCATGGAAAATATACCGACATACTTGATCCCGATTACTAACACCATTTCATCTTGAATAACCTTCTCAACTTATCATCACTCTTCATATCTTAATTAAATAAATAATCATTTATCTAATTTTGTCATTTTCTCTTTTTAATTAAATCAATGAATCTTATCTATTTATTTTTATTTTAATTTTAGACTGCAGGAATCGGGTAGCACGACCCCATATAAACTGCAGTGCGCCTGGTAAAAATTTTAACATGACCGGTGGTGCTGGCACAACACGCCCTCCAGTACCATGGGGGTGGGGGAGACTAGACCTCATGACCAACCTCCTGCAACAAGAAATATTTAGCCAACCGAGCTAGGGCCCCAACCCTAATCAATCTTATCTAATTAACCCTATGTCTCTATTTAATTAAATAATTCATTTTATTTGATTAAATCTCTAAAGTCGTCTTATTAAATTAAATAAATCAAACCTTATTTGATTTAATCTAACATCATCCCCTTTAATTAAATAAATCAAAATCTTTATTTAATTAGTCTCTAAATCACATTCTTCTCATTTTTATTTAAATAAACCCATAAATCTAAATCAATTAGTCACATCATCTAATCTCTCATTAAATTAATTAATCTTTGATTAGTTTAAACTTAATCCATGTCCCATCCTCTAGCTTTTTCCACTTGCACATGAAAATACATTTAATTCATTTATTAAATCTATATTTTCTCTCAACATGGAATCTTTAGAGAATATTCTTCAAAATTTGAAATCCATCCAAGTGGATTTGTCCTTCAAACAATACATTCATTCCTTCTTACATGTCCTTATGCATTGATCCAAGTGTCATTTAAGACATTCTTTTTTCCCTCTTGCCTATCATTTCACTGTTAATCTCAAGTTTAAATCATATTTTTTGACAAAATTACGTACTTTTTCTCTATTTTTTTTGTCTATTGGAAACTGCACCGCTATCAGTTTAGCAGTGTCATATAGCACTACTACTAGTCTATCAGTCCCATATAACACCGCTTTAAACTTCAGACTATGCCGCTTTGTCTTTCCCGCCTAGAATTCAAAACTTCTAAGTCCATTGTTGGGTCAATTTATGAGTGCTAAAAATTTTTAATTTCAAACAACGACATTGGGTGAAACTCCACCGCAATCACACTCTTTTTCCTACTGCAAAACACCGCTCATAGAATTAGCGGCGTCATACAAAACCAATGAACCTCCCCAAACTACACTGCCTGTGTAGACTGCGCTGCTAGAGTCAAGTAAAAGGTTTAAATTAATTCAATTTCAACATGTGCTTTATTAATTTGGTTGTCTTAGCTTGCTACTTGGTTTTTCTAACCTCTATTTTGTATTTCTAATCAGTTTTTGCAAGTTGTTCTAATTAAGGTGAAGGAGAAAAATGAGGTTGAAAGAGGCGTTATGACATCTTTCTCTCATTACATCAAGTTTTTTTAAACACTTTAGTGTTGTTCAAAATTCTTAGAGAACTTATAATCTCTCTTAAAAAAATTGTTATCTTTCATGCTCTTAGGATATACTAAATTTATTTTGTGCTCTAAAAAAAAAAATCATTTTTTACTACAAAAGGTTTAAAAAGAAATTTAAGACAAAGTTACTAGATTTGGTTTGAGGATTAACAATTGAACAAGGAAATCTCCATATTTCATTTGTGGTGATCTAAAAAGAATCAAATCATTGCTTTGTGGATTTAAAATAAACATTTGCTTCTTTGTTTTTTAATTACTTACTCAAAGTAATGTCATTAAAAGGACATATGCACTTCTCTTGTGCCTCACGACGATCTTGAGAATCAAAAGGCCCTTTTGTGACATTAAGTTGAGTAAGTAATTACCCACACACTTCAATTTGGACTTTAAAATTGAACAAATCTTGTGAGTGTGAGTGGAGCATATTGTGTACATTCTATCTCTTTGGTTCACAATAAAGATTGATTGAGTTACAAATAATTTTGCTTTCTTTTTTTTATCTTAGAGGGCCTTCCTTGTGGGAAAGAGTAATCACCCAAGGGAATGACCAAACCAAGAACACGCTAAAGCCAAGTGACTTCCACCCAGGATATAAGTGTGGATATTGAAACAAAGGCCAATATCACAAGGATTATTCTGACGAGAAGGGCAGCAATGGTCTCTCCCCGCATGGATGGTCCCCCATGAATGAAATTCCCATATTAAAACTCTTGTTTAGAAAAGGCCAAAATCCTTGATCTATTTGTTGGTGCAAGAACAATCATTCTAAAGCCACCCCACAATTTTATGAATTTTAGTAGAAATGGAAAGTATGTCATGGGAGATTCATGGTTACTGATGCTTGGCTGACCCAAGAAGTGAGTGCACTATAGGGGGAGCCTGTGTGGTCAAGCATCTAACCATTCACTAAGAGTAAGCATAGCCAGACTTGTCCAAGTGGGGATTCAACAAATACAATCTTTCATAGCCATAGGTTTGTGCATGTTCTTGAAGAAAAAACACTTTGCTTGATAAAAAACATTGGGAAAACAAATGTTCAAAAATTTTCATGAAATTTCAAACCCTTTAGGAGGCAAATATCTTTGAAAAAATCCTAGTGTTTTTTCTTTCCCTTGGGATTTGTATCATTAGAGGTTTATAAACATTTGGATTTATATCTCAATTTGCTTACTAAATTCAACAATAGGTAACTTTTTCCTTGATTTCAATGAAGTTCCACATAATATACCTTGTGGGATGAGAAGAAGTTAAGGCATTAGACATCTAGCTCAAAGACCTAATCAAGAATTGTTTTTAAAAAGAAGTCACTAAGAAAAGGTAAGAACAATTGAATGCCATACATGTGTCTCAAATGATTTCATGCAAGATCAAAATACGGAAACCAAAGTCAAATGCTCTTAGTCCAAAAGACTGCTTTTCAACTTTTATAGAAGAGCCTCAAGAAACAATCCCAGTTTTTACTCGTTCTGTTATTGTCAAAATCCAAATCTTTTTCAGGAATTTGAACACCTTGTTCAGAATAAAGCATGATTTGCAAAATAGAGGTCTTGCAAAAAAGAGTCTTTTTAGGCACACATAGGATCAAATTCAAACCTTCATCCATCTTTCAAACATCAAACCAAGATCATCTCACCAAAAACTCTTGAAAATATTGAAATCATCCTTCATGCTAGACTTTTTGGAAAAATCCATGAATCAAAAATATTTGAAACAAATCAAAATCCTTGAATCAAAACATCAAAATCATCTTGTTTAGCTAGGTATATGTAGATGGATCCTTCTCCATATGCTTAGTTAAATTATCATCAAATCATCTTGTTTGGTTAAGTGTGGGTAGATGCATCCTGCTCCCTGCACTTAGTCAAATTATCATCTTGTGAACAAGTCTATCCTATAGATAACATCAAACATCTTGGGATCCATTTGTTCATTATCAAAAATTGAAACAATCCAAAACCAAATCAAGTTCAAAATAAAATCCAAGAATCCAAGAATCCAAAATCCAAGAAAGTCCCAAAATTCTAGCATCCCCTCTCAAGATCTTCCAAGAGTTTAATCATCCATATCATCCACCTTCACGCATTTCACCATCACACCTTTGATCCTCAATCATCCTATATCTTCTCTTTTGAGCCTCATTTTATGGTTCAAACAAGATCACAAGACAAGAAGGACATGTAGACCAACAAATAAACATCAACTTCAAGTGACCTAAGCCAAACCAATACCGAAATGAATCCCATTAGATCAAGCAATCCTCTAACTAATTTTCCTTCATCGTCACAAAATCCACAAGAGGAATTTCAAGTAGAGAATATCACCAATAATTCCTTCAGGATGACACAAGATGAGATCACCAAAATGGTCCAAAATCCCAAGAATCATATAATTGTCAACATCATGATGAAGCTTCATCCCTCACAATACATGCTTGAATTAGCAAAAAGAGGGGCTAAACTCCCTTCGAACTTTGATGTGACCACCATTGTGGAACAAAATTTTGGGGTCATACCTCCAATTTCATCCATGCCCCCAATCTCATCCACATCTCCATTCCAAAGTATCACCCAACCCATCCCCCAAATTACATCATCCATTGCTCCAACTCAACCTATGGTTAACAAAGGGAATGCATTTTTAAATGCACTACAAACTCACCCCCTCATGAGTAACCAAGATTTTGATGCAAACAGGATCTTGGGGCAATCCATACCCCAAAATCCATCACATCCATATGTCCCACTCACCTTTCATGATCCAAATGACCCATCATCATCATTTCATGCAACATTAGCATACCCATTAAATACACAAAACTCTCTCCCTATGACCTCGCAAGGAGAGGGAGACTTATTTGGACCAGGGGGAATCTTTGAACCTAAATCTTCATCATTTCCCCATGGAAGTATGTCACTCACTTTTTTGCCACTTCCACCCTTATCACCAATATCTACTCTCAGTTTGGGGTTACCACCATTACTGCCACTCATTCAAAACAATCCCCCAATCATTAAGCAAAGCATTGTGATGAATCCTCCTATCTTTCCATTTGCAACAACAGATGGAAACTATTCCAAAAACATAGGCAACCATCATGTCATCAACCATTCCCCAAAACATGGTCTCTCAAGGGCCAAGCATATCAATCACACCATCCATCACAATCCCAATCATTAATACAATGATGCCTCTCATCACGGAAACAAACAGTATAAAAAATCTGCCACCACTACCACCACCACCACCACCACCTCCACCATCAAAAAAAAATATGTCAAGCCAATATAGAATTGCATTATAAGTTGCTCAACAAGCTACCTATCAAAAAGCACTTCAGCAAATCCAAAAATGACAAGCTACACAACTAGCCGTTGAACAAGCACAAACACAATTAGTTGCACAACAAGCACAAAAAGTAGCACAAGCCGCTCAAGCCACTCCAGCCACACAACAAGCGCAATAAGCACAACAAGCATAGAAGGCTGCTCAATCCCAAGCCCTATTACAACAACATAAAGTTGTATAGGCTGCACAAACCACACAAACCGTACAGATTGCAAAATCTTCCCAACAAGTACAAGCCCATGCATAGGCACAACCCCAAGCACAAGCCCAATACCAAGCTTAGTAAGCACAAGTGCAAGCTCAATACTAGGCACAACTACAAGCATCCAAAAAATAAGCATATTAGCAAAGCTTATAGTAGTATAAGGCACATCAAGAAGCAACATTACTAGCTCAACAACAAGTGTTGTTGTCACAGCAAGAGCAAGCCGAACAACAGGTGTTGTTGGTACAAAAATGACAAGAAGACCAAAAATAGGCATTGTTAGCGCAACAACAATAGGACCAACAACAAGTGTTGTTGGTACAACAACAGTTACAAGCATACTTGGTGCAACAAAATATGCAAACACCATCTACCAACATACCAACCAATCCACCCAACCCTCCAACAATTGAACCACCGTAGAACACCTTCATCCCACCCCTTGATCTACAAAATGACATAACAATGCAAATCAAGTTGCTCTCACAAAAAGTGCTTGATCTTCAATTAGGGAAAACCACAAAAACACCCAGCAACTTGTGTCCCTCTTTGTTTCACAGGAGTCTTGTAATGAAACCATTCCCAAAGGGATTCGAGATCCCCAAATTTGATAAATATCAAGGGACGGGAAACCCTGAAGATCACATCAAGGAATTCCAAGTACATTGCATGGAGGTCGCATATGACAATACATATCTAATACTACTATTTCCTTGAAGTTTGGCTAGCCATGCCATGGAGTGGTTCTCCAGCCTTCCTCTAGGCATCAAAAAATTCCAAGAGATAGTTGACACATTCATAAAAAATTATGCATTCAATATCGGTATGGATGTCAGTTTAGAGGAACTATTAGCTCTTAAACAAGGAAGAAATGAATCATTTGCTTCCTTCCTACAATGATGGTGATCCAAGGACAATAGGAGCAAATGGGTCATGGTAGAAGAACAACAAGTTTGCACCATCATTTCCAATCTAGAGGTAACCTTGACATTTCATCTCAAGGTGCAAGGAATCACCACATATGACCAATTGATCTCCAAGATGGTTAACATTGAACAAGCCCTTATTGCACAAGGAGGGACACCCACATATCTTGAACAACAAAACAATCGCCCATCCACTAGCTATAATGACAAACCTTGCACATGGTAAAAAAATAGAAACATTACCAATGATGGTGTTGTCGATGACAAAGTGGTCATTAGTGCCCCTCAACAAAACACACCAGCACCCTAGCAACAACCCCAAAATAATAATCAGAACAATCGACAAGCTAATATTGTGACTAAGCAGTCAAATAATCAAACAGTCAACAATGTGAACGATCAAATGGGGCCACCCTAGCAAAAAAAAAATTGCCCCAAGTGGAAGTACATAGCCCTTGGGGAATTAGTTGAATCCATCATGAAGAGGCCGGTAGAGGAAAAAATCATCTTAATCCCCACCTATGACAACTATCAAGAGCCCTTGGTGAAACTGTCATGGTACAATGAAAATCACCTTTGTGATTTCCACAAGATCAAGGCACACACAACTTCTAGTTGTATGAGGTTGAAAAACTTGATTCAATGCCTCATTGATGATAAAATCATAAATGTAGAACAACTAGCAGGAAATCAAAATATCAAAATCTACACAAATCCAATCCACAATCATAACAACAAAGGGAACAATAACAATGATAAAGGAAAGGGTACCTTCGAAAGTATGAATCATGTGTACGACCATGTCTTCACATCCCTAGATGAGTATTGCACTATTATCACCAGCAAAGTAGCCCAAGCTGATTGTGGAGTCACCACAAGAGGTGGAAAAATTACCATCACAGGGTCATCTCAGCCTCCCAGAGCACCCACTTCTAACACAAGATGCATTCCTAGTAGATATAATGTCCTTGATTAGCTAAAAAGAACCCAAACTCATATCTCCATCATGGAGTTATTGAAGAGATCATCAGCCCACAAAAAGATCCTTGAAGAAGAATTAACCTCATCCACCGTCTCCACGGATCTTGATGTTGAACAATTCCAAGCTATCATCGGAAACACCATCACCCCAAATTTTCTTACATTCTCCAATCAAGAATGTCTTTCCCAACCATCTCACAATCACGCACTCCATCTATGAGGTCCTATTGCATAAGAAAAAAGTCAAGAGAGTCTTGGTGGATGGAGGTGTGGGTTTAAACATTTGTTCCCTCAAGCTCATAAAGAATCTAGGAATCTCTGAGGATTCCATTGAAAAGGGAAAAGGCATCATAATCAGGGCTTATGATGATCAAGAAAGAGTGTCTCAGGGCACTATCCAACTCCTTGTTCATGTAGGGCCAACAATTATGGAAACCACCTATTAGGTCCTTGACCTTGATTTACCTTATAACATTCTCTTAGGGCATCTGTGGATCTATGGGATGCAAGCAGTGGCATTGACCTTCCAACAATGTGTCAAGTTCACATACCAAGGCTAGGAGGTCACTATCCATGGGAATCCCAAACCCTTTTCTTACTGCAAGAGCCTAGAAGAAAAATATTACAAAATCCCTGAAGTGCCAAAGAACGATGAGGGCCCCTCAACTCCATATGTTGATCCAACTACTCTCGCCTCCACTTCTATGATAGAGACACCCACCATCCTCGCCATCTCTAACATCAAGGTCATTATCCAAGACAATGGGTGTGGACACTATACAATTCCAAAATATGCTTTTGAAGTAGGAGAGTTACCACAATCTCCTAGGTCACGAGGTTGACCATAATCAAATGATGCTTCCTCATCCCAAACCTTCACAACAAACTCCTCTAGCTTCATAAGCTAGGGAGATCTTATCCGGGAAGTAATAGAAGAGGACCCATCCCATCTCCTATCCCAAGAAAACAAACCAGAAAACTGATCTACCTATGGATGATAGTAGTAAAGGCTTACAAATGATGCTTGCCATGGGCTATGATAGAAACTAGAGGCTTGGAAAAAATGACAACAAACTTCTAGTACCCATCATTCTTGAGACATGAATGAAAAATATTTGCCTCAGATGTCCCCTCTAAGTATAACCATACGTGGCCAAAATCCCCCAGTTAAGAAGGTAAAAACTCCTCAACAAATGACAACAACCCTTCAATTGCTTGTATCCATTGGCTTGCCTTTAGACAATTTCACATTTGACATAACCAATATTTGTAGAAGTAGTGATGAGGAAGATGCCACAACTGACTTACCTATGCTTTTCGAGAATTCCTCTCTCCTCATGATTAGTACCCTATCATTTGAGTCAACCAGTCAAAACCATGAAATCAACCTAGTTTACCCTCAGCTCATTGATTACAACCAATGAAGACTACAATTTCTAGATACTTTCGAAAAGGATGAAGTTCTCTTAAAATTCATGGGACTATGAGGCACAATACCATATAGAGATCACAAGGTTTGGTTTGATATCATCCTGAACACACAACCTTACTATGGGGAGACGATTGAATCCTTTAGTCACAAAAGTGAAAACTTGAGAATAATCTCAAGGTCTTTGAGTGAAAACCACACTATGGCACTCTTTAACCCTAAAATAGTAAGGAAAAGGGATGTATCCAATGGTGAAAACCTCTCTGAGGTGCGCCAGGATGAAGAATTCAATCTTCCTCTTAGTGCTCTACATTAGGAAAAGTTGGCGGTTCTAGCCAAGAAGTGCAACCCAGTCAACTTGGGAATAGAGAAAACTCTGCATATCACATTTTATGTTGAATCATTGATGTCAGACGAACAAGAGCTTCTAGATTCCTTCTTAAGGGAGAGAAAGGTCAAATTTGCATGGATCTATGCTGACATGCCCAAGCTTGATCTGGAGATTGTGGTCCACCATCTAACAGTTTACCCTAAAGCAAAGCCTATCAGGCAGAAACTCAAAAAAATGCATCCCTAGATAGCCTTGTTAGTCAAAATGGAATTGAAGAAGCTACTGGACGTAGGGTTCATACAACCAATCAACTATCTAGAGTGGGTATCAAATTTGGTACCTATTTCAAAACCTGATGGGGCCATCCATATATGCACAAATTTTAGAGACCTAAACAAGGCATGTCCCAAAGATGACTTCCCACTTCCCAACATTGATATGATTGTAGATATGACTACGGGACATGAGATGCTCTCACTAATGGATAGATTCTTTGGGTATAACCAAATCATGATAGCCAAAGAAGATCAACATAAAACAAATTTTACTTGTCCATGGGGGACATATTACTGGAACATGATGTCGTTTGGCCTAAAGAATGCTGGAGAAACATATCAGAGGTCCATGACCTTAATCTTTCATGACATGATCCATAATACTGTGGAAGATTATGTCAATGATATATTGGAGAACTCTAGAAGAGACAGGACCACATAGTAGCATTGAGTGCCATCTTTGACAGGCTTGAGGAATACAAGGTTCGCCTTAATCCAAAGGTGTGTGTCTTTGGTGTACAATTAGGTAAGTTGTTGGGATACATTATGTCTATGAGAGGAATTGAAATAGATCCTACTAAGGTAAAGGCAATCCTCGAGATGGAGACACATAGGACATTGAAATAGTTGAGAGGATTACAAGGTAGGCTCTAGTTAATCCGTCGGTTCATAGCTCAGCTAGCAAACAAGTCAATCTCATATTCTCACATAATACACAAGGAGGTAGTGTACAAGTGGGATGACAAGTGCAATTAGGCCTTTAAGAAAATAAAAGAATATTTGCTCACACCTCCTGTGCTTATGCTGCAAATCCTAGGAAAGCCCCTAATCCTCTACATATCAGCAACAACAGTAGCTCTTGGTGCTCTCCTAGCTCAGCATGATGAAAACAAAATAGAGAGAGCCATCTACTGCATCAGCCGAACCATGGTAGGGCATGATTTAAACTATTCTTTCATTGAAAAAGATTGTCTAGCAATGGTGTTTGCCTCACAGAAGTTTAGACACTACATGTTAACACACAAAATCAAGCTCATTGCCAAGATTGACCCACTCAAGTACCTACTCTCCAAGGCAGTGCTCACAGGAAGGATGGCCAAATGGGTCATGATTATATCAGAATATGACATTGAGTACGTGGAGTATAAGGCCATCAAAGGGAAGACCAATTGGAAAAAGCACCAATATACTTAGAAAATCCATTAATTTTAGAGTTCCCTGATGAATCGATCGTCAACTTGAGCATAGGAGACCATTGGAAGTTGTACTTTGATGCTTCCTACACACAACATGGATCGGGAGCTGGGATGTTTTTCATCACTCCATAGGGATACTATATACCAAGATCCTATAAGTTGGCATTTCCCTGCACAAACAATATCATAGAATATGAGGCTCTAACCATAGGACTTAGAATAGCAGTGCAATGGCATATCATGGCTCTCAAGGTATACGAATATTCATAGCTAATAATCAATCAAGTGAATGATGAATATCAGACTAAGGAAAACAAGCTAATTGCATATAAGAAATTGGTGGAAAGTCTTAAGGAATCCTTCATTGAGATCACATTCGAGCAAATACCTAGAGAAAACAAAAGAGTGACATATGCCATGGTGACAATTGAATCCCTATTGGATATCCCTCGCAATATCCCAAAGCATGAATTACTAGTAGAGCAGCTTCTCATGCCTACATTTGAAGTACCAGAGTCAGAATTTGTGTGTGAAATCGTTGGACTTGGTGATCCCTGGTACCATGACATATACACTTATCTGAGAATAGGATTCCTCCAAACTAACATAACTTCAAACCTTAAGAAAACATTTTTCAAGAAAACATCTCTATTTGTCATCCTAGGAGAAACTCTCTATCATAGGAGCATAGAAAGAATCCTATTATGTTGCTTAAACATTGTGGAGGCATTGACTACCTTAACCAAGGTGCATAATGGCATTTGTGGTTCACACTCAAGCGGTATGACCTTAGCCAAGAAATTGTTGAGGATAGGGTATTATTGGCCTACTATGCAAAGAGAATCACATGACTATATCAGAAGATCTCTACAATGTCAACTGCATGGGGACCTCATCCATGCTCTAGCTCAAGAACTTCATCCCATCATCACACCATGGCCCTTTTTGTAGTGGGGGCTTTATCTCATTGGAAAAATCACCCCCACCTCATCCAGTGGCCACAAGTTTATCATTACCACCACTGAGTAATTCACAAAGTGGGTGGAAGACATACCAATGACCTACATTACTAGAAATAAAATATCTCAGTTCATCCTGAACTACCTAATATGCAGTTACAGTGTCCCACAAGCCATTATCTCAGATAATGGGACACCATTCAAAAATTAAGATGTTCGTGACTTATGCAAAAAATTTAAAATCCAACATCGCTTTTCCACCCCATATTATCCCCAAGGAAACAACCAAGCTGACCCTACAAACAAGACCATTCTAAAAATCCTCAAGAAAATGGTCAATGAAGCTAGTTGTGATTGGCATCTCCAACTGAATCCCACCCTCTGGGCCTATCAAACCAGTATCCACACACCAACATGTGGCACTCCTTTTTCCCTCTTCTATGGATCAAAATCCATATTACCCATCAAGATTGAGCTCCCCTCACTAAGAATATCACTGTAGAATCTCATCATGGATGAGGAATATCAGGTGTCAATACTGAACAAGCTAGAACTACTAGATGAACGATGAATGGAGGCCTTGAACCATCTGTAGGTGTATCAAAACTGACTCAAATGAAACTATAACAAGAAGATCAGGAGCATGATCTTCCAAGTCAAAGAACTTGTGCTAAAGGAGATCCAAAAGAACATCCCAAATCCAAATGAAAAAATAAAATTTCAACGCAAATGGTTGGGACCATTCTTCATGACAACAAGCTATAAGTTAGGGTCATATCAGTTATCAACACCCAAACAGTAGCCTTTGCAAAAACCCATGAACAACTCCCATCTCAAAAAGTTTTATGCCTGATCTTTCAAGGCATAGAACCAAAAATACAAAAAAAAAATAGAAAATGTCCTGAAAAAAGGGTCACCCTGATGAAAACCTAGCAAACAGTCATCTTGGTGATAACAAAAATATCAAAAAAAAAAATCCAAAAAAAGTAGAAAAAGGATCAAAAACAGTAAATAGAAGAATCGTACTCGAGTGAAAACCACTTTGGTGGCACTTTGGGCAAGTACCTTGGTGAAAACCTAGAAAACAAGCACCTTGTGTAAATAAGCACTTTCCATCCACTAGGATCTTCACGACTCATTCTACATCATCCATTGCATTCCATATCTCCATCCATCACCCATCCATATTTGCATCATAGCTTGGTCTTGTGTTCATGTCACAATCCCTCTTAGTACTACTTGACCCATTCTCAAGGTCAGTTTGTCTTGCCTCTATTAGAGTAGTCTATTGTTTCACGTTGGGGGCATGTTCTCATCACATTAGATTCATGTATATTCTTGAAGTCCCTAAATCAGAAAATCCAAAAACATTAGAAAATCAAAAAAATCAAAACATCAAAAAATTGCAAAATCCAAAAACATTAAAAACATATTAAAATCCAAAAACATGTCAAAAATTTAGTAAAAAAATACAAAAATAGAGTCATCTTGTCCAACTACGTCATCTCTGAGCCTTGAATGTATGCAAGGTTGATTTTTTATCATCCCCCGAGACACTTAGGTCAGTCCTTTAAGAGTCTGTCATAATAAATTGGCAGTCCATTTGTTTATATCTCATCAATAATCGAGTATTTGTTAGTCAAACTACGTGGTCTCTACGTGTATAATGTAGGAAGGGCTAATCTGTTGATCAGCCCCCGAGGCCACTAGGATAGGTCTTTAGGTTAGGTCTTGGTCAAAATCTTGGAAAATATCAAAACATTTGTAAAATCTTGAAAAATACAAAAAATAGCCTCAAAATATTTCCAAAAAAAAAAATCCAAATTTTTGAAAAAAAAATCATCTGTCTCATCTCGTTTTCACCTGAAATAAGCATCACCCTCAACCTTTGGTGAAACAGTTATAAACAAGTATAGTAGATTGAAAGTGAAAACTCAAAACATCAAAGTCTAAGGTCTAGGTCAGTACATAAACAAGTTGTTCAACTCTTTGTGTCAATAGCCTATCATCCAATTAGTCCCATATCAAATCATCTAATATCATCATGTCCTAGGATGCATCCTTCCTACAATGTACATCAACATCAAGCATCATCATAGTTTAGTCCTGGCTAGTGGTATTGAAGAACATTAGCTTGTTTTTTTACTTTATCTTTATCTTGTGACATCTTTTTTGTGCTCATTTTTATGACCTCTCGATGATGTCCCAAACGAGGGGATTTAAAGAGAAAGGAATGGGGAAATTATCATGATCTTTTTATTTTTTGCACTTGTCAGATATTCTTGTAATATAACCTTGGTCATGCATGTTTTTCTTGGTTTGTAGGGAGGATGTTTAGGGTATCTTGTTGACCACATATGAAGGATTTCTTTTCTATGTTTTGGTTCAGGATGTCTGAAATATCTGAACTGCATTCTAAATAAGATTATGTATGCCAGGTGTGAATAATAACCCTATTTGATTGTTGAGTCAAATTCCATCATACTAGGTGCAATTTCATCCTCGTTCTTTATACCTTGATGCATTGTACCTTGTGTGTAATCAAACATAAGGTAATTGGCCCTTTTAAAATCCTGAGTCCTCGGTATGCATTGTCATCATCATCTCATGTCTTGTTGGAATCTCTTTCTTTCTTCCATCCTCTTTCGCACTAACATTGCACCATGACAATTAATCACAAATCATTATCACTGTTGCATTCATCCTGCATCCACAAACTATCAACATATTGCATATTGCATCAGATAGAAAGCATAATCATACCATATGCATTGCATCTCCATCATTGCATAATATAGATTGGTTATTATAAGCATCTCAAATTGGTTATTATAAGCATCTCAGATTGGTTATTATAAGCATCTCATAAACCATAGCATAAACATTTCATAAACCCATTGCATAATCATACGAGCATACCATGTACATAAGCATTTTTAACAATCCATCACATCATATGCATACATAGGTCATCCATTTCCATAAACATATCACATGTCATAAAAGCATCCATGACGCCATCACATATACATCACATATCATATATCAAAACATCCATTTTGCATAAACATCATGTCATAACACATGCATACATCATTTCATCACTTCATCATCATAACATCATAAGTGCATATCATACATGAGAAAGTTACACACATCTTATCATCCATCAATGCATAATAACATAAATCCATTAGTCTATGTATTTTCATATCATAACATTTTGCATACATCATAAAAAGTACATAAGAAAAGATACTAAAAAAGAAATACATCCATAAACCATCACATTACATCATCATATCATCATCTATTATCATCATCATAGAATCATATAGGATCATTACATAGCATATAGACATGAGATCCATCTGTAATGCATCAAAGTAAAGATAGGATATATCACATCATATCAGATTAAAACCATCATCTCATATATCATCAAAATAAATATACTGTCATGGTATAAAATAATTGGACCAAGTGTGTATCAAATACATAAGTACAAAGGGCCCACTGGGATATCAAAAAAAAGCCTATGGGGCACAAAAAGAATCATTTCTATAATCTAAGTGAAGGCTGGCCCTATTGGTTGATGCCTGCTCTCTCCCCGTGATCCTCTATGGGTCTATGGCCTATCCTCTATGAAAAATCTGGCACTCGAGCTACCCTTGGAATGACCTAGTAGTAATGCAGTCTATAATAGTCAGCATCCCGAATGGCCTCCCTGTACAAACTAAGTGGCACCATGATCTGAGAGGAGGAAGTATACATACTCTCCATCTACTACCATCTACCCATCTCTACTACTAACTGCAACTTCGTATCCTGTCTCTATTGGACCGCCTCATCTCGCTCTACCCATAGCTAATCTCTCTTAGCTGTAAGTGCCTATACTTGGGCTTGTAGCTACAAAATCTGGCCATCTCTAGGGTCTGGCTAAGGCTCTGGCTACATGGGTGGCTGATCCTAATCCCCATCTCTGGGCAGTGTTGGGACCCTATCTTGGTGTCCATGATCCTAGTCCTATCGGGGCTGATCTTGTGGCCCCCCTATCATGAACTGGCTGATCTGGTGGTGGCCCATCATGTCCCTTATCCTGATCCCTATCCCCTCATCCTTTTCCTACTTCTCGGCCTCTGGCCCTCTATCGTATAGAAGGTCTCTCTAGCATTGTCAATCAAAGAGGTGGTCGAAACAAAACTCTATATGCCTACATCATGCCTACATCTTCTTGATCCTAGTCATATGGCCATGGCTTGGCCACCAGCTGCATGAAACTTTGCACTACCTCATGTGTAGGTATATAACAACCCCAGGAGCTTTGGCTCATTTTCTGTGTAAAAATGGCCACATACTGAGCATCCAAACTATCCTATGACTCACCAAACTACCTCTAAACCCTACCTAGCATGTACAACTCAAGCATCATGTGCTCCCTTCCCTACATCAATTTATCCTGGTAGGCAAAGAAAATTTTCTATACATCATCATACTATGCAGGCCATCCAAGGTATGGCCACCATGTAAACACCCACATATTGTCCAAAACTCTCCTCCAATGAGGAATGTCGACCTGTCTAGTGAAAGTAAAATAAAAAATGCCTTTGTATCACTAGACTATGGGATCACCTAGCTCCATATCAATAGGAACAACTCTCGGGTAGAGCATGATGATGTGCTCTCAAGCCCAGATATGAAGTAATGTAACGCCAGCCCCAAGAGCTTGGTCATCCAAGTAGGAAAACTCATGCATATCTTTGTATAGTGAGGCCAACAGGATTGGCCCCTAAGCAAAGAAAACTCCTCTCCACACCATGTGCTCCCAAGCAAGCCCCCATCCAGGACTGAAATACAGGCCTCACCGATCTAGTGCGACGAGACCTAATATAATGGTTGCAATAACAAGGCAGAAGGGTGACACAAAGATCCTATAACTCTCTAACTCAATTTGACCCTCACAGAAAACATGATCACCAAGGCCCATAACATCGTAGCATATCTCCCTCTCGACATCCACATCATATATCACGTGCTCTTTGTGGATGGAAAATCTGTGGATTTTCCACATGTCCTCTAGTGTGACCATCGCCTCACCTGTCAGGAGGTGGAAAGAGAATGTCTCGTTGTGCCATCTCTTAGCAAGTGTTGCCAACATACCCAAGTGTGTTCGAACGGGCAGAGCATAAGTGATATACCAAAGACTAATGGCCCCTAGATGCTCTTGTTGTCACTTGGGCATACCCTGCAAAATGCCGAATAGTACCTGGACCTGTGCTCATGTGAATATAGTATCGTCGCCTCCTCTTGCATCAGGAAAGTCACCATGTTAAAATTTATCAAAAATCGTGAACCTGACTTGTCTTGGCATACCCCAAAGCAACCTCAGTGTCACTGTTTGTGGGTATAGTGCAATTTGAAAGTCTCAAAGTGTGCCACTAGGAGACTTTGACCCTCAAACTCCATGGTGGCATCGTAGTTTTGACATGCGGCCCAGTTTGACCTAAACCCTAGAATGCAAAAAGAACTACTGCGGTACACTTTACATATGTGGCTAGGTTTGGAATTTAAACCCTAATTCCAAACTACGTTGCGGCATCGCTACTCGTGACTGTAGTGTAGTTTAAGGCCATGTGACACCGATTTAAAATTTTGAGCGATGTAATACAAGACTACTCCTAAAAACCTAGTTTCCTAGCCTAATAAATGCGGACAAAAATAGAAAAACAAAGTCGGGTCAAGTTGACTCACCAGTGGTCTGGTGCTAGGAAGCCTCTGGTGTTTTCTATACTCTATTAGAAATGTGCCAAGGAAGTTGTTGTTGTGGCATCTCATGAAGGTCTTAGAGCTCAAAATTGAAAAATATCTAAAGGTTGAATGTGAAAATGAATTGGAAGTGGCCCCTCAAGGCTTATTTAAGCGTAAAAATTAGGGTTTTTTTACCCCATTTAGCAGTTTTGTTAGGGTTTTGACTCCCTGAGCCTATTTTTGTTCGTTTGTGGGCCGTTTTGCATCTTTTTGGCATGTTTTTGACCTTTTGGAGCCTTTATGGACCTGTTAGGCACCTTGTCCTCTTATTTTTGCAAGATCACCCAAAAATCTAGATTTTCATTTGATCTCTCAAGGGGGTAGTATATAAGCATATTTCGTCTATCAGGGCAACAATGGGCATTTTTTGAAAAATCAAAAAAATTTAAATTTTGATCGAGATAGTTTATTCTTTGAACCAAGGCAGCGAGTACTTTGCTTCAAAGAGGGAAAAAATGTATACATGGAAAATATACCAACATACTTGATCTTGATTACTAACACCATTTCATCTTGAATCACCTTCTCAACTTATCATCACTCTTCATCCCTTAATTAAATAAATAATCATTTATCTGATTTAGTCATTTTCTCTTGTTAATTAAATCAATCAATCTTATCTAATTAACCCTATGTCTATTTAATTAAATAATTCATTTTATTTGATTAAATCTCTAAAGTCATCTTATTAAATTAAATAAATTAAACCTTATATGATTTAATCTGACATCATCCCCTTTAATTAAATAAATCAAAATCTTTATTTAGTTAGTCTTTAAATCACATTCTTCTCATTTTGATTTAAATCTTGACCCATAAATCTAAATCAATTAGTCACATCATCTAATCCCTCATTAAATTAATTAGTCTTTGATTAATTTAATCTTAATCCGTGTCCCATCCTCTAGCTTTTGCCACTTGCACATGAAAATACATTTAATTCATTTATTAAATATCTATTTTCTCTCCACTTGGCATCTTTAGAGAATATTCTTCCAAATTAGAAATCCATCCAAGTGGATTTGTCCTTCCAACAAGACATTCATTCATTCTTACACGTCCTTATGCATTGAGCCAAGTGGCATTTAAGACATTCACTTTTTCCCTCTTGCATGTCATTTCACTATTTTTAAATTCCACCTAATTGCATTTATGGGCACATTCATCAAAATGTGCACATCCTTTTCCCATTCACATCTTGACAAGTGACACCTCCTTGTTGGTTGTTGAATGATCCCACATTTCTTTATTTTGGGAATTCTTCCATCTTTTCTTTCTATAAATAAGAGGCTTCTCTCCTCATTTTGATCATCCACAATTTGAGAAAAATTACTATACTCAATTTCATCTTCAAGCATATCCATCTTCAATCAATTTTATCAAGGTCTTAGCTAGGTTATGCAAAGTTTTCATCATGGAGCTTAAGTGAATCTTCAAAAAAGTGGATCAACCTTCATCACTCATCAACATTGCATCATAGGAGTTGGGAAAGGGCCAATTTTCACATCAAATTGGCACAAATTCCCCCATGATATCAAGAGTTTTCTTGCTTAATTAGGATTTCATTGCCTTCTCATTGTGTTCTCCAATTTTATTTCCTATTTTGAGCATTGTTAATGGATTTCATGGGGAATTTTGATTCTCACTTGCATTTGATCTAATTAGGTGTTTGTCTCTTATTTTTTTGTATGTGATAGGATTGGGGTCCTACAACTTTCATGATTAATGATCAGATATGAGAATAAGGTTAATAAGTTGAATAAGTTTGAAATTCAGTGACAACTGATTCACCCCTCCTCTTAGTTTTTTTCCCTTGAGTTGCCAACAATTGGTATCAGAGTAGGGTCCTTGGAAGAATTTTTATAGCTAGAGGTGATATGTGATGGAAACTTATAAGAAGTATAGTCCTAGATTTTATGGAACAAATTATTCTTTGTGGAAGACTCAAATGGAGCGTCATCTAAGATGTATTGGTGAACCCTACTAGAGCATTACAAGTAATAGATATGTTATTCCATTGAATAGTACTTATGTTGAATATAATATCAGGGCTAAGGAGGTGTTGTTGAGTGCTTTGACTAATACTGCGATGACAAATGTGATGGATCTGAAGATTGCTTATGAGATCTGGAAAAATTTGGAGACCTTGGATGAAGGTGATGCTAATGTGAAGATTTCTAAGCTACAAAGTCTAAAAGGGAAATATGAAAAGTTGAAAATGGGTGATGATGAAAATGTTACTACTTTCATGCAAAGATTGAATGAAATTGTGTGTGGTAATAGATATGCTGGTGGATATAGATGCACGAATCAAAGATTTTTGCTAAAGTGCTTCATCCTTGCCTGATTCTTACAAACTCAAGGCTAGTGCTATTGAAAAGCTTTGAACTGTGACAAATGCTACCAGAGATATTTTGATTGGTAAGCTTATTGCTTTTGAGTTGAGTGAATTTAGTTATTCCCTTACTAAGGTTTAATATGCATTCAAGGCCACTACTTCTGGAAGAGATAAACAAAGATATGATGTAGGAAAAAGTTCATCAAGAAAGAAATTCAAGTATGAGGATGAAATGAAACAGCTCGATGAAGAAGAAAGAGAGCTTGAAGAACTTGAAGCGTTAATTGTGAAAAGAGAAGTCAGAGGACAAGGTAAGTATAAGGGGAAGTTTCCTATTAAATGTTTCTCTTGCAATAAGATAGGTTATTTTGCATCAAGGTGTCTTGAGAGAGTTTCCAAGCCAATATTTAACAAGCCTAAATTCCTAAAGAAGAGTTACTATGCTACTGATGAAGGTGTGACAGATGATGAATCTCATAAAGGAAATGCAAGTGAAGATGAATTTTTGTTTATTGCTATCAAGGAAAATAATCTTGTGTTTGTACTTAATCTGCTAGTTGTACAAATGTGGAGAAATCCCTAGTTGCTCGAGTTGAAGAGAAAGATGAATAGGTAATTGACAGTGGTTGTTCTCATCATATGATAGGAAATAAAATTAAGTTAGTGAGTTTGGAAAAGTATGATGGTTGTATTGTGAGATTTGGTTATAATACAACTGGTGTGATCCATGGAAGAGGATTCATTTCTCTTGATGGTAAGCATAATATCGATGATGTCTTGTATGTTGAAGGTTTGAAGCATAATATTTTAAGTGTTGGACAAATGGTTGATAAGGGATACAATATTTAGTTCATGGATGGTAAGTGCAAAATATTTGGAAATTTTGGAAATGTGATTGCATTAGGTACAAAAAAAAAAGGTAATATTTTTCACCTGAGTGCTGCTAGTAAAAGTTTTTTGTTTGCTCAAATTGATGAAAGATGGTTGTGGCATAGGAGAATGTGTCATGTTAACTTTGATAATATTGTCAAGATAAGTTCTACTAAGGTTGTGAGAGATCTTCCTAAGATGATGAAACCTACTAATGCCATATGCAAAGAATGTTAGTTAGGAAAGCAAACAAGAATGTCATTTCGAAGTAAACAACAAAATTCAAATGGATTGTTGGATCTTGCACATATTGATTTTTGTGGTCTTGCTAGAACTAGAAGTTTACAAGGATACAGGTACTTCATTTTGCTTATTGATGGCTATTCAAGGATGATGTGGGCTACTTTCTTAAGGGAGAAATCTGAAGCTTTAGAAAAGTTCAAGATATTTAAGGCTATAGTTGAGACAGAGATAGGTCTAAAGATTAAGTGTCTGAGATCAAATAGAGGTGGTGAATTCACTTCTGGTGAGTTTAATTCTTGTTGTGAAGAACATGGAATAAAGATACAATTATTTGCACCACATACCCCTCAACAAAATGAAGTTGTGGAAAGGAAGAATAAAATAGTTCTAGATGTTGCTAGAACCATTATGTTGGAAGGAAATGTACCTCATATCTACTAGAGAGAAGCTATGATTACTGTTGTGTACACACTTAACCGAGTACAAATCAAAGGTGATACTAGTAAGACTCCTTTTGAGCTATGGACTAGTCAAAAGCCTACTATTAGATATTTCAGGATCTTTGGAAGCAAGTGTTATATCAAAAGAGATGAAGATATAGGAAAGTTTGATGCTAGGAGTGATGAAGGAATTTTTCTAGGTTATGCTACTAAAAGTAAGGCCTACTAGTGTTACAATAAGAGATTGAACAAAATGGTTGAAAGTGCAAATGTTAAGCTTGATGAAGACTTTGGTGCACTATCCAGAACCGATCGATATGATTATGATGATCAGAATGTCAATACAAACAAGGGTCAGACTTCAAGTCAAGTCCAAATCATTTTGGTGAATCAAGAAATTCAAGAGGAAGGAGAAACTAGTGGAAGAACAAAAGAGACAAAAGAGCTCGAAGTTGAAGAACATTCTAAGAATACTCTAAGATATGTAAGGTTGAATCATTTAGAGAATTAGATCATAGGTGATAAGAACAAAGGTGTCCAAACTAGGAGAAAGATTGCAAAATAATATTGTTTGATTTCAAAGATTGAAACTGACAATGTGAATGAACCATGCAAAGATGAAAATTGGGTTGAAGCAATGAAAGAGAAACCACAAAAAATTGAAAAGAATGATACATGTATTCTTATTCCCAAACCTAAGGATAAGAATGTAATTGGAAATAAATGGTTCTTTAGAAACAAACTGAATGAACAAGGTGAAGTGGTTAGAAACAAATCAAGACTGGTAATGTAAGGGATATTCACAAATGGAAGGTATTGATTTTGAAGAAACATTTTCCCTTGTTGCTAGAATTGAAGCTGTGAGATTGTTTCTTGCTTATGCTACTTACAAAGACTACAAATTTTATCAAATGGATGTCAAGTTAGTTTTTCTAAATGGTGAATTGGAAGAAGAGGTGTATGTTGAGCAACCAGATGGGTTCTAGTTGACTGATCAACAAGATATGGTTTTTCAATTGAAGAAAGCATTGTATGGACTCAAATAAGCCCCTAGAGCATGGTATGCCAGATTAGATAAGTACTTGGTGAAGCTTGGATTTAACAAAGGTACTACTGATAGTAATTTGTATTTCAAGTATGATGATAAAGATTTGATTGTGGAATTTTTCGTTGATGATATAATATTTGGATGAGATGATAGCTTGTGCATGAAGTTTGCTGATGAGATGCAGAATGATTTTGAGATGTCAATGATTAGAGAGATGAAATTATTCTTGGGATTGAAAATTACTCAGTTAGATAAAGGGATATTTATATCTCAGCCCAAGTATGTGAAAGAATTACTGAAGAAATTTGGTATGGAAGATTCAAAGCCAGTTGGTACACCCATGGTGACCGGATGCAAGTTGACAAATGATGATGATACTCCGAATGAAAATTAGACTATATATAGATCAATGATTGGTGGATTGATTTATTTGACTCAAACTATGCCTGATATCATGAATGTTTTATGTATTTTTTCAAGATTTCAAGCTAATCCTAAAGAATCTCATGTGACTGTTGTGAAGAGGATTTTCAGATACTTGAAGGGGATAGTTGATTTTGGTCTATGGTATCCTAAAGATGATGATCTTACTTTGAGTGCCTTTACTAATTTTGTTTGGAAAGGAGATGTGATTGACAGGAAAAGTACTAGTGGTGGAGCATTTTTCTTGGGAAAGAAGTTGATTTCATGGTTAAGAAAAAAGAAAAATGTTATTTCTTTATCTACTATAGAGGCACAATAAATTATTGTTGCTAATAATTGTACTCAAGTATTGTGGATGAAGCAAATGTTGAAGGATATTAGAGTTGTGTATGATGAACCTATTGTTATATTCTATGATAACTCAAGTGTTGTTAACATTTCTAAGAATCTGATGTTGCATTCGAAGACCAAGCATATATCTATCAAGTTTCACCTTTTGAGAGATAAAGTAAGTGAAAAGGAAGTCAGATTGGAGTATGTGCCTACTAAGGAGTAGATTGCAGACATATTTACCAAGTCATTTCCTAAGGACACTTTTGAGTATCTGAAAGGGAAATTAAGGGTGATTACCCCTCCTAGTTAGAACTAAGGAAGCATTGAATTTTATCAATCCATTCATTTCATAATCATATTTTGATCTAGATTGATTTTGTGGTTGTTGCTACTTAGGGGGAGTAGTTAGATGTTCAAATGTTTAGGTGTTTAGATATGTGGTTTAGAGCTTGTATAGAAGATATATTTTTCATTTATGTCAAAGGGTGACAAGAGTAATATGAAAAAAATTTGTGGGGAGAAGAGTTGAGGAAAGAAGAGTCAGAACCTAAGGAGGAGTAAGTGTAGTTGTGTTGATGGTATTTTTCACATCATGTGTTGACATCAATGCCAAAGAGGGAGATTGTTGGATTTTGTGGTGTGTTGTTGATATGTGGTTTTCATTGATGTCAACTTTTTAGCAATTATTGCATTAGAAGTTGTATATGTCGAGGATATTGAGAGAATTGTAATAAGAAGTGTTATAGGTTGTCAGTGGTAAAGTGAAGTGATTTTTTTTGGTGTGATCAATACGTTTCATTTCAAAGGTTGTGGATTAAAATTTTTCTTTTTGAGTATATCTAGTCTATCCACATCAAGTTTCAAAGATCTGCGTGAAAATTTGATCAAGTTATGGAGATTTGTATTCTGACAGTTTTTTTGTTACTTCAGTTTGTGTTCCTGAATGAAGATCATGCGATTTTAGTAAGTTTAGTTGCTATGGATGCCTCTCTAATGTTTCATGAAATTTTTGGATGTTTCTAGTTTGTGATATATCTATTTTGCATGCCTGCATTGATCGTCGTGCTTGTGATTTGACATTTTCTCTTGCATGTTCATGTTTTTTATGTTCTTGGACAACAAGGTGTTGAAGCGTGTTGTGGATCTTCGAGGAGTAATTAATTGAATTGGTTCATGTTTGAGGATATTATTTTTGGTTTTCACTATGTTTTGGTTGACCTTGGTTGATTCTTGATTCACATTATTAATCTTTATTTGATTTGAGATGACTGTTTGTATTCATTTTATTATTTCTTTGGAGCTGACTTAGAGCAATGTAATCTCTCGTTGCAGATATATAAGAGCAATTGTTTTATCATTTGGAAGTGTGTTGGAGTGTGGAAATGTGAAGTGTGCGAGTCCTGTGTGGGAATATTGTTCAAATCATTTGAAGGTAGAGTAGAGAGTGAAGAAGAGTGAAGAAGAGTGAAGAAGTGTTCATGTGCTTAACCGTAATTGTAACCATGCATTAGTAGATGTTATTTTCTTAGTTCAAAGTCTAATGGATTTAATTAGAAACTTTTTGTAAGATAGTGTGTCTTCCTTTGGATAGTAATCCTATTTGTATTTGAGCAGTGACCTCTAGGCATTGTGCCTAAATGCATGTGCATTCCCCATTCATATTTTCTTATAATTTTAATAGGGTATAATCTTGAGGACTAACCTCCACCGTAGTTTTTCCCCTAACAGGGTTTCCATGTAAAAAATATTGGTGTTATGTGTGCTTCTGATGTGTTGTTCATTTATGCTTTCATGATTAATGATCAGATCTAAGAATAAGGTTAATAAGTTGAATAAGTTTGAAATTATGTGACAACTAATTCACCCCCCTCGCAATTGTCTACCCTTGAGTTTCCAACACCTTGAATTTTCTTTACACAAGTAGCTAATAAGGATTTATAATTATAAATCATACCTTTTAATCTACTAAACATGTTTGCATCAAATTCCTTCTGAACCTTATTCTCTGTTGACTTCTCAAGAGACTCAAAGTGAGTACTTACATAGTTGATAAGTTTCTTTTGCTGATTGTATGGAGAATTGGATGAATCTTTGACATATGTAGGCATGATCTTCTCCAAGATACCAGATGCAAGGCTTAGTAGCTCACTATCCGCAATATGAGATTTAAGTATCTCCTCCCTTGCCTTAGCCTGAGAAAATGATGCTACCTTCAACTTTTGAATAGGAGATAGAGTGGCCAAGTTGATAGGACTTTAACCAATTCAAGGTCAAAATCCTCCTGTTGTTCTTCTAAGAAATCCTTTACTACCTTTGCAGTGTCTCTTGCTTCCATAACAAGTTCCTTTACCTCAGCCTTCTTCTCTTCAGCCATAGATTCTTGCTTGGCTTTGGGAATCTCTATATCACCGACTATCACAACTTTAGAAGCTTCAGTCTCCATAGGAATTTTAGTATCTTGCATGTCTAGAGGATTATAAATATCCTAAAATGTGTCTTCTTTTCCTTCTTCAATTACCAGACCAGATGGAGCATTTTCAACATGAGATTCTTTAGAAGCAACATTGTATCTATTCTTCAACATAACTACCTTAAGAATTTTTTTTAGTATCTTTTGCAACTTCTTCAGTTTGTTTGATCATGAGCTTATTCACCATTTTTTTTCTCTTAAAATACCTTTTAGCATCATTGAGAATCTTCTTCATTTCATCTATTGACATTACTAGAAACAAATCAGCAAGTATGCATTCTCTCATCTGTTCTTCTTCAGTTCTTGCATTAACTCTCTTGATTTCCAAGAGTTCATATAGACCTTTAGGTAATTTAGATATTATTTCTATGAGAGTCATATTGAAATTATTCAAATATTTTATTGTAGCTTCTTCAAGAGTTCTCTGAATTGCACTATCAAATGTGTGATACCATTCAGAAAGTGGTTTGATATTACCAACCTTAATCAAATCTTTTTCTACTTCCTCTATAGACATACCTGATCTGTCAGTTTTCACCTTTTTCTTTGCTTTCTCTTCACTAGAGGGCTTGTCCTTAGAGAATTTTGTTGCCTTTGTTCCCTTATGCTTGATTTCTCTTACATCTTCATCAAATTCAGTTTCTTCATCATCTTCAACTACAAAATAGACTCTTGTGCTTTTATCCTTCTTCTTTCCTTCTCTCCCAGATATCTTAACTTGAGCTTTTACAGGGCCTGATTTCTCTGTAAGAATGGATGAGAGTGTAGACCTCCTTGTAGACCTATTTTTGGCAAAGGATGTTGCCGAACTAGCATAATCAGTTCTAGTAGGATCTCCTGCTTCATCTTGTTCTCTTTTCCTCCTAGCTTCCCTCACTGCTTAAGTTGATATCCCCATGCTTTCTGCAAAAGCTTCAACTTCCTTTCTCACCTTCTGGATTATCATAGGCTTCTTTAGTTGTTCATGCACTTGCATATATTTCTCTTCAAAGGTACCAAACTTTTTCTATTGGATCCTGAGGTTTACTCAATAGGTGTTGAGCATACAACTCAAAAATGTGTTCTTCAACCTTATATCCCATAAGCATTATCCAAATTGTTCTAGGTTATGCAGCTTCCATCAAGCACTGATCAGTGTCAACCATGAAGAACATAGTGTCCTTGTATTTTTCCACAATAGATGTAGGAATCCTTTCCTTGGATTTCATTCTAAAAATATTTGAAATAACCCCAAATAGTAGTTTTCCTTGCTTTGTTGTCACCAATTTTGTACAAGATGTCTCTGATTTGAATAGCTACCAATTTGTCACCATGCCATTGCACTTTACCAACTCCCAAAACTTCATTCATGAAGTAGAAGAATAGACATAACAACGGATTACCATACTTGAAATAATTCTTCTTCTCCTTCTTGATTTTTCCAATAGTTTCAATTAGATGGCCTTGGAGTAATTCACATAGGTCATATTCTGCATTTTCCTTGACCATTTGATGAGCTACATAGATTGCAGTACCAGATACAAAATTATCTTGGCTGGAGTGATAGATATTATATCCAATGACCATAGAAGAAAATTTTACATCCACTTTAATGATGTCATTAATTGTCATGGCTCTTTTATCAAAAAATGAACCGGTTGCTTCAGTGACTATTTGGTTCTTCATAGATTTCAATGTCGACAACCCACTAGATGAATTCAGACCTATAACAATCCTTATAGCTTCCTTTGTGATTTTTAAGGTCTAACTTAACCACATAAACTCAACATGCACTCGACTTAGTATGTACTAAACTCGTTCATTTTCATCAAACACAAGAAATTTCACTATCTGGGTGAACTTCTTCTCCTCCAAAGTCTTGAATTCATGCCTTACATAGAGATCTTCTCCCTCAATGTGATTTGTATATAGATTTAACAACTCTGAGCTTCCTAACTCCTCAACATTCACATGAATGTATACCCTAATATATTCAATATGAAAAGTACCATACAGAATGAAAGAAAATGCACCTAATGGTTTTGTCTCAATAGATTTTAATGGGTGCCATTTAAATTTCAAACGGGGTCTATCCTTGATATCAACAACCAACAGAGCAACCATTTCAAGAAATTTCAAATTCACAAGTTCACAAATAAATACCTTTCGTCATATTAGGGTTTGATCACCAAATCACCTTCAGACTTCACTCTCACCAAAATTTGCTTGTAGAGCTCTCCAAACTTCTTCTTCTTGAAATATAATGTGATAAATGAGGAATAAAAGTAACCTTTTATCATTCACACACCTAACTTTTTGTCACAATAAATGATTTTTCCCCAGGTCTTCTGGATACCCTGTTTTCATAGACTATGAAAGAAAACTCTTTTGTGGACCTTCAATTTTGCATAAGTTTCCTCCACAAGAGATCCCAAAAAATCAATGCAATCATTGCAATTTGCCACATTCTAGTACCAACTACCAACAATGGGTAAGAAATTTTCTTGAGAGCTCCCCCTAGGCTAGAGGCCTTAAGCTAATTACCAGAGGAATTTCCAGTGCCAAATTTTGGTGTGGAATCATTTCCTGCATTAGAGGCACTCTTCTTCACCCATTTATTCTTCATTTGCTTCTTGATCTCATTTGTAGTAACTTTTCCTTTTTGCTTATCATCCTTATGCATATTTTTCCCTTTCTTTACTAGACCCTTCCTGCCTCTACAAAATCTTGCAATGTGACAGGATTTGTTGCAATTATAGCACATGACATTTCTTTGTCCAAACTAGTTATTCCATTGATTTTCTCTTGATCTGCACTAGTTAGCAATATGGCAAAATCTATTGCAGGCATAACATCTAACATTTCTATTAAAAGAGTTGTTCATCATATTTTTGCATTCAATTGACTTATGACCATGCTTACTACAATTGAAACACTAACCTGAGAATGATGGACCACTTCGATTCATTCTGCTTCTACATTGAGTAGCCATATGACCAAATTTATTACAAAAAAAAGAGTATCCATTGAAGTTTTCAGCATTGGATTTTCTTACCGGATACCTTCTAGCTTTTTTCATCTGGTTTCCTTGCCTAAATTTCCTTTGACCAGATCTAGAGCTTTCTCCTTTTTCATATCCAAGACCTCACTTGTCACTTCTAGTCCTTTAACTTTGAATCAATTCATCAAGCTTAGTTGAGCTAATCATGAACTTCTCCTTGTATTCATTTGTAGTAGCAAGTTCATCCCTAAGAGTAACAATTTGTCTTTCAATCTCTTCTTCATTGTTTTTGTATTGTTACAATTCAAGCTCCAATTGATTGAATCCATCATTAATTCTATTGCATTCTTCAGATTTTTCTTTCAAGGATTGAGAAATATTTTCTTCATTCTTTTTTTTGTCTTCAATATCATGCTTTAGGACAGTATTATTACTAGTAATATTTTTGTAAGAACTTATGAAAAGCAACAACAAGATCAAGAGACTAAACATAGCACAAAAGAGAGAGACAAGATGAGAGAATATGATGATTGTATTCTCAATATGCATGAAGATATACTTATGTTTTGTTACAAGTATGTGCAAGGCTTGCTTATAAAGGAAAGCTAGGACACAATGAAGGGGCATGAATGAGACAAGTGTCTCAATCATGTGTAGGGTAGGTAGAAAGAAATAATAGATAATTCCATGAAAGGTCCAAATCACCCACCTAAAGTGGAATTATCATGCCACGAAAAGTGGAGATAAAAAGGTGATAAGTATATCACACCACAAAGAGTGGAATTTATCTTACACACACTTCCCTAAGTGTCCAACTCATATCTCTCAATGTATGTAAAAACCTAGATGGAAGATGCAAATAAATAGGTGTCACAAGTGCAACCTATAATGATATGCATTCCCTAAGTAAGCTTAAGTAAAGTGTAATAAGTAAAATACTTATGTACACCAACACCTCCCCTTAAGTGAAAATGAGGGAATGAAGACTCAAGATAACCATGAAAGATAAGATGCAAGATGGGTCCCAAAAACTAATCCATGTTAGGTACCCATGTACAATGCAATGCACTCTCTCACAAGTAGAGTAAAGATAGAAAAACCCAGTGGGAAAAAACTATCCCCCAAAAGAGAGATGAAATACAAAATCCTCTGAACACAACATGAGAAGGACAAAACCCCATGTGAGGAAAAATTCCCCCCCATACAAGAGAAGAAGAGAGACAAACTATCCCCCCCTCAATGTACAATGTTCACCCATGGAAGATGCTCAAAATTGAATGAAAAAGCTGCTTCAAAAGTGTCAAACAATGTTCCTCCCCTTAGGAAAAAAAAATACCAAAGGTGCATGAATGAAGTCTCCCCAATCCACGAGTGAAGAAGGAAGAACCCACAAAATGTAAGGATTCTTTGAAATCTGCTCAAATTTCCCTGTATTGATGTTGAAAAATGCCTTTCCCAAACCATGTGAAGCTGCAATGGCAAGTGCAAAGGTCATTGTGTAGTCACTTCCTATAACCTGTGAGAACCCCTTTGCAAAAAAACTCCCATCCAATGGAAAATACAACTCAAGATATAGCAAGGATGAAGGTAGAACATACTCCAAAGACGCAAGTGTCTCCTCAAGAGACAAAGTGGCCTCCTCCAACTACTATACATATGCATCCACAATCACATCAACCTTGAAAGATTGATCATGTAGAGGAGGGTTAGAGTGCTCCCTCACAACAACTAAAGATGAATCACCTTCATCAAAGAGAATATGTAAGGAATCAAATGTGTCTCCCAAATCTGCAATGTAGGACTCCACAAACAAGATGCCAATGTCTGTCAAGTAGTCATCCCATGAAATTGTTGCTGGAAGACAAGGTATGCACTGTTGCACTGAATAACAAGGCATTGGAATAGTTAGAGCGCAAGTATCATCAGGTACATTAGTCAATGTAGGAGATGGAATATTAGCAATAGGCTCAAGAACCTCAGGAGTAGTGAGCACTCCAAGATTCAAGTAACCATACTCATTCTCCTCAAGTGTATCCACATTAGGGTGAACTGAATCATTAGTAGGAGAAAAATATGAGAAGGTGTAGAACCGAGAATGGTGATCAACCTCCCCAACTGCAACATGAGTCGTGCTATGCAAATCTTGAACAAATGAAAAAATATGGTGTGAACTCTACACTCTTTCCTATACCACTATGTGTAATTTAATAGATGGAAAGGATGTTCCTTGACAAAGTAGGCACACATAGAACATCATTAAATGCTCCACCTTCAATGTCAATAGACTCCTTCCCACAAACTACCAAAGAAGTGTTGTTGGCCATCAAAATGGGTGGTGATGAACAAGAATCAAATGAAGAGAACATATCCTTGAAAGAAGTTATATGATGTGAAGCTCTTGAATCAAGGATCCACCTATCTGAATTGGAATCTGCAACTGCAAGAAATGTTTTCCCCTTATGTTTCTCATATTGAGATGATGTAGATGAAGGAGATGAGCTTGATGTTGTTGCCATGGGATTTTTTCCTTTTCCCTTAGAAGTAGAAGTGGAAGGAGATGAGTCCTCCTAATATGCATTTGGAAAGTTGATGTTGTTCCTCTTGAGGATTTTTTCAACTCATCAATTTTCTTAACATGACAACGATGCTCCTCATGACAAAACCTTTTGCAATATGCACATGTTGGTTTCTCCTTCTTGCTTGAATAGTTGTACTTCTTTGAAGAAGATGAAGTTAAACTTTGTTGTGGAGGAGTGGATTGTTTTTTCTCTCCTTGTGGCTTTGGTGAAGATTGATTTTGGTCTTTCCCTTTGCCTTGCTTGTTGTTTCCATGATTGGCCACCAATTCTTTTGAAGTTGAAGACTTGAGAATTACCATTTTCATCAACTTATTTTTCTCAAGAATGAAAAGATATGTGAGAGCCTCAAAATATGGTGATTTAAAGTTGCTAATTGTCAATTGTTGAGTTTGAAAACTTGAAACAAAGGCAGCATACTCTGTTGGAAGCTTGTCCAACAAGTTGAAGACCAATTGATCATCCTCTTTCTCAATACCACAATCTTTTATTTGTGCTCTTATCTCATTTTACTTAGTGACATAATCCAGAATGGTGTCAAAATCCTTGGGATCAAGGCTTAGGAGATCATGTTCAAGCTTGTATCCCTTAACCTTATCAACCTTGCCATACAAATTAGCAAGCTTATCCCAAGCTTCCTTGGCTATAGTACATTTATCAACATGGAAAATGAGATCATCTGAAATGAACTTTCTAAGTGTACTCAATGCCATAGAAATTTTAGTGAGAAAATCCATATATGCAGTTGGATCAACCTTAGGGTCTTTTGGTGCAGTTATGCTTCCATCAATATAGTAAATTAACCATTTTTCCATTATTTTACTCCATGCTCATACTTTCCATGTAGCATAATTATGTGCAATAAAGAGTGGAACTTTAGATGAACCCATGATGGAATGCAAGAGAATAAGAGAGAAGCTAGGAACAATCACACAAGAGACACCCCCTCAAATTCACTTAATCAAAGTACCCCCCCCAAAAAGATGATTTTGGCACTTTATAATGCAATGTGTGTATAATAGGCCACTTACAACTTGACTAAGTGGACTTATGATTTCTGATTTACAACTTTCCACAAATAGGTTGAGAAGAGACTAGAACAATGAAGCAAAGACCTAAATTTAGATCTATGCAATACAAGTGCCAAATAGGCCAAAAAAGACCATATGTTGAAAGTATAAAATCTACTCAAGCTCGCATCAAACTGATTATAGATTCATGAAATAGATGAAAACTCATGCACTTTAAAAAAAATGGCACGTGAAAAGGAGTTTGTATGTTCCTGAACGGAGCGCTGGAAGTTGCAGAAATGAGGATGGACATGTACAGTGTTGAAAAACTGCAAATATTGGGAAATCTATCCACCAAAATTAGAAACCAAGCACACAACTGTGAAGTACATGAAAAATTAGCCCAAATTGAAAAAAAAAATTCTCAGGAAAAGGAGCTAAAATGAGAAAGATATGGGCATTTGAAATCAAACTGTAAAATAAAAAACTCCATTGGAGAGGGGCTAGAAAATTTTCAAAATCCTGTTGACATGTCACTGATGTCATCCATCCGCTAGCCTAAATTTGACAGTTATATGACCGTCAGAACACTGTGTGAGCTAAAATTTGATGACCTCCAAGTTGTCTGAGGTCGTTGCCGGTACATTGCCAGAATATTTGCTTAGTGAACAAAATATTATGTTGTCGCCAGTGGAATCTTTTGAGATGCTGAGGAATATTCACCGTAGGTTATTTGTTGAACACCGGCTGAAAGATGAAGCTGCTTGGTTGAGAAATAGACACTGGCGGAGGGTGGGCCCCTAGTCTGCAGGGGCCGCTACCTACGCAACGTGGCACTGCAGTGGGCACTCACTGGTACACTATTGTAGATAGGGTATAGTTTGCAAAAAAAAATTGCAAATCTTTTTTATTTTTTTTAATTTTTAATTTATTTTTTATTTATAAAATCAAAAAAACAAATACAATTTTTTATTTTGATTTTATTTGAAAAAATGAAAAAACCCCAAATACAAATTTTCAATTGGGGGTTTTCATTTTCTAAAAAAAATTCAAAAATATTCTAACAAACATATATATATTTTGTCAGAAAATATAAAGAGACGTGGAAATTTTTTGAGGAATAAATTTTTCAAAACTATAAAAAAATTCAGAAAATTGAGAAAAATACCCAAATAGGCAATTTTTCCGATCTAGAGCTCCAAATGTTGGATTTTGACGAAATGAAAGGCTATCTTGACTAAAAAAAAACCTTCTAAATCTAAATTTGAGGTTAGATCTGGTCTAGGACACACCAAAATGTCACTGCTCCTCAAATTTTTTTGTTGACTACCTTCACACGAACTAAGATCTTCCAACAATAGCTATTCAAAAGACCTCCAACCACTCTGATACCATGTAAGAACTTATGAAAAGAAACAAAAAGATCAAGAGACTAAACATAGCACAAAAGAGAGACAAGATGAGAGAATATGATGATTGTATTCTCAATATGCATGAAGATAGACTTATGTTTTGTTACAATTATGTACAAGGCTTGCTTATAAAGGAAAGCTAGGACACAATGAAGGGCCAGGAATGAGACAAGTGTCTCAATCATGTGTAGGGTAGGTAGAAATAAATAATAGATAATTCCATGAAAGGTGGATCACCCACCTAAAGTGGAACTATCATGCTGCGAAAAGTGGAGATAAAAAGGTGATAAGTAGATCACACCACAAAGAGTGGAATTTCTCCTACAACACACAATTCCCTAAGTGTCCAACTCATATCTCTCAATGAGTGCACAAACTTAGATGCAAGGTGCAAATAACTAGGTGTCACAAGTGCAACCTATAATGATATACATTCCCTAAGTAAGCTTAACTAAAGTGTAATAAGTAAAATACTTATTTACACCAACACTTTTCACATTCTTATGTCTTTTCCTTCAAGGTTTGACTCAGGTGTTCATCTTCCATTCTTTTACTTTCTTTCTGCTTGAGTTGATCATAGAGGTCCTTTTTCTTTTCCCTTGACTTATTGATTTGATCTTTCAATGAGTGAATGAATTTATTAGCATTCATGAGGCTTGCTTGCAATTCCTAGACTTCAGATTTGGACTAATCAAGATCATCTAGGGGCACCAAAATTTGTTGTTGAAGACTACCAGAATCCATTGAATCACTTTCCCAAATCTTCCCCAATATTTAAACTTCTTCTGAGGAACTAGGCTCTGATACCAATTGTTGGAATCAAGGAACAATGAGGAGGGGTGAATCATTGTTCTGCAAAATTTAACTTTATTAATTTGATCCTTAAACCACTTATAGCATTGAACCAAAAGAAAGATGCAAGAACAAAAAGAAATCAACCACAACACCATAGCACAAGGATTTTTTACGTGGAAACCCTATTAGGGGAAAAACTGTAGTGGAGGTTAGTCCAAATGGAATGCACGTGCATTGAGTAACACTGCCTAGAGCTCACTACTCAAATACAAAAAAGAAGACTCATTGTTTTTAAAAAAAAATGGATTACATCTAAAAGATTTGAACTGAAAAAATAACATCTATTAATTCCTCATTATAGTTCCGGTTAAGCACATTTATAACATTCTTCACACTACCTAATTCTGCACTTGAAACTCTGTTTGCTTTAATTTGAATCACAAATATTATTTTGCACAAGTGAAACTATCCACAATCAATCTATATTCCTTCTGAATTTCATAGCACATCACAACACACACAAAATGATATAAGTAATCACTTATATATATCTGCAACAAGAGATTACATCAACCACATGTTGACTTTTATATAATATAAAACATGTACAAACTATCGGCTCAATCCATAAAAAATTATCAATGCACACCAACCAAAGTTGGCCACAACATAGTGAAGACCTAAAACAACATACTCAAACACTAAACAGCTTAAACAATTACTCCACAAATATCTGCAACACGCTACATTCATCAAGTCAGCCATTTTGCACTATTAGATTGAAAATCATCAAACCATATCTTCTAACTTGCACACCAATCAATACAAGGTTCTATGATTCTAGGATAACTTAGTTCATACATCAAGAAACCTTCCCTAAGATCCACAACTCAAAATTATAATAGAAAATTACATATGAAAAGATGAACACAATTTTTTCGGATGCTCCATTCTAGCTTTGATAGTTTAACACATCTTCAATCTGATTTCTGGTACGAGAAAATACTGAAGTGTAGATAGGATTACTGACTAGGGTTGCCATCAATGAAAACACCAGATAACTTGTGTAGTTTCTCTTTCCAACAAGAGTAATATATTAACATTATGCTACAAAACATAATTACTCAGGCCATCTTCTTGTGGGGGCTATTTAGCCCTCTAACATTCTAATATAGGACTTTCAATTAGAGTTTTTCTTTGAGGAAACCTCTAATGTCCTTTTTTTACCTATCATGATTTCTTTTGTTTTCTCTTTGTGCTTGGTCAACCATTGGTTAGCTCTACCTGGCTTGGAATCACCACCCACATCAGCTTTCTTTTGTTTACCCTTCTTCTTAAGAGTTGACCAGAACTCTTCTTCCATAGTTTGCACCTAAGGTACCAAAATATCCTTAACCTATCCTAGATAGGGTGAAACTTTCTTCTCGACTTTATCCTAGATTTCACCTTCCTCCACTCCCAAAAATTTTGGAGAGAGAGGAAACTCTGAAGAAGCACCTGAGTCCTTAGCACTAGTGGGAAGGGAACCATTGAGTCCCATAGCAGAACCACAGGGATCCAAAACTGCAAACAACATCGAGATCATAGGATCATCAAGCATAGGCTTCGCTAGGGACTCAATAATCTTAAGATCTAGTTCAAAGGGGAAGCCATCAGAGGGAATCTCCACTAAAGGAGCAGTGGGACAGGGGTCATGCCTAATCAAGGATTTGTAATCCATGATAAGGTAGCCTAATTTAGCACATTTCTAATAGTATATCACAACAGTCTCATAACAAATAGGTTCAACCCAAGATCCAAAAATAGAACATAGCTTCATAGAGTTGGGTAATGTCTTATTGATATCTATGTTGAAACAAAAGTTAACAAAAACTAACTTGGACATGGATTTGGTGATAGACTCCAAGGTGATGAACTCACCTAGAGATTCCTCGATGCATTGAAAGACAAAATCATCCTAGTACTCTAGAGGAAGACCAAGGAGACAAATCCAAATAGGAGCCGACTTGCAAAGGTTGACGTTAGGATTGAAACCTGGCTTCCAACGACATAAACATAGCCCATGCTTCCCATAGACCCATGGACCTAATGAGAGCACTGAGACCAAAATCTACCTCAACCATAAAATTAAAGAGGAAAAGGCCACCATCCATGGCATGAACACCAACACTACCCTTCAAGCACCAGTTTGCAGCAACCCATCTTTGAACCATATCCATAGAGGGCCAGAAGGAAAGAAACTTACCCACCATAGCCAACTCCATGAATGAAACTATCATGTTGCTAATAGCTTCATGAATGGAGAACTCATTTCCTGACATAGAAATCTCTGCACTTAGACAAGGAAGAGAAACCTCAAGATTTAGGTTATTTTGTGTCAATACATCTTTCCAACCCTTAGACAATGGGGTAACAAGGAGCACTGAAACCTCAATAGTAGGAATAATAGGAATCAGGGAATCCCTGGAAGTAGAGAACACATGAGAGGACTCCAAAGGCAGTGCCACATGTGGTGAAGGTAGAATCTGGACAAAAGGGGATAGGGGTGGGGGACTGAGGGGTACCCCTAATGCATAGTCAACCATGTACAATTAATTCAAAATAGAAGAGCAAGAGATAAGAGAATGAGAATGAATCTTAATGATTTGTGAATGTTAAAAATATTGTTGATAGTAATAAAATACATAAGATCAAAAAATAACTCAACTAACTTTAAGGCCTACATGTTATCAAGTCAAGCATTCAAAGACTTCACAAGATTGTTAGGAGAGTTTGCAAGATCATTTCTAAGGAATTCAAGGAAAGATTCTTCATCAATTGTTGCAACAATTCAATATCCATCATCATATCAAGATTATCAAGCATCAAGCATGTTATTGAGCTAGTGTTGTGATGTTGCATTCAAGATCCAAGGTCAAGCATTGTTCTAGACATATGTGAAGATCTCGATCTACATCCTTCATGGCCATTTCATGTTAGATTGTACATTTACAAAGCATCATTTACAAGGCATCATTCAAGGTATCATTGTTCATGTTTCATGTTGTATGTTTCATGTCATTGTTTCATTATTTCATCATTTCATTTAATTACCTCAAAGGTGTTTGACCAAGGAAAACCCCTATTCACTAACAATCAACAAGTTTTTCTCCTCATTACATGTGTGATTGCAGATCTAGGTGTCTTGGAGGATGAAGGACCCTTGAAGATTAGGTTACAAGCTTTGATAATTTTTTTGGAATTGTCCCCTCATTTAGGAGGTTGTATTCTTCACTAAAAAGTCATCTACAGCCCCAAAATTAGGGTTTTGGATCCATAAAGAAAGTGGAATAGAAAGAGCAGATATTGAAGACCAGACTTAGATTTTGAGGTTCTAGAAAACCATAACTAGACTCATACACCAGTCCTAGTGTATAAGTCCCATTTTAGGTCATTTTTTAGATTTTGGTAGTTTCAAATACCCCTTTCCCAAAAACTAGTTCCTACATAGAAACCTAGATATGGGACTAATATAGCCAGACTGACATATGAGTCCCATTAGGCCTAAATTTTTGATTATTCAACATTTTATGCATGCATTCAAGCTCTCTCAGGTTTTCAGGTGCTCCTCTATACTTTTCAAGTTTTTTGTTCTCATTTATTTGCATTTATAGTTCATTTAGTGAATTATCTTACATCATTGAGTTCAATCACTAGATCTTGCATTTCCTACATTTTTCCAAGGCCTAGCTTGGTGGTGAACCCATCATTAATCTCTAAACATACCTAGGATACCCTAATGTTAGATCTCTTTCTCCTTCCTTTATTGGATTTATTTCTCTAGCGCATCCTTGAGTGTAACAATTGTGAAATAGGAGCCCTACCCTTGTGTTCCATTCCTCAAAGATAGGGTATCCTTTTTTCAATGTTACATTTTGGTGAACCTATCTTTATAACACCTTAATTCTGATTTGAATTGCATCATCATCCTAGATTTAGCTTGCATTAACATTGCATTAGGGTTTGCATTAGTTAATTAGCATTCTAGGGTTTCTAATTTTTGCATTAGTGAAAGTGCATATAGGTTACATTTTTGCATCTCAAATCATTGAAAATCATATAAAATGTGTATTTTCTATTAGGTTATATATCATAGAAACTAAAAATCATAAAAATCACTTAAAAATCTTTGAAATTTTTGAAAAAAATTCCTCACTAGGTTTCATACGCCCCTCTAGGCTAATTAGTCCTAGTGCGTATCTAAAACTTCCTTTTATAGAATTTAAAAACCTGTTTCTACACTTCTTTTTCATGCCATTAGTTATCTATTTAAGTTGATTGAGTTTCTATCACATGCATTTCACTAAATCTAGCTTAAATTGGTTCATTTCATGCATTGCTTAATTCCAAATTTGTATTTACAACATTTCATTTTCAGATCATTGCATAGTGTAATCAACAAATTACCTTGTTTGAAATATGAAAATTGCATTTACACATTTCATTCTAGGGCTTTATATTGCATTTTAAGTCTCTTTCAATTTTTGTATAGATTTATTTTCACAAAATGTTGTTATCTATCTTTTCCAAGTTTGCAAAGAAAAAGTTAGTGAATAATAATGTTAGTTATTAATTCAATACATTTCCTAGTTATGAGAGTCTCTTAGTGCAAGAGAGTGAAAATGTTGACTTTTTCCTTAAAACTACACCACATCTTATCTCTCCTATTTGTGGGAATGAGTTGATAGAAGAAGATGAAAATATAGAAAATCTTGATGATCATAGTTGCTCTTCTCCTAATACCTCTCCTACATGTGACGAAGGTATTTCGGTGTTAGAAGATGCACTCATTGAGAATCATGACATTGTTTAAAGCTCCTCTTCCATAAACTCCTCTACATTGGAAGATATTTTAGCACAAGAGAATTACATGAAAGACACATTTCTAAACATCACCTTACCTAACTTCCATTCTCCCTTTAATTTTGAGAATGATTTAGGAGAGGATGAGATTGTAAATGATGAGGATATGTTAGTGTTAGATGATCAAATATTTAAATTCTATAACAACCTCTTTATGATCTTTCCCCTACTTTGGAAGATAATTTGTGACAAAGGAATGAAATTATGGATGATCATGACAATCACATTTTTTCTCCTCCTAGTATCTCTCCTAGTTGTGAAGAAGATACTTTGATAAATGAAATTCATGAGAATCTTAGTTGTGTTTCTTCACCTAGGGAAACCCTTATTGAGAAAGATAATTCAATCATTGATCATTCCCCTACTTGCAATGAAGTCATTTTAGAAGAACCAATCCTCTAATGTCAATAACATTTGGTTTCTAGTTCTCCTAACAACTCTCATTCTAGGGAGGATATCGTGGTGCAAGAAAATTACAACAATAGTCGTGTGGCTTCCTTAAGTGATGATAAAAAGGTGATTCTATATTTCCCTTTATTAGAAATACATCAAACCAAGACCACTGAGGTTATGAATGCTCAAGTTTCCATTAGATCCCCCTCGATTAATGGACCTCTTACATACCCTATGGGAGATCCTTTGAACCCTCTAATTCTTTACCCACTTTCACAAAAAACTCAAACTAAAAACACACCTAAACTTATCCTTTACCCATCTAAGAATAGTGTTTTGCAAAAACTGAGTCATAAAACTATTGCTCATACATATAACACTAGAAATAACTCACAACTAAAACAAAAATCTTCAACATCCCTCCCATTTCCTAATCCTATCTTACCTAGTCCTCCTCGTTTTCCTTCGTAAAGTGGGAAAGAGTACAATATTTTTAAACTAAAGAATAATCCTACTAAAATATTATTATGGGACCATATTCAATCCTCCCCTCATTATTATACCATGATTCAAAGTTCCTTTTCAACAAGTTGTGATCCCATCTAGTACAAACCTAAATGACATAACAACCATGATTCAAGGAATAAATCCTGACATTGTTTTCCACCAAAGTGAGATCCCTCCTTTGGAAGTGTAAAAAGAAAATGATGCTTTCACGGTAATAATTCAATATTAGGGAAGAGGTATAAAGTGACACCTTATTGATAATGGCTCAACCCTTATTGTGTGGAGTATGACCCTTTTGGATAGGCCTAGTGTGGATAGATCAAAAATTCAACCTACCTCTTTATCCATTAGTGGATTCGATTATGTGGGAAAACATCTGCTTGGTGTGACTACTCTACCTATTACAGCTAAAGGGGCAACATTAGAAACATTGATTCATGTTATACCTCACGATATTTCATATAATCTCGTTTTAGGCAGGTTGTGGATTCATGCAATGAATGGGGTGCCTTCTACTCTTCATCGTAAAATGAAATGTGTCTAAAACAACAAAGTGTGCATAGTTGAAGCTGACCCTAACCCAAACAGTTGTTTGAAAATTGAGAAACATAAGGATAATCCTTTGAAAACATTGAGACCAACTACACAAGTAGAACCTATACAATAGAAATACAAAGAAAAAAATATTGAGGAAATGACGAAGCTATTAGAAGATGATTGGAGTTCCTTAGACTTCAAACCAACATCCATGGAAGAATACAAGATCATAAACAAAGACTCTGAAAAGGGAAAGGAAAAAGCAATAATTTCAACACAAAATTTGGAAGACCCTTCAAAATAATCCACCTCAACCACTTTAGAACAAAATAAAACAAATTACACAATAAAATTTGATGAACTTAATTATGTGAAACAATCGAATCCAAACAAGATGAAAAATATTTATGGTTATGAACTTATGAAACATCTAGGATATAGCGGAAAAGGATGTGGTGTTAGAGAACAAGGTATTCATGTCCCTATAGAGCCTAACATGCAAGAAAAGACTAGAGCTCTTGGTTATTTTCCCTCGAAAGAAACAAACAAATGATCACTCAATATAAACACTATTACATAAGATTCTTCTAAGCCAACTTTAACAGTAGTGCATCCTAAATTGATAGACATCAATGCTCCTGATTATTATCCTTTGAAAGACACGAAAGAAACAAATAAATCCTCACTTAACATCAATGTAATCATGCAAAAATATTATTATTTGAATTCGATATATTTTACGTCTTCCTTTAAAGAAGAAAACAAAATCTCACAATCTAAAGAGTCTTGTGTAGGTATGACATCATGCATTAATCAAGAGATATCTTTGTCGCAAAATAAAGGAATATCTTTTTTTGATCAAGATGGTATCTTCTCGAGAATCCTCCAAGATAGTTTGATATCTCTCCCTCCAAGAACATGAAAGAAATTCTACTACAAGAGTTCATTTTGTGCATATCATAGAGTCCATGGTCATTCTGTTAATGAATGTAAGGCTTTGAATAAAAAAATCCAACATCTTAAGGATTGTGGTGCTCTTCATTGTGTTGAAGCACCTAGATCCTCTCATTCTAGCTCATCCTTATCCTCCACTAAGTGGATGAAATGTGTTAGGCAACCTTGTCCTCGTATGTCTCTTGTCATTTTCTCTTTTGGCTAGTTGACTGCCTTTCATGTACTTATAAGAGAAAGCTTGGGATGTGGATGACATGCCTTAAGTTGGCTTGCATACAACATACTTATTCATGATGTAGTTCAATTCGGAAACATATGACTTGGCATACATATTTTTGAATAAACTCTCATGCCTTCTTCTAATTTAAAGAAATTTCTCATAGCAATAGTGTTAGCAACCACTTTAAAGTGTGGACATACATCGACACTCATGTCTCAATGTGCGATGTTCTTTTTTCTTATGATGCATCCTTTTCTTGGAGGTTTCATGGGGCTTGATTTCCTCCAAGAGTGCAATATTTATTTGACTTCCCATCTCTTGGAGACATTAGGCACAATGTTCCCTATGAAGATACCTTGCATGAACTAAGAAAAATCCCTTTGAAAATACCTTACACTACTTTGTATTTACAACAGCTATTATATGCGCACTTTGCATAACACAACTTGTATACCTATAGTGCCATATTGTTTTTTCATGAGTCCCAAGCATACAAATTTTTTCTTGCCTCATAAAGTTTGAACTTCATTATTTGTTCATGAGCTCCAAGCATAAATTTTTTTGCTTGTATCATGAAGCTCAAAGATCATTATTGCATGGAGACTTATCAAAGTTATCAAGAGGTATATCTTTGGTCTAGTTGTATGGTAGTTGAATGAAGGCATGACTTTCCTTATCCACTTGTATATGTGGGAACATACCAGTCATGTGTCTCACCCTTTCAGATACTCACCCCACAGATGACCTGAAGTTTCATGGCCCCAAAGTGAGCGTATTGTGGATACTCACCCCGCAGGCAACCCAAAGTTACATGGCCCCAAAGTGAGTGCATTTTTGTTGAAGTTGTATCCACCCATCATATTCTTTTTTTTCTTCTTTATGTCTTTGGAATTGTATGTTTGTGTATCTTGTTTTGTTGTAAATCATACATCATGTGTGCATCCCTTTGTGCTTATGTTGGTTTGATGAAGGATCTTAGATTCTAGGGGCTTGGCCACCTCCTTTGATCTTTTTCATCCTTTTATATCCACATTGGTACAATTGGACCCATCTTGCATGTCTACTTTAGTGTGACTTTGAAGCAAGTTCATCCTCTCACTAATGAGGGGGCTAGGTGTAATGAAAGAAATTGTATGCCCTTGGAAATGGTACAATTTCACCTAATTTGGGAATAATTAATGATAAATTGGACTTGATATCACCTTGATCTAGTGTTGTGATGAGTTTCACACATCCATATTAGATTTTGAGCCCTTCTAAGACTAAATAAACCTAAATTTTCCTAATTTAGTGTTGTAAAGTGTATTTATTTACACCTTCACATTAAATTTAGGAGGCTTGCAGTTTAAATGGAGCTAATATAGTGTTGCAATGTGTTGTACACATTCACATGGGATTTATGACCCTTTTAAGCTAAATAGACATAATTTTTCCTTAATTCAATGTTGTAAAGTATATTTATTTACACTTTCACATTGATTTTTAGGCTCTATTGCATTTATGGCCTTTATATATAATCATTAATAGGCCCCTATGACCCTATATTATGCATCTTGAGGCATATTTTAACCAAAATCATGACATAGACCTCATATAAACTTAATTTTTTGACTCCTTGGCATTCTCTCTCTTCAAATAGGCCCTGTGGGATCCATATGCCACATTGGCCATATGAGTCCCATCTAGGTGGGACCAATATGCCATAGGTGTCATATGAGTCGTATTTGGTCTATTTCTAAGGATTTAAGTGAGAAAAACTAGGTTTTAAGTTCACATTTCATGTATATCAACCTCTAGGATCTAATACACAGTATATTAGATGGATTGCCTATATAAATGAGCTTTCAAATCATTATTTCATAAGGCCTACATGTTATAAATTCAAGCATTCGAGAGTTAAGCATTCCAAGAATTCAAAAGATTGTTAGGAGAGTTTGCAAGACCATTTCTAAGGCATTCAAAGGAAAATTCTTCATAAATTGTTGTAGCAATTCAAGATTATCAAGCATCAAGCATGTTATAGAGCTAGTGTTGTGATGTTGCATTCAATATCCAAGGTCAAGAATTGTTCTACACATATCTCAAGATCTAGATCTACATCCTTCATGGCAATTTCATGTTAGATTGTGTATGAACCAAGATCCTAGTACCCGCAAGACACAATAAACAAACATGTTAGAAGATTTAAATGCAAGTTAAGACCTAAATTCCCCATAAAATCGATTAACAATTCTGAAAATAGGAATGAAAGAAAGAATACAATGAAAAGCAAGGAAAATAGATTGAATCCTATTAAAAAGCATGCAAACTCTTGATCTTATGGGGGAATTGGTGCCAATTCGATGTGAAAATTGGCCCTTTCCCAACTCCTATGATGCAAGATTCATTTGTGATAAAGAGTGATCCACTTCATTGAAGATTCAAGTGTGGTCCATGATGAAAAATCTGCATAACCTAGCTAAGACTTGATGAAATGAATGAGAATTTCTATGCTTGAGTATGGTTTTGAGTATAGTAAGTTTTCTCAAATTGTGGATGATGAAATGAGAAAAGAAGCCTCTTATTTATAGAATGATAAGATGAAGAAATTCCCAAAATGAATCAATGTGGGGACTAACTTTAAACCAATGGAAAGATGCCACTTTTCAAGAGATGGATGGATAAAGGATGTGCACATTTTGATGAATGTGCCCATAAATACATTTAGGTGAAATTTCAAAATAATGAAATGACATGGAAGAGGGGAAAGGAATGACTTAAATGCCACTTGGCTCAAGGAAAAAGGACTTGTAAGATAAAATAAATGTCTTGTTGGAAGGACTAAGTCTACTTGGAGGGATTTTCAAATTGAAGGAATATTCCTCGACTATGCCATGTTGAGAGAAAATAGGGATTTAATAAATGAATTAAATCTATTTTCATGTGCAAGTGGCAAAAGATAGAGGATGTGACATGGATTATAATTAAATTAATCAAGGGTTAATTAATTTAATTATATGGTGTGACAATTTTGACTTAGATTTATGTGTTAATTTAAATCAAAGGATGAGAAGAATGTGATTTTAGAGATAGTTAAATAAATATTTTGTTTTATTTAACTAAAGAGGATGATTGGTTAGATTAAATAAAATAAGGTTTTAATTTATTTAATTTAATGAGATAGACTTTAGAAATTAATTAAATAACATTGATTTATTTAATTAAATAAAGAGCTATGGTTAATTAGATCAGATTGATTGATTTAATTAACAAGAGAGAATGACTTAATTAGATAAATGATTTATTTAATTAAGAGGGGAAAACTGATGAATTTAATCAAATAAGGGTATTCGATTAAATGGTTAGACAAGGGGATGATTTAGGATGAAACAGTGTTAGTAGTCGGGATCAAGCATGCAATGTCAATCAATACACTTTACATGTTTACATTTTTCCCCTCTTTGAAGTGATGCACTTGCTACATTGTTTCAAAGAATAAATTGTCTCAATCAAAAGCCAAAAAAAATTGATTTCAAGAATGCCCCACTATTGCCCTAGCAGAAAAAACATGCTGCTATACTGCCTCCTCGAGAGATTGGATGAAAATTCTATTTTTTGGGTGATCTCGCGAAAAAGGAGGACAAGGTGCCTAACAGGTTCAGAAAGGCTCCAGGAGGCCAAAAACAAGATAAAATGAAAAAAATGATGTGAAATTGCGTTCAGATGAACAAAAATGGGATCAGGGGACCAAACTCCTAGTATAATAGCTAAACGGGGTAAAAAAACCTAATTTTTAGGCAAGTAAATAGGCCTTGAGGGGCCTCTTCCAATTCATTTTCACATTCAACCTTGAGAGATTCTGCAGTTTTGAGCTCTAAAACCTTGGAGAAATGGTGCAACAATAACTCCCCATGCACATTTCTGATAGGGTATAGATGCATCAGAGGCTTCTTGGCACTAGATCACTAGTGATTCAACTTGACCTGAGCTTGATTTTTGATTTACGTGTGGATTTATTACATTGTGAAGTGAGGTCTCTAGGAGCGGTGCTATATTGTGTCGTTGCAAATTTTAAATAGTGTTGCTTAGCATTAAATTGTGCTGTTGTCATGAGTAGCGACACTACGGTGTAGTTTGGAATTTGGGTTCAAATTCCAAACTTAGCTGCTTTTGCAAGGTGCACCGTTGTGGTGCTCTTTAGACTTAGGATTTTTTCTTAAACTCCAACACCTTTGCAAACTGTAATGTCACGGTGCAGTTTGGGAATTTGAAGGTCCTAGCGGCGCAATTTTGAGTTTGCAAACAACATCGGCTTCATAGGAAGCAATGCTGGGGTTGCTTTCGGGATGCTGAGACAAGCCAAGATCAGGGTTTTTTTGATGAATTTTAACATAGTGACTTTCCTGATGTAGGAGGAGGTGGGAGAGATCTACTCACATGAGCATAGGTCTCAAGAGATTTTTGGCCTTTTGAATGATTTTTCTGACTGGCACCAGGAGCTCCTAGGAGAGATGGGACTTTGGTATATTTCCTATGCATCGCCCGTGCCGGCACACTTGGGCATGATGATGGCATAGTGAGACCTCCTCATTCCACCTTCCGACAGGCGAGGCCATAGTCACACTAGAGGATGTGTGGTAGATTCTAAGATTTCCTATCCATAGTGAGTGGGTTATCTATGATAGATGCCAAGAGGGAGGCCTGCTACGACATTATGGGAACTGATCAAATTGTATTTTGTGAGGGCTAGATTGAGTTGGAGTGCCACATGCCTATCGTATCACCTTACCACTTAGTCATTGTGGCCATCATATTAGGTCTTGTCACACCAGATTGGTAGGGTTGATACTTTAGTTGTAGGTGGGGGCTCGCTTGGGAGTGCATGGTCTGGTGGCAACCGAAACTATTTGCATGGGGGACAATTCTTCTAGCCTCACTTTACAAAGATATTTGTGAGTTTTCTTATCTAGATGACATAGCACTTGGGGTGGGAGATAAATTTCTACATGTTTGGGCTTGAGAGCACATCCCTGTGCTTCATCTAAGAATTGTTCCAGTTCTAATGGAGCCAATTGATCCAATGGTCTGGCGATAGAGAGGAGGCCTCTCTTTTACTCACACTAGAGAGCACGTGATTCCTCATTGGAGGAGGGTCTTTGATGATATGCGAATGTTTAGATGGCGACCATACCTTGGACAACCCACTTGGTTTGATGATGCACAACAACTTTTCTTTTCCTGCCAGGATAGACATATGCAGGGTAGAGAACATATGATGATTGAGATGTACCTACCGGGCAAGGTTCAGAGACAATTTGGTGAGCCACAGGATAGGTCAGATGATCAGTACATGGCCATTTTTGCGAGGACTATGAGCCAGAGCTCCTAAGGCTGCTACATGTCTACCCATGAGGAAATATAGAGTTTCATGTAGCTGGTGGCCAAGCCATGGCCATATGACCAAGGATAGGAAAATATAGGGGTCACACAAGACTATAGAGATTGGTTTAGGCCACTGCTAAGGCTCACAGTTTCAGGGACACCATTTTCTCAACAAAGAGCTAGAGGTAGGGTTGTAGGATGGGGCCAGAGGGATGGAGATCAGGATCAGAGAGGCGATGGGCCACCACTAGTTCATCAGGTTTAGGATCATGGACCCCAGGATTAGCCATGCCAAGATCCATAAGTGGGAGAGCAGAGATAGGATCAGGACCTGGGATGATAGGACAAGGTTCTGACACCACCTAGGGATGAGGATTAGGATCTAGGATGACAGGATAGGATCCCAATGACACCCAAAGATGGAGATTAGGAGTAGCCAACCGTATAGCCACCTCTGTAACCAGATCCCTGAGATGGGTAGATTTTGTAGTTGTAGGCCTAGGTATAGGCACTGACAGCTGAGAGAGATCAGGCCAGAGTAGAGTGGGACCAGGCCATTTTGTAGAGACAGGTTGCAAAGTTATAGGTAGTGGCCGAGATGGGTAGATGGAAATAGTTAGAGAGCATGGTTTCATCCTCCTCCCGGAGCACAGTATCGCTTTGAGCATACAGGGAGGCTATAGTAATACCAGGCTGTCCCATGAGTAGTGCGAGTGCCATATTTTTCACAGAGGATAGGAAACAGGCTGACAGAGCAACATGGCGAGAGAGCAGGTGGTGAGGGTAGTAGCCAGTAGGGCTAGGCCCATTGTTGATCGAGATGACATTCTTTTTGTACCCCATGGGACCATTTTTGATAGCCCCATTGGCTATTTTGTACTTATTGACATACATGTACATTGATCCGATTTTTTTGTAGCATGATAGTGTATATTTTGATGATATATGAGATGATGATTTTGATCTAATGTGATATGATATGTCCTATCTTATTTATGCATTATGGATGGTTCTACTTTCTGTATGCTATGTAATGCTTCTATCTTATGATGCCATGATGGATATGTTATGTGATGATGTATGGATGTATTTCTTTTTCACTACCTTTTCTTATACATTGATGTATGCAAAATGTTATGCTCTACAAATTCTTAGACTAAAAAATCTATATTATGAGTGATGGATGGTATGATGTAGTGTACTTTTTCTATGTATGATATGAACTTGTGACGATGTGATATGATTATGATATGTGTAAATGATGTTTATGAATGTTATGATGATATGGATGTAAATGATGTATGATGTGTATGTGATAGCGTAATGGATGCTTATATGTGTTATGGGATGATTATTCTAGATTATGATAGAATGAGTACAAATGATGCTATGATGATGCAAATGTTTATAATGCTATGCGATGATTTCATTTATGTTTATGTGAAATGAATTAAATGTAATGATTTGTGAGATGCTTAGAATAATCCATTTATCTATAATGGAAATGCAATGTTATGATATGATTTTAATGTTTCCTCTATGATATGCAATATGCAATATGTTGATGGTTTGTGGATCCAAGATGAATGCAAAGATGATAGTGATTTTTGATTAACTGCAATGGTACCATGTTAGCATGAAAATCAAGAGGTAGAAGAAAATAAGAGACTCCAACAAGACATGAGATGATGATAATGATGATGATTACTTTTCGAGGAGTTGAGATTTTCAAAGGATCAATTATCTTATGTTTGATAACACACGTAGGCATGATGCATCAAGGTATTAAGAACTAGGATGGTGTTGCACCTAGTGTGATGGACTTTGACTTGACAATAAAATAGGAGTACTCTTGTTCACACCTAGCATACAAAACCTTATTAAAAAATGTAGTTCAGATATTTCAAACATCTCAGGCCAAAACATAGGAAGGAAAGCCTTCCTATGTGGTCAACAAGATATCTAAAACATCCTTCCTACAATTAAACAAAGCACACATGACCAAGTTATATTACAAGAATATCCAACAAACACAACAAATAAAAGATAATGATCATTTCCTCATTCCTATCTCTCTAAATCCTTTTGTTTGGACATCATGGAGAGGTCCTTGGAATGAGTGCACTAAGATAAATCAAAAGATAAAGATAAAGTAAACAAAAAAGCTAATGTTCTTCAATACCGCTAGCCAAGACTAAATTACAGTGATGCCTGATGTTGATTTCCATTGTAGGAAGGATGCATCCTAGGAAATTATGATATCAAATGCTTGATATGGGACTAATTGGATGATAGGCTATTGACACAAAGGGTTGACCAGCTTGTTTATGTACTGACCTAGATATTAGATTTTGATGTTTTGGTTTTCACTTTTGAACTGCTAGACTTTTTTCTGACTGTTTCACCAAAGGTTGAGGATGACGATTATTTATTATGAGTGATGTTTATTGTAGGTGAAAGTGAGATGAGATGGATGGATTTCTCAAATATTTGGATGCTTTTGATGTTTTGAAAGGTTTTGAGGTTGTTTTTGGTATTTTCTAAGATTTTTATGAATGTTTTGATTTTGTAATTTTCAAAATGTTTTGGGGTTTTCTTAGATTTTAACTGAGCGACTAACCTAAAGACCTATCCTAGGGGCCTTGAGGGTTGATCAACAGATTAACCTTGCTTATTTTATACATGCAGAGACCACATAGTTCAACTAACATAGACTTGATCATTGATGAGATATGAACAAATGGACTACCAATTTATTATGACGGACTCCTAAAGGACTGACCTAAGTGTCTCAGGGGATGATCAAAGATCAACCTTGCCTACATTCATAGTTTGACAAGACGACTTTTTTTTTTATTTTTTGATTGATTTTTTGACCTTTTTTTGGATTTTGATATAATTTGAATGTTTTTGGATTTTTGTGATTTTCTGAATGTTTTTAGATTTTCTGATGTTCTGATGTTTTTGGCTTTTTTGATTTTTTTTATGTTTTAGGATTTTTTGATTTTGGGATCTCAAGAACATACACGAGTCTGATCTGATGAGAACATGTCCCCAGTATGATGTAATAGACTACTCCAATAAAGGCAGGACAAACTAAACTTGAGAATGGATTGAATAGTACTAGGAGGGATCATGACACGAACACAAGACCAAGCTATGATGTAGATACGACGGATGATGGATGGTGATATGGAATTTGATGGATGATGGAAGCGTAATAGATGGATGATGTAAAACGAGTCATGAAGATCCTAGTGGATGGAAAGTGCTTATTTACACAAGGTTCCTGTTTGCCAGCTTTCACCAAGGTACTTGCCCAAAGCACCACCAACTGGTTTTCACTAGACAACGATTTTTTTCTTTACTCTTTTTTATCATTTTTTCCTTTTTTGGATGTTTTATTTTTTTATTTTTTTGTTGTCACCAAGACGACTACTTTCCAGGTTTTCATTAGGGTGAAAAAGTTTTAGGACTTTTTCTAATTCTTTTGGATTTTTGGCTCTATACCTTGAAGGATTTAGGCATTAAACTTTTTGAGATGAGAGTTGTTGATGGGCTCCTACAGAGGCTCGCCTTCAGTTGTTGATAACTGATATGCCCCTAACTTATAGCTCAATGTGATGACAAATGGTTCGAGCTAGTTGGGTTCAAATTTTCCTTTGTTGTTTGGGTTTGGGACATTCTTCTAATTCTCCTTCAGCACAAGTTCTCTAACCTGGAAGATGTTGCTTCTAATCTTCTTGTTATAGCTCCTCTTGAGTCAGTTCTGATAGACTTGCAAATGATTTAATGTTTCCATATGCCACTCATCCAGCAACTCCAACTCGTTTAGTCTTGATACTTGGTACTCTTCATATGTGATGAGGTTTTGTAGTGATATCCTTAGTGATGGAAGCTTGATCTTGATGGGAAACATAGCTTCTAATCCATAGACCAGGGAAAATGGGGTGGTGCCAGTGGGTGTGGAGATGTTGGTTCGATAGGCCTTGAGGGAGGGATTTAACTATAGATGCTAGTCATGACATGCCTCATTAACTATCTTTTTGAGGATTTTTAGAATGTTTTTATTGGTAGATTCTGCTTGGCCATTACCTTGGGGATAATATGGTGTAGAGAAGCGATGTTGGATTTTGAATTTGTCACAAAGGTCACGAACCTCTTGATTTTTGAATGGTATCCCATTATCTAAGATAATTGCTTGTGGGACACCATAGTGGCATATGAGATAGTTTAGGATGAATTTTGATATCTGCTTCCCAGTTATGTAAGTCATTGGTATGGCTTCCACCCACTTGGTAAAGTACTCAGTGGTGGTAATGATAAATTTGTGACCATTGGATGAGGTGGGAGTGATTTTTCTAATGAGATCGAGCCCCCACTGCGAAAAGGGCCATGGTGTGACAATTAGATGGAGCTATTGAGCTAGGGCATGGATGAGGTCCCCATGTTGTTGACATTGTAGACACCTTCTGATGTATTCATGTGTTTCTTTTTCCATAGTAGGCCAATAATACCCCATCCTCAGCAATTTCTTGGCCAAGGTCATTTCACTCGAGTGTGAACCACAAATACCATTATGTACCTCAATTAAGGTGGTCAATGCCTCCTTAGCATTTAGGAAACATAATAATGTTCCTTCTATGCTCCTACAGTAAAGGGTGTTTCCTAGGATGACAAACCAGGATGCTTTCTTGACAAAGGTTCTTTTTAGGCTTGATGGTAAGTCAGTAGGTAGGACACCTATTCATAGGTAGGTATAAATGTCATGGTACCACGAATCACCAAGACCAATGATTTTGCACACAAATTATGACTTTGGTACCTCGAATGCGGGCACAAGAAGTTTCTCTACCAAGAATTCATGCTTTGGGACATTGTGAGGAATGTCTAGTAGGGATCCAATTGTTACCATGGCATCTACTGCTATATTGTTTGCTCTGGGAAACTACTCAAATGTGATATCAATGAATGTTTCTTCGAGGCTCTTTACCAACTTTTTGTATGGAGTCAGCTTATCATCCTTTGTTTGATACTCATCATTCACTTGATTGATTATCATCTGAGATTGTCTGTGTATACTTTGAGGGTCATGATGTGCCACTGTACTGCTATTCAAATACCTATGGTTTTTCCTCATATTATGTAATGTTATTAGTGCAAGGGAATTCCAATTTGTAGGATCTAGGTAGATAGTCCCCTTGTGGGGTGATGAAGGAGACACTAGCTCTTGATCCATGCTATGTGCAGGAGCCATCAAAGTATAGTTTCTAATGGTTGGCTATGTTGAGATTGAAGATGGATTCATCCAGAAACTCTGATATGAGTGGATTCTCTGAATAGATGGGTGCTTCTGTCAGCTGATCTACGATGACCTGTCCTTTGATTGCTTTTCATTCCATGTACTTGATGTTGTATTTAGATATAATCATAACCCGCTTGGCCATCCTTCCTATGAGTATTTCATTTGATAATAGGTACTTGAGGGGGTCGATTTTGGTGATGAGTTTGATTTTGTGTGCCAACATGTAATGTTTGAATTTATGTGAAGTAAACACTACTACTAGACATGATCTTTTGATGAATGAGTAGTTTAAATCATGTTTGACCATTATGCGGATGATGTAATAGATGGTCCTTTCTATCCCATTTTCATCATGCTGAGCTAGGAGAGTTCCAAAGGCTGTTGTTGTGGCTGATACATAGAGGATTAGTGGCTTTCTTAGCATTAGTGGCATGAGGACCAAAGGTGTGAGTAGATATTCTTTTATTTTGTTGAAGGATTCCTCACACTTGTCATCCCATTTGTATGCTACTCCCTTGTGAAGTAGGTGAGAATATGGGTTTTTCTTATCTGCCAGTTGTGTTATGAATCTGTAGATGGACTAAAGCCTACCTTGGAGGCCTCTTAACTATTTCAATGTTATGGGTGCCTCCATCTTGAGGATTTCTTTTACCTTGGATGGGTCTATTTCAATACCCCTCATTGACACTATGTGTCCCAGTAGCTTTCCTAATTGTACGCTGAAGACACACTTCTTTGGATTTAAGCAGACCTTGTATTCCTCTAGCCTATTGAAATAACACTCAAGGTTTCTATGTGATCTATTGTCTTTTTGGATTTTTCTAGTATGTCATCAACGTAATCTTTGATAGTTTTGTGGGATCATGTCATGAAAGATTAATGTCATGGCTCTTTGCTAGGTGGCCCTAGTATTCTTTAGGCCAAATGGCATCATGTTCCAACAGTAGGTCCCCCATGGACAAGTGAAGGCCATTTTGTGTTGGTCTTCTTTGGAAATCATTATTTGGTTGTACCCAAAGAAACCATCCACTAGAGAAAGCATTTCCTGTCAATGTTAGGAAATGGGAAATTATCTTTCAGACATGCTTTGTTTAGATCTTTGAAATTTGTGCAGATTCAGATGCCCTAATTAGGTTTTGAAATAGGAACCAGATTTGAAAACCCACTCTAGGTAGTCAATTAGTCGTATGAATCATGCGTCAAGTAGCTTTTTGAATTCCATTTTGACCAGTAAGGCTATTTGGAGATGCATCTCAGTTTTGGTCTGACATGCCTTGCTTCAGGATATACTGCTAGATAATGAAGCAGGATCTCCAGATCAAGTCTGAGCATGTTAGCATAGCTCCATGCAAAATTAACTTGTCTCTCTCTTAAGAAGGCTACTAGGAGCTCTTATTCTTCTAATAGTAATGACTCAACATAGAATGTAATGTGCAGTGTCTCTTCTATTCCTAAGTTGACTGGGTTGCATTTTTTGGCTAGAACCACTAATTTTCCTTGATGTAGAGCTCTGAGAGGAAGAGTGAATCCCCATCCTAGGGTGCCTCTGAAAGGTTTTCACTATTAGATGCATCCTTTATTTTTACTACTTTCAGGTCAGAGAGTGCCATAGTGTGGTTTTTACTCAAGGACCTAGAGATTATTCTCAGTTTTTCAATTTTGCGACTAAGGGATTCAATCATTTCTCCATAGTATGCATGTTTGTCTAGCTCAATGATATATCTTGTTTTGTGATCCCCACATGGAATATTATCCCGTAGTCCCATGACTTATGAGAACGCCTCATCATTTTTGAATGTGTCAAGAATTGGTGGTCCTCGTTGGTCATGATCAATGAGTTGGGGGTAGACCAACTTTATCTCATGGGATTGGTTTTTAGACTCATAAGATAGGGTGCTAATCATAAAGAGGTTATATTCTTCAAATAGTGTGGGTATACCTCTCTCGGGTTCATCATCCTCAATACTACATACCTAAGTGACGTCAAAGGTAAAATTTTATAAGGGCAGACCTATGGATATGATCAATTTAAGGGAAATTGTCATTTTCTAAGGAGTTTTAACCTTCTTAACTGGAGGATTTCAGCCATGTATGGTTATACTAAGAGGATTACATGCAAGGCCAAGATTTCTCATTTGTGTCTCTGGAATGATGGGTATTAGAAGCCCCTTGTCATTTTTCCCCAGTTTCTGGTTTTTGTTATAACCCATGGCCAACATCATTTGCAAGCCTTTTCTACTGTCATCCATCGGTAGATGGGCTGCTAGTCTATTTTCTTAGTACAGGAGATGGGATAGGTCTTCCTCTATTACTTCTCGGTTGAGATCTCCCCAACTTTTGAAGTTGGAATATCCTTCAGGGGATTTTTGGGATGTGGAGGCATCATTTGATTGCAATTGTCCTCATGATCTAGGAGATTGTGGTAACTCTCCTACCACAAAAGCATTTTTGGGAATTGTATAGTTTTTGCAACCATTGTCCTGGATGATGACTTTGATATCAGAGATGGTGGGAATGGCGGGAGGGGTGGGTGTCTCTATCGTAGAAGTGGAAATGAAAGTGGCTAGATCAATGCATGGTGCTGATGGACCTTCATCACTTTTAGGCACTTGAGGGATCTTGTAGTATTTTTCCTCTAGGTTCTTGCAATAAGAGAATGGTTTGGGATCCCCATGGATGGTGACCTCTTGGCCTTCATATGTAAATTTTACACATTGATGGAAGGTTGATGCTATTTCTTGCATTCCATGAATCCAAGGACATCATAGGAGAATGTTATAAGGTAGCTCCAGGTCAAGGACTTGATAGGTGGTTTCCATGATTATTGGCCCTACTTGAATAGGGATTCAGATTTTTCCTTGGGACACTCTTTCTTGGTCTTCATACACTCTGATTGTGATGCCTTTGCCTCTGTTGATAGAATCCTTAGAGATTTTCAGATTCTTTAGGAGTTTAAGGGAACAAATGTTCAAGCCTTCACCTCCATCCACCAAGACTCGCTTGACTTTTTTTATGCACCAGGACCTCTAAATGGAGTGCGTAGTTGTGAGATGGTTGGTTGGAAAAATATTGATCAGAGAATGAAAGGAGATTCGGGGTAATAATTTTTTTGAACATAGCTTGGAATTGTTTCACATCAAGATCTGCGGGACAATAGATGAAGCTAATGCTTCCTCAAGGATCTTTTGGTGGGTGGATGAAAAATTTAGGAATTCCATGATGGAGATTTGTGTTGTGGTTCTTTTCAGCTGATCAAGGACACTATAGCCATTGGGAATGGATCTTGGGTTGGAATTGGGTGCTCTATTTGGCTAAGATGACCCTGCAATGGTAATTTTCCCACCTCTTGTGGTGACTCCACAATCAGCATGGGCTCCTTTGATGGTGATAGTAGTGCAATAATCATCTAGGGATGCAACGACATGGTCATATACATGATTCATGCTCTTGAAGGTTCCTTTTTTCTTATCCATGTTATTGTCCCCTTTGTTATTGTGATTAGGCATCAGATTCATGTATATCTTGAGGTTCTGATTTCCTACTAGTTGCTCCACATTTATGATTTTTTTATCAATGAGGTCTTAGGTAAGGATTTTCAATCTCATGCAACTATTAGTGGTGTGCCCTTTGATTTTTTGAAAGTCACAAAGTTGGTTTTTGTTGTACCAGGGTGGTTTCACATCTGGTTCCTGGTAATTCTCATAAGTGGGAGCCTTGATGAGGTTTTCATTTATTAATTTCTTCATGATGACCTCAAGTGGTTCTCCAAGAGTAGTGTACTTTTGCTTGGGGGAGTTTTTATTTTGTTGAGGTGGTCCCATTTGATAATTGATGTTGTTCATTGCTTGATTGTTGGTTGGCTGGTGTTGTGATACTGCATTGGTTTAGGTGTTGTTTTGATCATTTTTTTGTAGTTGTGGGTAGGTTTGGGTGTTTTTCCTTGGAGCATTGATTACGACCTTAGGATCAACCACACCATTGTTTGTGACATTTTTGTTCCTTTCCCATGTGTGAGGTTTTTCATTATAGTTGTTGGATGGGTGATTGTTTTGTTGTTTAGGATATGCATGTGATCCTCGTGAAATAAGGGCCTATTTGATGTTGAGCACCTCAAAGATCAACTGGTCATATGTAGTGATACCTTGCACTTTAAGATGGAATTCCAAGGCTCCATTGAGATTTGAAATGATAGTGAAAACTTGTTGTTCTTTTGGCATGACCCATTTGCTTCGATTGGCCTTGGATCACCATTGTTGTGGGAATGAAGCAAATGATTCATTCTTACCTTGTTTTAGAGCTAATAGTTTGTCTAAACTAACATCCATACCAATATTGAATGCATAGTTTTTGATGAATGCATCTACTATTTATTGGAACTTCTTGATGCCTAGGGGAAGCTGAGAGAACCATTCCATGGCATGGCCAGCCAAACTTCTAGGAAATAGGTGCATCAGATAGGTATTATCATATACAACTTCCATGCAATGAAGCTGGAATTCCCTGATGTGGTCTTTAGGGTTTCTCATCCCATGATATTTATCGAATTTGGGGATCTCAAATCCCTTTGGGAATGGTTTCATTACAAGGCTCCTATCAAATGGATAAGGACACAAGTTGTTGGGCATTTTTATGGTTTTTCCTGATTGAAGATCAGGTACTTGTTGTGACACTAGCTTTATTTGTGTTGCTACATTATTTTGCTGAACAGGGTTTGGGATGAAGGTGTTCTATGGTGGTTCACTTGTTTGAGGGATGGGCAGATTGGTGGGTGTTTGCATATTTTGTTGTTCCGGGTATGCTTGTAATTTTTTTTGTACCATCAATGCTTGTTGTTGGTCCTATTGCTATTGCGCTAGTAGTGCCTGTTGTTAGGCTTGTTGGTGTTGTGTTTCTAATCATGCCACTTCTTGTTGCTCTTGGTATTATTTTAGTGCTTGTTGATATGCTTGATGCTAGGCTGCTTGTTGTTGTGTGAGATATTGTGCCTGTGCTTGTGCTTTCCAACCTTGGTATTGGGCTTGTGCTTGAGGTTGAGCTTGCACTTAGGCTTGGGCTTGAGCTTGTGCTTGTTGGGAAGCTTGTGCAATTTATGTAGCTTTTGCGGCTTGAGTAGCTTGTTGTTGTTGTTGTAATAATGCTTGGGCTTCTACAGCCTACTGTACTTTTTGTGCTTGCAGCACTTGTTGTGCAGCTTGAGTGGCTTGAGCTACTTGAGTGGCTTGTGCTTCTTGTTGTGCTTGTAGCACTTGTTGTGTGGCTTGAGCTACTTGTTGTGCTTATTGTGCTTGTAGTGCTTGCTGTGTGGCGTGAGCGGCTTGAATTGCTTGAGTGGCTTGTGTTGCTTGTTGTGCTTGTTATGTGGCTAATTATGCAGCTTGTCAGTTTTTGATTTGTTTAAGTGCCTTCTAATAGGTAGCTTACTGAGTGGCTTGCAACATAATGTTGTATTGGTTTGATGTGTTTGAATTTGGTGGTGGTAGTGGTGGAGGTGGGTTTGGAATGGTGCTTGTTGTGGTGATGGGATGCACCATTGTATTGATGATTAGGATGGTGGTGGATGGTGTGATTGATATGCTTGGTCCTTGAGAGACCATGTTTTGAGATGTTTGGGGGATGGTTGATGATTTGATGATTGTTTGTGTAGTTTCCATATGTTGTTGCGATATCGATGACAAGATTTGAGGATTTGATATGGTGCTTTGATTGATGCTTGGAGGGTTGATTTTATTTTATTGGTTGATGTTTGGTAAAGGGGAAGCCCTAAACTAAGAGGTGGTGTGGTTATTGATGACAATGGTGGAAGTGGTGGAAATGTGAGTGGCATACTCCCTTGGGGAAATGATGAGGATGTAATGTTAAAAATTCTCCCTAGTCCAAATAAATCACCTTCTCCTTGTGAGGTTATGGGGAGAGAAGCTTGAGGTTTTGTGCGAAATGATGATGATGATTGGTCATTAGGGTCGTGGAAGGTGAGGGGGACATATGGATGTGATGGGTTTTGGGGTGTGGTCTTCCCAAAGATTGTGTTTGCGTCCAAATCTTGATTATTCACAAGGGGGTGTGTTTGTAAAGCATTGAGAAATGTGCTTCCCTTGTTAACAATGGGTTGAGTTGGAGCAATGGATGATGTAATTTGTGGGATGTTTTGAGTGACGTTTTAGATTGTGGGTGTAGATGACATTAGAGACATGAATAAAATTGGAGGGATGACCCAAAAAGATTGTTCCATAATGGTACTCACATTGATATTAGAAGGGATTTTAGCCCCTTTATTTGCTAATTCAAGCATGTATAGTGAGGGATTGAGTCTCATCATGATGTTGATAGTTCTATGATATTTAATATTTTGGACCATCTCAACAATCTCATTTTGTGACATTCCAAAGAGGTTATTGGTAAGATCCTCCACTTGGCCTTCCTCTTGAGGATTTTGTGATGATGAAGGAAAGTTAGTTAGAGGATTGCTTGATCCAACAGGATTCATTTCAGAATTTGTTTGACTTAGGCCAGTTGAAGTGGATGTTTCTTTGTTGGCTTCCATGTTCCTCTTGTGTTGAGATCTAGCTTGCACCATAAAATAGGGATCAATTTTCAAGAATCTGGGAGATGAATCTCTAATTCTTTGGATTGATCTAATCTTAGATACAAAAGAGAAAATTTAGGATGTTTTAAGGATCAAAGGTGTGAAAATGAAACACATGAAAGATGGATGATGTGGATGATCGAAATCTTAAAAGACCTTGAGGGGATGCTAGAATTTTGGGAATTTTTGGATTTTTGGATTTGTTTTGGATTTTGATTTTGGATTGCTTTGATTTTGGATAATGAACAAATGGATCCCAATATATTGGATGTTATCTATGGGATAAACTTGTTCACCAAGTGATAATTTCACTAAGTGTAGGAAGAAGGATGCATCTACCCACACCTATTCAAACAATATGATAATTCAACCAAGTATATGGAGAAGGATGCATCTACATATAGCTAGCTAAATAAGATGATTGAATAATTTTGACTAAATACATGAAGAAGGATGCATCTACATATACCTAGCCAAAGATAATTTGATGTTTTGATTCAAGGATACCAATGATTTTGATTTGTTTCAAATATTTTGATGATTTTGATTTTCCAAAAAGCCTAGCATGAAGGATGGTTTCAATATTTTCAAGAGTTGTTGGTGAGATGATTTTGGTTTGATGTTTTGAAAGATGGATGAAAGTTCTAATTTTGATCCTAGGTGTACCTAAAAATACTCTTGTTTACAAGACCTCAGTTTTGAACATGCTTTAATCTAAACAAGGTGTTCAAATTCTCAAAAAATATTTGGATTTTGTTGACAAAAGAACTCATACAAAATGGGATTGTTTCTCGAAGCTCTTCTATAAAAGTTAAAAAGTAATCTTCTTCTGAATTCTTAGAGCATTGAGAGATGCTTTTGATGTTCTTTTGGACTAAGAGCTTTTGATCTTGGTTTCTAGATTTTGATCTTACATGAAATCATTTGAGACAAATGTGTGGGATTCAATTATTCTTAGCTTTGCTTAGTGACTTCTTTTTACCATAAACAATCTCTTGATTAGCTTTTGAAACTAGATGTCCAATGTATTAGCTTCTTCTTATCCCAAAAAATATGTTATGTGGAACTTTGATGAAATCAAGGCAACAATTACCTATTGTTGACTTTAGTAAGCAAATTGAGATATAAATCCAAGTGTTTAGAAACCTCTAAGGATAGAATCCCAAGGGCAAGCAATAACACTTGAATTTGGTCAATTGTATTTGCTTCCTAAATGGTGTGAAGTTTTGATGAAAATGTTGAATGTTTCTTTCCCCATGTTTATGAACAAGAAAAGTGTTTTGTAACAAAGAACAAGTACACCCCTATGGATATGAAAGACTGTATTTGTTGAGTTACCACTTGGACAAGTCCCGCTACACTTATTTTTAGCAAATGGTTAGATGCTTGACCCCATTGGTTCCCCTCCATGACACTCACTTATACAAGGTAGCCAAGCATCTGTACCCATGAAACTCCCATGGAATACTTTCCATTTCTACTAAAAATCATAAAAGTGGCGTGGCTTCAGAACGACCGTTCCTACACCAACAAATAGATAGGGATTTTGGCCTTTTCTACACAAGGGTTTTAATTCATACTTTCCATTCGTAGGGATTGATCCATGTGGCAAGAAACAATTGCTTCCCTTCTTGTCGAAACCAACCATGTGATATTGGCTTTTCTTCCAATATCCACACTTATATACTAGTTGGAAATACACTTGGCTTTAGCATGTTACCAGTTGGGTCGTTCCCTTCAATGAGTACTTTTTCCCCAAGGTAGGCCCTCTAGGATAAATAAAAGTGAGCAAGTAATATTTGTAACTCAATCAATCTTTGTTGCAACACAAAGAGAGAGAATATACACAATATCCTCCACTCACACTTGCAAGATGTTTTGTTCAAATTTAATCCCAAAATGAAATGTAGAGGCCATTACTTTACCCAACTTAAGATCACCAAAAGGCCTTTTGATTCTCAAGATCGTCGTGAGGTGCAAGAGAAGCACATACATCCTTTCGATGGTATTATTTTGAGTAAGAAATTACAAAAAAAAGTAGCACTTGTTCATTTTAATTCTACAAAGAAATGATTTGACTTCTTTTTAAGCACCAAAGGAAATGTGAAAATTTTCTTTGTTCAATTGTTAATCCTCAAACTAAATCTAGTGAGTTTGTCCTAAAGTTCTTTTTAGCCCTTTGTAACAAGAAATTGAAATGTTCTTTTTAGATCTCGAAAGAAAATTAGTAGATCCTAAGCATATGAAAGATAACAAATTTGTAAGAGAAAATTGTGAATTCTCTAAGAGTGTTAAACAAACACTAAGGTGTTTAAAAACACTTGGTATCATGAGAGAGTGATGTCATCATGCCTCTTTGCTCCTTTTCCTTTGATCAATCCAATCTAAAAGAAAACTAGTTAAACCTATAAAATAGAGGTTAGGAAATCAAGTAATTACCTAAATGATTAGAATTGAAAAAGGCACATGTCATAAAAAATTGAATTTCACTTTTTACTTTACTCCAGTGGTGGAACCTACAAAGATGGTGCAGTTTGAAAGATCCAACAGTGCTATATAGCACCACTTGTTAGTTAAAATCATTCTGTAGCAGGGACAAAGAGTGTGATAGTGTCACTATATAGCCCAACGGTGCAGTTTGGAATTTGAAAATTCTAGCATGTGAATATAGACCCAGCGATGTAGTTTAAGATTTTGAATCCTGGGCGGGAACACTAAAGCATCGTTGTTTGAAGTTTTTATTGGTGCTATATGGAGACACTAGGATGTCAATGGCTCTATATTGTGACACTAGTCTGCTAGTGGTGGAGTTCCTTGTAGACACAAAAACAAAGAAAAAAGTTTACAAAATTTGATGAAAAAATGTGATTTAAACTACTGGTTAGCCTTCCCTCTAGCACCAAATGTATGAACCAAGATCCTACTTGCAAGTCACAATAAACACACACATTAGAAGATTTAAATGCAAGTTAAGACATAAGTTCCCCATAAAATCCATTAACAATGCTCAAAATAGGAATGAAAGCAAGAATACAATGAAAAGCAAGGACAATAGATTGAATCCTATTAAAAAGCATGCAAACTCTTGATCTTATGGGGGAATTGGTGCCAATTTGATGTGAAAATTAGCCCTTTCCCAACTCCTATGATGCAATATTGATGTGTGATGAAGAGTGATCCACTTCATTGAAGATTCAAGTGTGCCCCATGATGAAAAACTTACATAACCTAGCTAAGACTTGATGAAATGAATGATAATTGTTATGCTTGAGTATGGTTTTGAGTATAGTAAGTTTGCTCAAATTGTGGATGATGAAATGAGGAATGAAGCCTCTTATTTATAGAATGATAAGATGGAGAAATGGCCAAAATGAAGCAATGTGGGACTAACTTTCAACCAATTGCAAGATGCCACTTGTCAAGATGAATGTGCCCATAAATGCATTTAGGTGAAATTTCAAAATAATGAAATGACATGGAAGAGGGAAAATAAATGACTTAAATGACACTTGGCTCAAGGAAAAAGGACTTGTAAGATAAAATAAATGTCTTGTTGGAAGAAATAAGTCCACTTGGAGGGATTTTCAAATTGAAGGAATATTCCTCTATTATGCCATGTTAAGAGAAAATAGGGATTTAATAAATGAATTAAATCTATTTTCATGTACAAGTGGAAAAAGCTAGAGGATGTGACATGGATTAGAATTAAATTAATCAAGGGTTAATTAATTTAATTAGATGATGTGACAATTTTGACTTAGATTTATGGGTTAATTTAATTCAAAAGATGAGAAGAATCTAATTTTAGAGATAGTTAAATAAATATTTTGTTTTATTTAACTAAAGAGGATGATTGGTTAGATTAAATCAAATAAGGTTTTAATTTATTTAATTTAATGAGATAGACTTTAGAAATTAATTAAATAAAATTGATTTATTTAATTAAATAAAGAGCTAGGGTTACTTAGGTCATATTGATTGATTTAATTAACGAGGGAGAATGAATTAGTCAGATAAATTATTTATTTAATTAAGAGAGGAAAATTGATGAATTTAATCAAATAAGAGTATTCGATTAAATGGTTAGACTGGGGGATGATTTAGGATGAAATGGTGTTAGTAATCTGGATCAAGCATCTAATGTCACTCGAAAAACTTTACGTGTCTACAGATTGCATATTTATAAAGAATCCTTTGCAAGGAATCATTCAAGGTATCCTTGTTCATGTTTTATGTGCTATGTTTCATGTTTCATTTCCTTTTTTCATTGTTTCATCATTTGGTTTAATTACCTCAAAGGGGTTTGACCAAGGAAAACCCCTATTCACTAATGATGAACAAGTTTTTCTCCTCTTTACACGTGTGATTGCAGATCTAGGTGTCTTGGAGTATGAAGGACCTTTGAAGATTGGGTTACAAGCTTTGAGAAAGTTGTTGGAATTGTCCCTTCATTTGCAAGGTTGTAATCTTCACTAAAAATTCACCTACAACCTTGAAATTAGGGTTTCAGACTTGAAAATAAAGTGGAATAGAAAGAGCAGACATTGAAGACAAAACTTAGATTTTGAAGTTCCAAAAAACCCTAACTAGACTCATATGCCAGTCTTGGTGTATGAGTCTTAGTTTAGGTCATTTTTTAGATTTTGGCAGTTTTTGATACCCTTTTCCCAAAAACCAATTCCTGCATAGAAACCTAGATCTGGGACTGATATTCCCAAACTGGCATAGAGTTCTAATAGGCATAAATTTTAGGTTATTTAGAATTTCAAGCCTCCATTCAAGCTCTCTTAGGTTTTGAGGTGCTCCTTTGTACTTTTCTAGTTTGTTGTTCTAAGTTATTTACATTTTTAGTTCATTTAGTGAAGTCTCTTGCATCATTGAGTTAAATCATTAGATCTTCCATTTCATACATTATTCCAATCCCTAGCTTGGTGGTGAACCCCTCATTAATCTCTAAACATAACCTAGGATACCTTATTGTCAAATATCTTTCCCCTTCCTTCATTGGATTAAGATCTCTAGGGCATCCTTGAGTGTATCAATTGTTAAATAGAAACCTGACACTTATGCTCAATTCATCAAAGATAGGGTATCCTTTTTTTGATGTTACAAGAAAAAACAAAAGGGATAGGATATCAAGTTCCTTCTCCTTACATTAGTTTCTTCCTTCCTAAAGAACAAGTAATGCCTCATAAGAATGATAGGATCATTTCAGGTCTTCCTTCTCAATATCCACCTCAACAAGTTGGTGAATGAAGAAAGAAACAAAAACCTTACAAACTCAAAAAAATCCATTCTTACATTACTCAAATAGAAATTGAATGAAATATGGAGCAACTCCTTAAAAAAATTTGGATTAAATTTCCACCTCCTAGTAAAAGTAGCATACCCAAGAAAAGCATAAATTATTGCACATATCATAGAACTCTTGGGAATCTTACTGATGAGTGTTGTGCATTAAAATTGATATTGAGTGATTTTTACTTCAATGATGATGATTGTTACAAAGTGGTTGCATAGAATGTCATGTCACTCCTTGCCATGTAATAGTTGTAGGGTCATAGCATTCTCACTATTACATGTTACACATTCATTACAAATCATTCTTTTTATCATAAGGAGCTCATTCTCATTACTTATTTCGGCTCACTCTTGTCTTGCACTTAGTGGTGGAAAGGGGTTAGATAGCCTTGTCCTAGTTTTGGCACTTAATGTTGTCCCTTTGGCTAGTTTTCTGCCTTCTGTATGTACCATCCAAGATTGGGATGTGAATGACCTACTATAGGTTAACTCACATGTGCCTTACTAGTATCTTGTATTGTTTTTTATTTTCATGTTCTTTATGTGGTTGCATGTGTGTAAAGTGATCCCCTTGTGATGTTTCATTTTATGTATCTCTCTCTCTCTTTGTGCATTCCTCTATATGTATCTACATTCTTCTCTATTTTGTGAAAATTTTATCTTTTTTTCACTTGTCTTGTGTTTTCCTTATGGGGATGATGCAAGAAATTGAGACATTTAGGTCTCTTCCATGTTGATCCAAAAGGATTTTTCTTTTCTTTCACTCTCTTTGTGTCATTCTTCTAGTTCTGTGAGTATTTGGGGAATGATGACATTTTTGAGCTCTATAACAATATTGTAGCAAAGACATAATGACCCCGAATCCATAGACCACTTCCATATTTCTAGGGGCATCCCCTCCATCCTTTTTCATGATCTAGCTTTATTTCAGGAACATATGACTTGGCATAGGGCTTTCTGAGTAACCTCCCATGCATGAGGAGAAAAAAATAGCTATTTTAAAGTAGTTGCTTGTAGCAATGGTATTAGCAACCGCTTTAAAGTGGGGGAATACATTGATAATATCTTTCAACATTTTGCATGTTTCATGGTGTGATTTTCTTTTTGCCTGTGATCTTTCCTTTTATTGGTGGTGTTAGTGGGTTTGATTTCCTTCAATAGTGTGCTATTTCTTAGCATACAACTTTCTCTTACTGGCTTGATGTGACGCAAGGCATCCCCTAAGTAGAAATTTTTTACTCTTGACTTGTCCTCTCTTGGAGACATTATGCATGATGATCCCTAAGAAGAATACCTTTAATGGAGGAAGCAAGATCCCTTTGAATAAAAACCTATAGACATAGTGTTCATAATTTTTTATCATTGTGGTGCCTTATTGAAATTGTTAGGAGGATAACTTTGATATGGTATTGGAGCCTAATATGATTCTCTCATTTTCCACCCATTTTGGATACTCACCTAATGGATGGCCTGAGGTTCCACTACACTAGAGTGAGTGTGTGTGTCCTTTGCATAGTGGACTTCAAGTTTTTCTTGTGACCATCTTCGAACAAATAGTTGAGACATGTTCTACATTGTGTTGGATAATTGAAGCTTGATCCTTTCCCCTTTTCTTGGACAAAATGTTGAGACATTTTCCACATTGTGTTGGACAGTGAAAGGTTGATCCTTTCCCCTTTTCTTGAACAAATAGTTGAGACATGTTCCACATCGCATTGGACAGCAAAGGCTTGATCTGCGTCCCTTTTCTTCTTGGTCTTTGATAGTGTATGATTGTGTATCTTTGTCATTGCTACATACATAAGTGTCTTGAATTTCTACTTTAGTGTGATTCTGACATGGGGTCATACTCTCACTAAAGTGGGGTCCAAATGTAGTAACAAAAAATGTTTCCCTTTTTCCTTAGTTTGGGAATGAATAATTAATATTAAAATGAGCTTAATGTCACCTCGCTTTAGTATTGTAATGTGTTTTACACATTCACATTAAGTTTAGTACCACTCCTAATAAAATGGACATAATAGTGCATTATTTAGGGTGTTTTAAAGTGTTTCTTTACACTTTCACAATTATCTAGGGATTTATTAATTAATTGAGCTTAATTGGCCCATTTAATTCAAATCCAAGCCTAATTAATTATAGATTCTAAGGGATAAAGGTCTTCATTCATAAATAATATTACACAATGCTTAATTTTGTGAGGTATGTTGGAATCAAGGAACGTTGAGAGGGGGGGTGAATTAGTGTTCTACAATTTTTAACTTTATTAATATGATCTTTAAAGTACTAATAACATTCAACCAAAAGAAATATGCATGAACATAAAGAAAGTAACCACAACACCATAACACAATGATTTTTATGTGGAAAGCCTAGTAGGGGAAAAGCCACAGTGGAGGTCAATCCACAATATTATCTGAGTATACTCAAAAAGATGTTTACAAAATGGGAATGCACTTGCATTTAGGCACACTTCCTAGAGCTCACTGCTCAAAAAAAGAAAGGATTACTACCTTACAATCAATTTCAAAAGACAACTGGAGTGTTGAACTATGAAATAGCATCTACAAATGCCTAAAAATAGTTGTGGTTAAGCTCATCAATTGAATTCTTTGATCTTTTGTCTAATTTTTCCCTTTTGCTCTATCTGCTTCAACTCACGTCACAAAAACCTTTATGCACAAGTGAAACTATGCATAATTGCTCTGAATTTTGCAACACAAAACACACTTTGTACATACATAAAAATGATATAATCAATCACTTATAGGGTATATGTAGGAACATGATGGGCCAAAAAGTGGTGATATGATGGGTATATGTAGGGTATGTGGCTGACAAATTTTTTTACCCAAAATTGATGAAATGAAAAGGGTTTTAAAGGAGGTTCTCATCTTTCCACCAATATAAATTATGCTATACTTTAAATTTAATAAATAATTATTATTCATTTTCTATTTGAATTACGATGAAAGTCCTGATTGATAGGCTTATTGAATTTTTTTTATAGATTTCAAATGATATCACATTTTTTGAATCTGAAATATACATTACATTCTATGCTTCGCATACTATAGGATTAAAAAAAAGAAAAAATGAATTTCATGAAGTTTTGACCAAGTGAAGATGGTTAGACATACAAGCTTTTTATATTTTTAAAAAGTTGTAATAAAAAATTCATAATTAATTATTTACTTGGAAAAAAATTACAAAAATATGGATCACATCCGGACATGAGTCCATCTACTTATATCTAAAATATTATAAAAAATTATTATCATTTTATTGTGGTTAGGGTGGTGAAAGGCACCTACTTCTTATATTTTCCCTGAAATTTAAGTAATACTACATTGAAATTTCAAATTTTCACCAAATAGATTTTTCCTTTTTTAAATAAACCTAGTAGTTTAGAAACTACATTCAATTTTCTACAGATTCTATTCTTACATATTTTTGAAATAATATAGAGAACTTATTAAAAAAATTGTCAAGTTTCCTAACTTTGATTTTTCTAAATTTTTCACTACTTAAGGGCCTATTTTTTCCATGATGATCCTTCACATACCCTATATATATCTACAAGTAAAGATTTAATCACTATATGTCGGCTCCAACAAAATATGAAATATTTAAAAACTATCAGCTCAATCCATAATTAAATTTCAATGTGCACCAACCAAAGTTGGCCACAACATAGTGAGGAACCAAATCAACATGCTCAAACATAAAAACACTTAAAAAATTACTCCCCAAATATCCACAATGGCTACATTCACTTAGTTGGCCTTCATACACTATTAAACAAAAAATTAATCAACCGAATCTCCTAACTTGCACATGGATTGATACGAGGCTCTTAGATTCAAGAATAATAGAGATCATATACCAAACAACCTTCCCTAAGATCCACAACTCAAAATGATAACAAAAAAGTGCATATGAATCGATGAACACAATTTTATAGGATGCTCTATTCTAGCTTTCCAGTTAATTACTGATCTTCAATCTAACATCTAATATGATCAAATGATGACGTGTGGATCAAATCACTGACTAGGGTTTCCATCAAGGACAACACCAGATAACAATCTCCCCCTTTGGCATCGATGCCAACACTTAGTGAAAAATGACTAAGTGTCAGATTAGTACCAACATGAATACACTGCTAACCTTCAAAACTCCAAAAACACAACTCCCCCTGAGATGATTAAGGCATTTTTCATTGTACCATTCTCGCCATTTGACATCAATGGAAAGGGTAGGAATCCGAATACCAAAAATCAAACAAAATTGCTATGAACAAACTACATATGTACAAACAGACTTCTACAACTTACATAAACTTGAATAGATTTGCAAAATTGTTCTTCAATGGGTACAAAATTGTGTCGCAACTCTGCTTGAGACTCTCCAAGATAGTCATGTGACCACAAAATAAGTAGGATTATATATCCATTGATTCAAGGTTCACCAAGTCACTGACCGCCATAGCATCTTTTGCTTCCTTCAATTTACTCAACATTGTTTCCATCTTAGGACCAATTAGTCCTCTAAGCTCAAAAACCCTTTCAACCATTTTACCTTCTCCATGCTTCAAAATTTTGATCTTGTCAAGTAGGGATATGAATTGAACTTCTTGCTTTCCAACAAAAAATGTTAGAGGATTGAATGCTTGAGTGATATCTGCTAACTATTTCTCACACTTTCATTTTCTTTTGAATGTCCTCAATCAACTTAGATAAAGATAAACATCATTTATAAATGTTACCACCTTCAAATAAATCATTTTGAATATTCTTTACACAAGTAGCTAATAGATATTTATCATTATCTATCATCCATTTCAACCTACCAAACCTTTTAGCATCAAACTCTTCTAAACCTTATCCATAGCTGGCTTCTCAAGTGACTCAAAATGAGTACTTATAGAGTTTACAAGCTTCTTTAGCTGACCAGATGGAGAATCAGATGAATCCTTGACATATGAAGGCATGATCTTCTCCAGAATATTGGATGGAAGATTCAACAACTCACTATCTTCAATATGTGATTTTAGAATTTCTTCTCTTGCCTTGGCTTGTGCAAATGATGCAACTTTCAGTTTCTCAATGGGAGACAAAGTAGCCAGGTTGATAGGACCTCTAATCAATTCAAGATCAAACTCTTCCTTTTGCACTTCTAAAAATTCCTTCATTTCCTTAGCAGTATCTCTTGCTTCCACAAGAATCTCCTTCACTTCATCCTTCTTCTCTTCAGTCACTGATTCTTGCATGGCTTCAGGAATCTCTTTTTCTTCAACCAACACAAATTGAGGAGCTTCAAACTCCATAGGAATTTTAGTATCATGTATATGTAGAGGATTTAGAGTGTCATCAAATGTATCTTCTTTTCCCTCTTCTTGTACCAGACCAGATGAGACATCTTCATCATGCACTTCTTCAAAAACAACAATGTATTTGTTCTTTAACAAAATTGCCTTGAGTATTTTTTCAGTATCCTTTGGAACTTCTTCAGTCTAACCAATCATCAGCTTGTTCACCCTTCATTTTCTCTTGAAATACCTTTTTGCTTCATTTAGTATATTCTTCATTTCTTCTAATGACATCACTAGACACAGTTTAACAAGTATCTGTTCTCTCATTTTCTCTTCTTTTGTCCTTGCACTCACTCTTCTCATTTATAAAACTTCATATAGACTTTTAGGTAATGCAAAAATTATTTCAATAAGAGTCATATTGAAATTAATCAAGTACTTTATTGAATCTTCCTCAAGAACTCTTTGACTAGCACTATCAAAGGTGTCATACCATTCACAAAGAGGCTTAATATTACCATCCTTAATCAATGCCTTCTCCACTTCTTTTGTAGACATACCTGATTTGTCTATTTTCATCTTTTTCTTTCCTTTTTCTTCACCAGAGTGCTTGCCCTTAGAGACTAATGTTTCCTTTGTGCCCTTTTTCTTGATTTATCTTATCTCTTCATTAGATTCAGTCTCTTAATCTTTAGAAACAACAACCTGAAATCTTGTGCTCTTTTCCTTCTTCATTTTTCCTTATCTCCCGGATGACTTGGCTTGAGCTTTCACAAGACTTGACTTCTTTGCATGACCAGATGAGAGAGTAGAGCTCTTATAGATCTAGTTCAGGTAGAGGATGCTACCAGAATAACATATTCACTTCTAGCTAACTCTCCTGATTCAAATTCTATCTTTTTTCTAGCTTCTCTCACAGCTTCTACAGATATACCCATGCTCTCTACAAAGGCTTCAAATTCCTTCCTTACTCTCCAAACTATCATAGGTTTCTTCAACTACTCATGTACTTGCATATCTTTTTCTTCATAGATTCCAAACCTCTCTTATGTTCGATATCGGGGTTTACTCAACAAATAGTGTGCATATAGTTCTAAGATGTGTTCCTCAACCTCATAGCCCATTGGAATAATCCAAACCGCTATATGATCTTTTCTCTAGATTAGGATTTGATCGCCGAATCACTTTCAAACTTGAATCTTTGCCAATATTCGCCAAAGTTTGCTTCACAACTTTCCAAACTTCTTCGTCTCAAAGTGCAAAGTTACAAATGAAGAATACAAATGACCTTTTATCATTTACACACCTAACTTTTTGTTGCAATAAATGATTTTTCCCTAACTCATTCGGATTCCCTGTTTCCATACTCTATGAAAGATAACTCTTCTACGGACCTTCAACTCTACATTTAAATACTCTCTCCAATTGTTTCAACAACATTTGTATATCATCAATGTGATTACTACACTCATCCACATCTCGGTACCAACTACCGGCAGGGAGTTTGAAGAATTTTCTTGAGAACTCCCCATATGCTAGAGGCCTAAAACTAATTCCAGGAGGAATTACCAGATCCAAGATCTAGTGTGGAATCATTTCCTACTACAAAGGGAATCTTCTTCACCCATATCTTCTTCATTTGCTTCTTGATCTCATCTGTAGTAACCTTTCATTTTCCCTTTTCACCCTTCTCCATGTTTTTCCCTTGATTTACCAGACCCTTCCTACTTCTACATAATCTAGCAATATGACCAGATTTGTTGCAGTTGTATCAAACCACATTTCTTTGTCCAAACCAGTTGTTCCATTGATTTTCTCTTCATTTGCACTAGTTAGCAATATGGCCAAATCTATTGCATGTATAACATCTAACATCTCTATAAAAGTTGTCCATCATATTTCCACATTCATTTGACTTATGACCATACTTATTACAATTAAAGCACTAACCTGAGAATGATGGATCACTTGGATTCATCCTGCTTCTACATTGAGCTGCCATATGACCAAACTTATTGCAAAATAAATAGTAACCATTGAACCTTTGAGCATTAGGTTGCCTTACTAGATACCTTCAAGCTTTTTTCATCTAATTTCCTTCCTTGAATCTCCTTTGTTCAGATCTAAAAAATTTATCCTTCCTCATATCTAAGACCTCACTTGTCACCTTCATTCCTCTAAATTTTATTTAGTTCGTCAAGCTTGGCTGAGCTAATCTTGAACTTCTCCTTGAATTCATTTGTAGTAGCTAGTTCATCTCTAAGATCAACAATCTTCTTTTCAAGCTCTTCTTCATTATTTTTGCATTGTTCCAATTAAAGCTCCAAGTGATTGAATCCATCAGTAATTCGGTTGCATTCTTTAGATTTTTCTTTCAAAGACTGAGCAAGCTTTTTTTCATTCTTTTTCCTGTCTTCAGTCTCCTTGGTCATCCTCATCATAATAGATTCCATCTCATGCTTCAAGATAGCATTATTTTTGGTAAGCTTTTCACACTCTTCTATCTTTTACTTTAAGCCTTGACTCAATTGTTCCTCTTCAATGCTTTTACTCTCTTTCTGGTTGATCTGATCATAGAGTTCCCTTCTCTTCTCCCTTGACTCATAAATTTTATCTTTCAATGATCGAATGAACTTCTTAGCATTCTTGAGACTTTCTCGTAAATCCTAGACTTCATATTTGGATTGATCAAGATCATCTAGGGCCACCAAAATTTGTTGTTGAAGATTGCTTGAATCCATTGAATTACTTTCTTGGATCTTCCCCAAGCTTTTAAACTTCTTCCGAGGAACTAAGCTCTTATACCAATTGTTGGAATCAAGGAACACTGAGAGGGCGGGTGAATCAGTGTTCTACAATTTTTAACCTTATTAATCTGATTTTTAAAGTACTAATAACATTCAACCAAAAGAAATATGCATGAACATAAAGCAAGTAACCACAACACCATCATACACGGATTTTTATGTGGAAACCTTGTTAAGGGAAAAACCACGATGAAGATCAATCTAGAATATTATCTAAGCATACTCAAAAAGATGTTTACAAAATGAGAATGCACTTGTATTTAGGCACACTGCCTAGAGCTCACTACTCAAAAATAGAAAGCCTTATAGCCTTACAATCAATGTCAAAAGACAACTAGAGTTTTGAACTATGAAATAGCATCTACAAATTCCTAAGAATAGTTCTGGCCAAGCTCATCAATCGAATTCTTTGACCTTCTATTTGATTTTTCTCTTCTACTTTGTCTACTTAAACTCAAATCACAAAAACCTGTATGCACAAGTGAAACTATGCATAATCGCTTTGAATTTCATAACACACAACAACACACTTCATACATACATACAAATGATATTTTCAATCATTTATATATATCCGCAACTAAAGATTTAATCACTATATGTCGGCTCCAAAAAAAATTGAATTATTTACAAACTATTGGCTCAATCCATAATTAAATTTCAATACGCACCAACCAAAGTTGGTCACAACATAGTGAAGACCCAAATCAACATGCTCAAATACAAAAGCACTTAAACAATTACTCCTCAAATATCTGCAATGGCTACATTCATTTAGTCGGCCTTCATGCATTGTTAACCAGAAAATCAACTGAATCTCCTAACTTGCACATGGATCGATAAAAGGCTCTAAGATTCAATAATAATAGAGATCATATACCAAACAACCTTCCTTGAGATCCAAAACTCTAAATAATAATAGAAAAGTGCATATGAATAGATGAACAAAATTCTGTCGGATGCTCTATTCTAGCTGGCTAGTTAATTATTGATCTTCAATCTGACTTTTGGTATGATCAAATGATGATGTGTGGATCGAATCACTGACTATGGTTTCTATCAATGACAACACCAGATGACTTCTACAATTTCTCTTTCCAAAAAGGTATGTGTCCTAGGTTAGTGACCTAGGACCTATTCACCACCTGGAAAATGGGTACTCACTATGTCCTAAGATCCCTTATTACATAACATTTCATATTTTCCAAAGTGTGTCCCAATTAAGTGTTCTAGGACCTTTTCACCCTATGGAGAATGGGTCCTCACTTAACCCTAGGACCCCCCCTTGGAATATGTTTTTGGAGGTATTTTAATGATTTCAAATCCTAGATCTAATTTCAGCTTGTGTTAATTGAATTTCAAGATTTAATCTAAGTTATGAATAAATATAAGGTTGTTTCACATAGTTTCAACTAAGAATTTTTAAAAGTGAATCCAAGAATTTTCATGAGCAATCAAGAGTACTTTTCACAAGAGAATTATAAAGCATTCAAGAGCATTTGAAAGGAATTCAAGGGAAGAATTATTAAAGTTCATTGTACCAATCAAATATCTCTTTCATCATGTCAAAGTCATGCATGTTGTTGAGCTAATGTGTTGTTGTAGCATTGGTGATCAAATTAAAGTCTTTAAATCCATTATCTTATGTCAAGTCCATGATCAAGATCTACACTCATTGAGGTCATTTCATGCTAAGTTTAAGATTTGCAATCCAAGGTTCACTTGAGGATTGGTGAGTAGTGACAATGCTTTATTCATTCATCATTCCATTTTATGCATTGTTTCATTTCAAGGTTTAATTACCAAAACAGTGTTTGAGCAAGGAAAACCACTATTCCCTAATAAAACAACATTTTTCTTCTTATCTTTGATGTGTGATTGCAGATTTTAGGTTGGAGATCAAGTGGAGAGAAAAAGTTGCAAAAGTTGTCAAAAGTTGTCAAAAGTTGCGAAGTTGTCAAAGTTGTCATCTTTCTTGCAAGATCATGGAAAGTCTTCTGCAAATTTTATTTTTGACTTTTGAAAGCTGAACACCTAGGATCTGGGAGTGCAAACATTTAAGAACAGAACCCAGACATTGATTTTCAACAACCCTAGCAGTGACCCATTCACCATTGGGGAGTCCTTAGTGAGGCCCAAAAAATCACTTTTTGCAACAGGTACACAATATTTGACCCTCTTAAAACCCGCCTTTTGATTACTATATTGTTTAGGTTTGATTTCTAATATTCATTTTTGCATTATAGCGCTCATAAATTGAATAAAACAACTAGTTAAAATTAGGTTCATCCCTTTGGTGATCCATTTGGGGTGAACCTCTTTTTCTTTGTTTCAACATATATATATTTTTATATATATGTATATATACATATAGGTATATACATATATACATATTTACATACATATATATAATGTATATATAAATATAGATATATTTACATGTATATATGTACATATATGTATATATATACATATACATCTACATACACATACACATACACATACATACATACATACATATATATATATGTATGTATACATATATATGTATGTGTGTAGATATATAATAGAGAGAGAGAGAGAGAGTAAGTACATGCATGTTATACACAAGACACCACCTCCAAGCAACACCCATCCATATCTTTTTCTTTCTAAAAGAAATAGATTACATAATAAGGGTTGAGTCCTTTGAATGCTTTTGGGTAATGTTTTACAACATTGTATATTCCAACAAGGTTATTGGTGATGAACCAAATTATCATTACGAGGGAGAACATAAAACTTACTCAACCATTACCAAATATTTGAAGAATGAATAGTACGAATAAGATTGTAGTTGACACACTCATAACAACAACTACATACTATGAATAAGTATAATGACATTAATGTAGAATTGAATTATGTCCTACCATTCATGGCCTAGTATATTAAAATTACTAGAAGATTATATCTATAGGGAAGTATGCTAGAAAATAAATCTCCATTAACATGAAAGAAACCCACAGTTTAGAGAGAAAGAAGTGTTTATAGTTTGATGAATAGATGACTTCTGGTTAAGCTCATATCACCTAGTGATTGAAACATGAGGATTGCAGATATAGACTCACAATAATGAAAGAATATAGTCTTTTATTTATGTCATGCAATCAAGGTGAATTTGAGGATGTATTCCCAAAAAAATTTCTTGGTATACTAACAAGGTGAGAATTTAATTTTTCAATTGATATCTATCTTAGAATATAACCATAATTGAATGCACCTTATTGCATTAACACTATTGAATTATTTTAGTTAAATACCTTGTTGCAAGAAATTTTAGCCAAAGGGTTGATTTGACATAGAGTATCTTTCTGGGGACCACCAATTATATACTATATTTATGAAATATCATGTTCAAAACTCGAATGTGTTTTGCAGCTAAGGCACATGGCTCTGCAACTAGCTAGGTGGCATCGTGTTGATCATTGTTATTAGGTTGGTAATTGGAGTATGCAATGTCAATACATAAAGGGACTCTTGCCCACTTTTGAATTATATATATTGACTTCATAAAATTGCAAATATCCTTGACATCTATGAATTTGTTCATATTGCAAAGCTTAAGTTCTGTGTTTATTGCTAGCAAACAAAATTGTAATTTCATGGTTATAATTTTTTATTCAAATTTATAGAACTAACTTTACTTTGATTTTTTAGACCAAATTGATAAAGCACAATTTCCTTGAATCTTATATTTGAAATATTTTATATTTACTTAATATTTTCATATGTCTATGTTCAATGATTTTTTATTTTATTCTATTTTTGACTCCAACTATAATTTTTATAACTATACTTTGTTGATCAATGTGGAAATAGATAGGTGACATACAAACAGGTGTAAAGTATGGAAAGCAAATGATATTCTAATTTCTGTTGTGTGTTTCCTGGAATGTATCAGTCTTGGGCTCTTTTTGACTCTATCTAATTTCAGGTCTTTTCTGTGTTTTGCTGGAATACACGTGTTACACGTTGTGTCTGTGTTGAGGTACGCCATGCATAAATTCTCGTAGTTAAAAAAGAAAACATAGATTTGATCAAACAATTTGTCCCCACTAAATATTTTTTCGACGATGGAACGTGTTCCACTTCTTAGAAATGACTTTTTCCTTTGAAAGCATGGCCGACACCCATTAGCAATATGGCATCTAGAAGTTCGAAAATATATCTTTGTAGTACCAAGTCGCTTTCTCTTGTTGGCAAGTTTTAATTCGCTTCAAAGTTTTGGATTGAAAAGATAAAGTCCTAGATTCTTTTAAAGCTTTGGATTGCAAAGATTTCTTTTTAGTATCATATCATTTTTAATTTTTCAATAGTTAATTTTAGATTTCTTACAATGTTTTGGACTACACAGATTTTAGGTTATATTTTCTTGTTGATAAGTTTTACGTATTTAAAGGTTTTTTCAAAGTTTTAAGCTATATTTGGGTTTTATTTTTATTGTTTGGTCTCATTTAAATTCTTTATGATAGGCTACTAAAGTGATAGAAATTTATTTTTAAGCTAATGTCAAATAAATTTATGGTTTACATTAAGACAGTTGGACATTTGTCACCCTTTTATAGATAAGGGTACTATGAGCTTAATTGATTTGTATTGATAAATTATGGTGCTTTCAACCAAGCTGATTGTCTATGTCATTGAGGATTGTGAGGCTTAAAAAGTTCTTCTCAAGTATTGTATCAAGGTTCATTCTCTCTATGGTAAGAACTATTGAAAATGTGAAGAACAATGTCTCAACCTTGTTTGTAATGTTCGGTATATGAAGAATACAATTTTCAAACTATGAAACATAAAAACTCAATACCTAGGCTATAGATTGTATTTTTGACAAAAAAGGGGAAGGATGCTCATTATGTAGATCTTTTTAAGCTCTATAATTTTAACAAAAAAATCCCAATAGCCTCTTGGATCAAAAGTAATGATCTCTAGAAGTTTTTCTTACTATTCAATTGAGAGTGTAAAAACATATAGGACATAGAAAAGAGTTGTAAGAGGTGATTAAATTTATTGACTTATGGTGCATGTTATGATTAGTCATAGTCCTTTTTGAAAAGAGATAATGAAGCTAAAGTAGAACTGTTAGTTGGCCAAATTTGCACCCCTTTGCCAAGCTGTGAAAGCACTTAGCAAATTTGGACTAACATGGTACTGCTGTCAGGTTGTGGGTGTCCTATTTTGAAAGCACGCCTCTAGATTATGGGCTGGCTCCCCTTTTGATGTCACCTAACTAATGATTTTTGAGGAAAAGGGTAAAAGATGCATAAAAATGAACATTTAACTGAAACTGCTAAGGGTGATACACCAAAACCTAACTAAGACCTGTAAACAGCTTATTCACATTCAAAACAATGACTTAGAACCTTGTTCACACAACTCATTTTCACATGCATTTTCACATAAGTAATTTATAAGGAGGTTTTTCAGCATAACTCTTAGAAGGAAAAGAAAATCTCACAACTAACAACACTTGCTTTAACTAATACAACTTATAACCTGTAACAATGCATTTTCTGCTAAATAGGTGCTTAACCATGAGACAAGACTACAAGGAAAGGTAAATTTCACAAATCGCCTGATCAATCACTAACAACACAATAAAATATGAAATGAGAAGGTAAATGTTCAATTTCATTGATTCAAAGTACTCACTGTCATTACAAGTCCATCTAAGTTATAGTACTACTCCCACTAAAAAAGATAATTCCAAAGCCAAGCTATCACTCTGTTGGAAAGAAAGAACTAACTTCAATCACAAAGATTGAAGTTACTTAAGCAAAAAATAACCAACTCCTCTCACACATATCCATCTAGAAGGTTCTGGTCAGATGTAATAGAAAAGTCCAAAAAGAACCTTCTAGAAACTTTGCAAACTATCCTCCACATAAGAAAAGTCAAGCCAAGTCAATAGTCAAACTAAAAATGTGACAAAATGCCTCCAAACAAGTCCTTTTCCTCTAAAATCATTCAAAACAACCTCTCACACATCCCTCATGCCTGCCAGTCATCATTGGTCTTCACACAAGTATTGACCCACACTTTTAATGCCCTTGGAAAATACAACACTCTAATTTGCATTCAAAACAATAATAATCTGATTAAGTGATTTATAATACTTCACTTAAAACAATTACTTTACATTTCAAAAGAATGCAAAAAGAGGTCCCACCACCTCTTTAGATTACATCAATATTTGCATCAAATAAATAACATTAAATAACAGTGATTTACAAATCACTTGAATAATGTTTTGCAATTAACAAAAATGCCAAATAATGATACACATTAAATGCTTGTAAAAGCATTAAGTGAAACCAAACTCCTCCAAGGCATTTGATAAATTTTGACTTACCTCTACTTCTGCATTTGAGAGCCAAGCACTTGGTCAACACTTTCCTGATTTTCAATGGCAAACAAAAAGGCCCATAATTTTGCCTATGTTGGCATAAAAGGATTCCAACATCCTTGGAAGGCACATTTTGAAGTCCTTACATGTTTCAAAGGCATTACATGTTTCAAACATGGAGGACTTAGCATAGTTTAGAAACAAGGCATATGTGTACAATATGAAACATAAGGAAAAAATTTGCTAAGTCACAACTTCATCATTCGGCCCACATAACACATTACAATATGTTTCATTTTTTAAAAAAACAAGAGAAAAAATCCCATCGGCCTCCACCATAGGGTTTCTAACCCTAAACAAAAGATGGGAAAAGGAAATAATTACATTCATTTTGCTTTGAACTTCTAGAGGATTCTCACTTGGCCACCATGAGGGTTTCTTTGAATGAACCAAAAATATGATTTTTTGACTAGTTCTTGGCATATTTCTTGATGAAATCCATAGAAAATAACAGGTAATGCATTTTTGTGAATCAAATCAGGTTTTTCCACATATTTTGAAAGCTATTTTGTGAGCTCTAAGGCCACAACCATAACATGTTTCTGATCTTTTTTTGTTTGATTCTTCTTTATGTGATGAATCATTCTTCTTTAGCTGCCATTGTCGATTCTCTGAAGCTCGAATGGAAGCTTTTGTATAAAAATGCTTTACATATCAAGTAAATGAGCAAAATAAATCTCAAGTAAGCTCCACCAAACCTATTCCTTTATGATTTTTGAGCAAAAAGAGCTCATTTTGAGCCTCCATACTTGAAGAATAAAGCAAAAAATGTCAATTTTCCTTTGTATTTGAAGTTGGAACCCCAATGTATTTCATGATTTTATTAAGAAATTCTGCTCTTTTTGGTCGTGGCCATGGAGAATAGACTAGGGTTTTCATATACTTTTGTTTTTTTTCAAAAACTTCAAGATAGCTTTTAAAATACCTATGTATCTGCAACTCCATAATAAACCCAAATGGGTTCTTTGATTTGTAGAAGAAAACTTGGTTTTCCTTGGCCACAGCCTGAGAGATTGACCTGGGCTTTAACATTTCAATTTTCTTCATGACATTTCTTCAAACTTTTGTATTTTCAATTTTAAAAAACAAAGCCAGATGGGTTTTTGTTGCTTTGAGAAGAAAACATGATTTGTATTCTACATTCCACATGAAACCCCAAGTAGGTTCTTTGATGTTGGAATAAAAACTAGATCTTTGGCCATGACTGTAGAGAAATACCTATGTTTTGAGATGTACTTCAATTTTCTTATATAGGGTTTGAAACATTTTGTTGCTCTTAAACACCTCATTTAGATTTCTCTTTCACCATCTCAGAAGTTGTAATTAAAATAAACCCAGATGGGTTCCATTGCTTTCTTGTATTCTACATTTTAAAATAAAACCCCAAGTGGGTTCCTTTAGTTCATGAAGAAAATATTCCTTCCAGGCACGGCCTCAAAAAGGAATGAAATGGGTTTTTTGTATTTTCTATTTTTAGTGAAGCCTCTCATTGTGTGCATATTTCTTTAGAGAACTTTCCCTATTATTACCCTCCTCCAACCATTGGCTTGTTCTTACTGCATTAGATAACTCCAAACAGTAATTTGTTCTAATTGGGATTGAGACTGTGCAGTGAACTCTAAATCTCTAACTTGCTTTGCCAACAATGCATTTGGTCCTTCAAGAAATTCCAAAAATGCATCGTTGTTTGATTGCAATATTTATAATGCATCAAGAAACTTTTGGACTTCTGAAGATGTAATTTGAATCACAAAAACCCAAATGGGATTTGTCAATGTGCAAGAAAGTGGCTTTTATCATATGAATGATGATAGGATTTCTCAAATCATGTTGTGACAATGCTCCTTTAAAATGGATTTTCGTCATTATTCCTAATTATTCTTTCATATGACTCATGATTGTTGTCCTTGTACTATTTGATTCCTTTTCATGCATGGTCTTAGATCTATCAGCACCAAATCTACTTAAACCTTAATGTGATTATCATATAAAAAAAAGATTGCTTCAGTAAGAAAAAAAAAGTTTTTCTTTCTTTCATAGTCAGTGAACACTGTATCATTACATTCAAAGAACTTGATAGGGCTATTACATAGATTTTTGCCTTAACTAACAATCTGCCCACTTCTCTTGTAAGAATGTGGAAATTTGTATTCAAAAAATGAGAATCCCTCTTTATTCAAGAACACATATGCCTCAAGATTATTCATACACACAACACTCTTGTGCTCCTTTAATTTTATTTTCTTGTCTAAACTCTAGATGATCATCCTGCCTAAGTGCCATCATGAAAAAGTGTTTTTCTTTTCCAAATACAACATTAGAATAATAATCCCACTTGTAATCCATAGCAATTTCCTATGTTTATTCCTTTGTTATATTAGCAAGGTTTTCATGCATGTTTGCTTCACTTGTGAATAGTATCATGAAATGTCAACACTATAGATATAGGGATGAACCCTATTTTACTTTGAAACTTAAAGTTGGCAACAACTCGAGTAGGGATCTTACTGCCAATCATGGCAGTCCTGTAGCATTCTTTGTCACTAAACATTGAAGAATAATGCAAGACATGATAGATTGCATTACTATGTTACACTCAATGCATCATTTGTTGTATCAAATGATTGAACTCATTTGTTGATTATTTCTTAATCATGTTGGCTTGGTCTTTAAATGAAACATTTAGACTTATCGATAGGCAACAACCTATTGACCTCCTGAAAGAAACAAACATATGAACAAGAAGATTCCTATCTTAAAAATGAATTAGAATTGTATGTTTAGTACCTTATCTCTCACTGCTTGATTCCTTTTGCTTGTTCTCCAGATGTTTGTGGCTGATAATTTTGAAATGATTGTAATAATTCTACACTTCTAGTGTATGTTATTTCTACCATTCTGCTCATAGTTGTTTGGAATGCATTGTCCTGATTCTAAAGGTGCCTAGCTATAGATAGTGACAAGGCCACTATGTTTGTTTCTTTCACTGCCCTCTCTTATTATCATGACATTTTAGAATCAAACCTTCATTAAACCATATGTTTTTCATGCTGATTTCATTTCATTTTCCCAACAAAGCATACTAGAATTCTATTATTGGTCTATCAGTCCACATATTCAGCTCTTTTGTTGGGTTGCCATCTAAAATCTTCATGCTTTCATTTTCATACATGATTGTGCTTGATGTAAATGAATCATCTTCATTATTTGATACTTTTCAACATGCTTTATTTTATCATCATTGAATGTAAGTGGTTGATCATTCTGTTGGAATATTGTTAGCTCCATTGGAGCACTACCATACACCACTTTGACTGTTAGCATTGCTTGTGAAATGCATTCTCTTTACATAGCCATTTTATGATCATGCTTTGGGTTGCTCCATTGGAAGACATTTTTGCTTGAAGTGCATTGATATTGTGAAGTGATTTGCTTCCATTTTGTTCATTATGTTCTAAAATACATTATCTTTTGGACCCTGTTGTCTAGAAGCATCAAGTGTTTGTTTCATGCCTCTGTTGAGTGACTGATGCTTGATTTTTTCAATGTGAACAATGTATAGTTCTTTGATTTCATGTAGACTTCAATGTGTCTAAACACCATGTTATTTTTCTTTACTTTGTCACTGACTCTTGTCACAAAAAGAGTTTCCAATTGATTCTTGTTGTCCCATATGCTTCTTTGATTGTTGTTGTCCTATAGCATGAAAGGTAGCATGGATTTTTCCTTTCAGATTGCCCCAATGTTCATGGATTCCCTAAAAGTTGCTTGCTACCCGCAAAGGTTTTTTACTTGGTCTTCACAAACATTTAGGTCTTTTTTTATCTTGTATAAAAACAACACCATATCCTCACTTTAATCCTAGTGGGCAGACACATGTCACTTATGTTGATCACCTAAAAGCTCGCCATCCTAGGTGATGTGTGGTTGTCCAATAGGATTTCGATGATATGAACTTGATAGTACCTTGATCTATTCCTTCTTGCTGCCCCATATGCCTCATCATGGCTTTAGGCATGCCTTGATTTCTCCTTCATTATTTTAAGAGATGAATAAATGAACTTGATGCATCTTTGAAATCATTTACTTATTTTAATAAAATGTATCTTGGATCCACATAAGATGATTGAAAGACATGTCCAACAAAATTTACCTTCCTTTTGACATGATAGCAACCTATTGATTGATTCACTATGAAAAGATGAAGTATGAATTGCTTGACAAGTCACATTATGTGTTGCATCTTTTGAATATGATAATGAGATTTGATTAACTGGTGTGATTACATATTGGTTTAATGCTTCAATAGCATGTTTATCATTGATTTGATCAAGGTGCTCAATTTCGTATACCTCTTAAAACATCAGAGGGCAACATGTTGAGCTATACCCTAGTGGGAGTCACATTTTACCCCACATGTTATAATTAGTCGAATCAGCACAGTAACAAGACTTGTCCTAATTCTGCACAAGGAAAAAACTAGTTAGATTAACAAAGCATATCATAGGTGTGTTTGATCACTCCTTTCTCTTTCTCAGGGACACTTATGGTATGTTGCTATTTTATTACTTGTAGACATTAGCTTACAAATTTATGGATGATTTTCATATAATTTTGATCAAGGATCTTTCATTTCTCTAACACCAGTACTTTTATCCAATGTAGGAAACTTAGGAGCATCGAGGAGGGTGTCAAACAAAAGCAGAGTAGTGGGAAGGATCGAGATGATGTGAGGCCAAGTCAATAGGATTCCTCATTCCACTAGGCAATAACGGGTCCCTTTTCATTTTATATGCAATTTATCTTTTGTTATCTATATGCATATAATATCTTCTTTACTACCATTAGAATAATTAGTCCCTTGGCTTGTGAAGGACATTATACGCTCATGATTATCAATAAATATTACATTTGGAATGCATATTGGTTCTCTTTCTTATTTGTTTGTAAATGTAAAACTAGAATAAATGCAATCTGTTTTGACAATTTTCTTTATGCACATTAATGAACATAGTAGAACATTATGTATATTTTAATGTTTAAATAAAAACAAAAAAGAATAAACACTAAGTTATCCGATTTCAGCTAAAAGCTAAAAATCAAGTAATAATAACACCCAATTATGTGAGTGGTTTATGATATGCTTATGAAAGGTGGAAGGAATATGCTATTTCTATAATATGAACTCAACTTGTGATGTGGGTGTTGGGTTTCTAACTAGGTATTTAAGTGCAACTTGATTTGAGTGGTTCTAGCTCATGGTTTTGTAAAAATCCTTTGATGGTTATGTGTACTACTCCTATTTATAGGGTGCTTGAGATAGAGTTATTCATATTGACTATGTAGATACTATTATGTTTCTTGATGATTTGAAAGTGTATTATAATTATGTTTAAATTAATGAATAAAACATTAGATTTATTTAGACCATTGGATTTCTCCACTAAAAAGGTTTTCCTCAAGTACACCTATGTTATGATAATCTTTTGGTTTATGTTTATATGTGTTTCTCCTTTCCCTAATTATAAAGATCGAAAATTTTCATTATACTCTCCTTTGAGATTACCTTAAGACGTGTTTACACATGCCTTACTTCTTGAAAGGTAGCCACATATATACGAAAAGCATCTTATATCAATATAAGTGATTGAAATAATGCAATTTTTTTAAATTAAACACTTAACAGGGTTGAAGGGTATAAATTTGAAAATACAAAAAAATCAAACAATGATAAAAAAACCCAAAAACATGAAAAAAAGGATTTAAAAAAGTAAAGAAAAAAAATCGTCCTCTAGTGAAAACCACTTCGGTGGTACTTTGGGCAAGTACCTTTGTGAAAACCTGGCAATCAAATGCCTCACATAAATAAGCACCTCCATCTATCTTTGGTTATTTATCCTATCATTCTCTGCATCGCATCCATCCATCACATTATTCATCCTATTTATTCAATCACCCATCCACATTTGTATCATAGCATGATATTGTTAGGTATCATATCCCCTTTTAATACTATTTGGCATATTCCTAAGGTTAGCTTGTCCTACCTATATGGAGGTAGTCTATTGTATCACATTTGGGGCAATTTGTTATGAATCAAATCGGGTTCTTGTATATCTTAAGGTTATTGAAGATCTCATCAAAAAATCCAAAAAAATTAATAATCTTGTACATCTAAAATCCAAAAACATTCATAAAAATGTAAAGTCAAAATTCAAAACATCCTAAACACATCAAAATCCCTAAAAAGGTCAAAAAATCCAAAATCCAAAAATAGTACCACGTTGAACTATGAGTCTCTGAGCATGAACATAGGAAAGGCCATCATTGATGTGCCCCCAAGACACCCTAGGTCAGTCCTTTAGGAATGTCATAATAAACTAACAATCCATCAAGTGTTCATTTCTCTTCAACATTAAGTCAAGTTAGTTGAACTATGTGGTCTCTACATGTATAATGTAGGAAAGGGTAATCTTTGATCAGCCCCCGAGGCACCTAGGATAATCTTTGAGGTTAGGTTCTTGGTTGGAAAACTTAGAAAATCCCTAAACATTTGAAAACATAGAAAGCCCCTAAACAACTGAAAACTCAGAAAACACAAAAACATCAAAAAACATAGAAAACAAAAAATGTAAATAAAAATTGAAAACACAAAAACATTTGAAATTTTGAAAAAACACAAAGACATTGGAAAATATTGGAAAACCCTAAACAACCTCAAAAATATTGAAAACCAAAAACATTCACATAAACTTTTAAAAAGACCAAAAACATTTTCAAAACATTTTCAAAACATAAAAAACATTGAAATATTCCAAAAAATCCAAAACCACCCATCCCATTTCACTTTCACCCGCAATAAACCTTAGCCCATAATAAATTGATCATCACTTTCAGCCTTTGGTAAAACAAATAGAAATCAAGTATCGCAAGTCGTAAAGTGAAAGTATATGTGTCAAAAATCTAAATTCTAGATCATAGGTAAATAAGTCAGTGAATTTTGTATCAATGACTTATCACAGACTTCATCCTAATCAAAACATATGATAAACTTGCCTAGGATGCATCCTTCTGACAATGGTCAAAAACATCAGACATCACCTTAGTCATATTAAACTGGAAAGAGATATAGATAACAATTAGTGTTTGTCTCTGATCTTTTCTTTTGATGTATCTCAATGACCCATTCCAAGGACCTCTGGATGATGTCTACCAAAATGATTTATTGAGAAAGGAATGGGTAATTGATCATAATCTTTCATTTTATGTGCTTGAGGGTATTCTTGTAAAATAATCTTGGTCCATACTTACTTAGTTGTGTGTAGGGAGGTTTTTTGAAGTAGATTGTTGACTATTACGTATGCTTAGGTCTAATATATTCTAAACTTCTAAATTACATTCCAACAAGGTTTATGTATGTCAAAGTTTGAACAAGAACTATCCTATTTATTTGAAAATTCAAAATCCATTAGACTAGATACAATATCATCCTTGTTATCAATACCATGATGCATCATGTCTATGTGTTACATCAAACATAAGGAATGACATAAAGTCCTAATCCCAATAAATGAGTAAATCATTCATCTCATCACCATATCAAATAAAGTCTCACTAGATCCCGTAAATTTTGTTGGAATTTTTCAAAATCGTTGGTCAAATCATTCATCTTATTCTTCTATATTCTTTCCATGCTAACATGGTATCATGACAGTCAACAAAACCCTCATCATGAATCTATCCTACATCCACAAAATATTCAGCATGTATACATCTCACATTGTCACAACATATCATAATAATGGAAAACATAATCCACTACATCATCATTATCGTTTAAGTTGCGAATAATATAGATTTGTTATTCTAAGAATCTTAATCCATTGCATTATCACTCATGAACATTCATAACATGATCCATACTATAAGAATCATTCATTTATGGGTGTGGAGGATCCTTGATGGGCCAAAAGAGTGTTGATATATGAGTGATATGATGTATATGACTAATGACTTTTTCTTTTACCCAAAATTGATGAAACAAAAGGGTTTTAAAGGAGATTCTGAGGATTTCCACCACTATAAATTATGCATTACTTTGAATTTAATAAATAATTATTATTCATTTTTCTATTTGAATTGACTAAAGGAATCACGATTGATCGAAGGTGGTTTTGAAAAAAATCTATAGCTTTCAAATGAGTATCATATTTTTTTGAATCTAAAACATGCATCACATTCTATGCTTCACATACAATAGGATTAAAAATATATATTGAATTTCATTAATTTTGACCAAGTTAAAGGTGGTTAGACACATGAGTTTTCATATTTTTTAAAAGTTGTAATAAAAAAATTATAATTAATTATTTACTTGGAAAAATTACAAAAAATATGCATCACATCGAGACATGAGTCCTCTACTTATATCTAAAATATTATAAAAAATATTATGATTTTTATTGGTTAGAATTGGTTAGTGAGACACTATTTCTTATTTTTCCATAATATTTAATTACCTCGCATTTGAAATTTCAAATATTTGCAAATAGATTTTTTATAAAAAATAGTATTTTAAACTTTATTCAATTTGCTATAGATTCTATTCTTACTTATTTTTTTGAAATAATATAGATAACTTATTCAGCTTTTACAACAAGTTTCTAACTTTGATTTTCTAAATTTTTGCCCGATTAAAGGGCTTGTTTTTTCCATGATGATATTGCACATACCCTTATACATCTATCTACATTCATATCAATAAATCCTTCATCATGACATCATAAATCACATCAGAAAGTACACCAAAAGAAATGCATCTATCCATATCACCTACATAAGCATATCATATCATAACATCCATCCCATAACATATCATAAAAAGATACTGAAAAAGAAGGTAACACATCCATCCATTGCATCCCATATCATAACATAACATCATATCATATCATGAATTTAAGGACATCACATCATAAATCTGAATCATCTCTTATATATATCAAAAAATGATTGTCATGGTACAATATCTAAATCAATGTGTATATCAATATCAAAATTACAATATCCATGAGGCTATAAAAAATGATCATATAAATGTATATCTATATAAATAATTAGGAAAATAATCAAAAAGTGTGTACAAAACGGTTGGCCCTGGTGGATGCTCAACTCCCCTCTAACTAATGGTTGATCCTCAACCCTAGGAGGTGCTCTACTGCTCTATAAAAAAATTAGGTTGCCTCATCACTTGAGGGACATCTATACAATAATGCATCATATAGTATGCATCCTCTGTGATGGCCTCCATATACAAGTGTGTTGACACTATTCGTCCTTGGGATGCTACTACACACTTAATCTCTTCGGCCATTTGTAAGTCCAATTATTGTCATAACTAAACCTCATAATCTCTTTGGGAAGTCATATCCTGTAGCTACTACCATAGTTGATCTCTCTCAGTTGTGAGAGCTTATGCCTATGGATCTGGCTATTGTAGGGGTGGAGGCGGTGGTGCCCTAAAAATTTTTCCATCCTATTTCCCTAGGTTTTGGTGACCCTAATCTAGCTATTGCTATTGATTCCCATCCCCTAACACTTGTGCCTTGTCTTAATCCTGCTATTTCCTTCGGCCTCACCCCACATATTGGCCTCCATCTTGGTGATAATCTCAGCCTTTACCTCTACCTCTACCTCTAGGGTATCCCCTCCCTAGGTCTGTCAGGTGCTCAAGTGGCCTAAATCATGCATCGTATCTTGGCATAGTTCCTACATTTGGATGCCCTAGCCATAAGCCCTTGGCTAAGAAACAAGCTATCTAGACCAATTGACTGCCACTGCAAGGTCAATCTGTGCTCCCCACTAAACCTCCCTCTAAGATCTCATGAAGACTACAATATAATCATTGAGAGGAATATCTTGTACCTCCCCAAACTATTTGGTAATCCAGTCTGGGTGATACCCCTCTATCATCATATGCTCTTTCCCCTACATATAGCGGGTCTGACAAGCAAAATATAGCTATTTTTGGTCATCATACATTGCAATAACTTGCAACCACATACTCCATCAAAATATGTTCATGTCATCAATGACACAGTGCCACTATGGTAGACCTATAGGATTGGTGTGCTATAGTCTCATTGGAACGTGGTATCTAAAAATGATGGGCTCATCCTTGTGAATGTCTACTAAAACAACTAGTGGTGTCAACACCGCAATGTGCTCATATGCCCAAATGTGTAGTATTGTAACATATGCTCTGATGCTCCTACCCTCACAGTACACAGCTTGGTGCATGTCATGGTACAAACTCAGAAAAAGAATTGGACCCCATGTGAACATAACAATCCTCCTGATCATCACCTCCCATACAACCCCCAGTCAAGACTAAAGCCTCTACCCTATTGGTTGGGGGAAATCATGCCAAAAATTAGTGTTGCAACAAACAATATAAAAAATTGGCACCCACCCATGATATAGATCAAGATCTATTTGCGTGCTCACCAAAATAATTTGACCTTTGTGTAGAAGAGAGCAACACACATCCCTCTTGGCATTAGTGTCATAGATGGAATTCTCTCCATGTATCAGCAATTACAATAAGTGCCACACATCCTCAAGTATGATAGTAGCCTCACCGGTGGGAAAATGAAATGAAGAGGTCTTGTTGTGCCACCTCTCGATGAGCACAGTCATCATCGTCAAATGCAATTGAACCTATAGAAGGAAAGAGATAGAACCTAGTCCGAGCATCCCTAGTCGCTCCACCTCCAAGTCATCAAAGTATCTAGTTGCTCCCAAAATTTCAGAATGCTGCTCTCGCAAAATCAATGGCAAAGTCCATCCTCCTGAATGCATTGCACACACAACATCAATTTAAAAAGAAAAAGAAAAAATTATCAAAATGTGAGACTTTGCACCCTAAAACATCAAAAGGGTCATTGAAATCAATAGCATCACTATTTTTGGTGTGTGTCACTGCATGAATTTGGGAGGTGCATTTCCAATTTAGTGACATGCATCACATTACTCAATAGTGAATCAACATTTGCATGCATCACTAAAACTAAAAATTGGGGTGCATCACCATATGCTATGTGTGTCACCCATTGGTTTTGAGTGTCACTCAATCTAAAATACTTATGTGTCACTATATTAAAATCGTGACACCCTAATCAAACATGTCACTAGAGTAAAAAAAGGTGGTGCACTGCCAAATAGTAAGTGTGTCAGTAAAACATCAATAGTGATGCTTGCAATGCATTTTGCACATCAATATATAGTGATTCTCCTAAAAACCTAATTTTGATGTGCTAAATTAAATGCACCTAAATGTGAAAATCAAGGCAAGTCTTGAATCACATACCTAGGGTCCTGCATTTGCTCGACACTGGTACTCTTGAAGCTACTCGAAAAGGTGAAGAAGAAGTACATAGGGAGCCATCTCACCAAGGTGTAAGATCTCCAAATGCACAAAATATCTAAAGGTTGAATGCACAAATGAATTAGAAGTGCACCCTTCTCACCTATTTAAGCATAAAAATTATAGTTTTTTTGGCCTAATTTGAGCAAAAAGCTAGGGTTTTTGGCCTATTTTACCTATTTTCACAATGTGAAACCTATTTTGAGTCATTTTTTGTGTTTTCGAGGCCATTTTTGAAATCACAGGGCCTGTTTTAGCACCTTAACCTAAATTTTACCTTTTTCGAGAGATTAATGCAAATTCAAAATTTTTTCCCAATCTCTCGAGGGGGAAGGGAACCAACTTATTCCTTCCACTAGAGCAATAGTGGGGCATCCAAAAATTATAATGTTTTTGTTTTTTTATCTAAGCAACAGTTTTAATTCAAAAGGTGTTAGTCTTTAAACCAATGTAGAAAGTACCTTGCTTCAAAGAGGGGAAAAATGTGGACACTTAAAAATTTCTTGTTTGATATCACACACTTGAATATGATATACTAACATCATTTCATCCTAAAATCCATCCTCTTTTCGCTTAATCAAATAAATTAGTCTAGTTATTTAATTAATTGCATCATTTTCATCTATTAATCTAATTGTCCAAATTAGGTTAATTCACCCCTCCCACACTAAAATTTCATCTTGTTTAGGGTATGTGCAGGATCATCATGGAAAAAATAGGCCCTTAAGTGGT
>VDFB02075321.1:100387095-100487513 GCA_007258455.2 Sequoia sempervirens | reverse complement strand
CAAGTAAATGAGCAAAATAAATCTCAAGTAAGCTCCACCAAATCCATTCCTTTCTAATTTTTTAGCAAAAAGAGCTCATTTTGAGCCTCCATACTTGAAGAATAAAGCAAAAAATGTCAATTTTCCTCTGTATTTGAAGTTGGAACCCCAATGTATTTCGTGATTTTATGAAGAAATTCTACTCTTTTTGGTCGTGACCATGGAGAATAGACTAGGGTTTTCATATACTTTTGTTTTGTTTCAAAAACTTCATGATAGCTTTTAAAATACCTCTGTATCTGCAACTCCATAATAAACCCAAATGGGTTCTTTGATTTGTAGAAGAAAACTTGGTTTTCCTTGGCCACAGCCTGAAAGATTGACCTGGGCTTTAACATTTCAATTTTCTTCATGACATTTCTTCAAACTTTTGTATTTGCAATTTTAAAAAACAAAGCCAAATGGGTTTTTGTTGTTTGGAGAAGAAAACATGATTTGTATTCTACATTCCACATGAAACCCCAAGTAGGTTCTTTGATGTTGGAATAAAAACCAGATCTTTGGCCATGACTGTAGAGAAATACCTATGTTTTGAGATGTACTTCAATTTTCTTACAGAGGGTTTGAAACATTTTGTTGCTCTTAAACACCTCATTTAGATTTCTCTTTCACCATCTCAGAACTTGTAATTAAAATAAACCCAGATGGGTTCCATTGCTTTCTTGTATTCTACATTTTAAAATAAAACCCCAAGTGGTTTCCTTTAGTTCATGAAGAAAATATTCCTTCCAGGCACGGCCTCTAAATGGAATGAAATGGGTTTCTTGTATTTTCTATTTTTAGTGAAGCCTCTCATTGTATGCCTCTTTCTTTAGAGAAATTTCCCTATTATTACCCTCCTCCAACCATTGGCTTGTTCTTACTGCATTAGATAACTCCAAACAGTAATTTGTTCTAATTGGGATTGAGACTGTGAAGTGAACTCTAAATCTCTAACTTGCTTTGCCAACAATGTATTTGGTCCTTCAAGAAATTCCAAAAATGCATCATTGTTTGATTGCAATATTTATAATGCATCAAGAAACTTTTGGACTTCTGAAGATGTAATTTGAATCACAAAAACCCAAATGGGTTTTGTCAATGTGCAAGAAAGTGGTTTTTATCATATGAATGATGATAGGATTTCTCAAATCATGTTGTGACAATGCTCCTTTAAAATGGATTTTCGTCACTATTCCTAATTATTCTTTCATATGACTCATGATTGTTGTCCTTGTACTATTTGATTCCTTTTCATGCATGGTCTTAGATCTATCAACACCAAATCTACTTAAACCTTAATGTGATTATCATATAAAAGAAAGATTGCTTCAGTAAGAAAAACAAAGTTTTTCTTTCTTTCATAGTCAGTGAACACCGTATCATTACATTCAAAGAACTTGATAGGGCTATTACATAGATTTTTTCCTTAACTAACAATATGCCCACTTCTCTTGTAAGAATGCAGACATTTGTATTCAAAAAAATGAGAATCCCTCTTTATTCAAGAACACATATGCCTCAAGATTATTCATACACACAACACTCCTGCGCTCCTTTAATTTTATTTTCTTGTCTTAACTCTAGATGATCATCTTGCCTAAGTGCCATCATGACAAAGTGTATGTCTTTTCCAAATACAACATTAGAATAATAATCCCACTTGTAATCCATAGCAGTTTCCTATGTTTATGCCTTTGTTATATTAGCAAGGTTTTCATGCATGTTTGCTTCACTTGTGAATAGTATCATGAAATGTCAACACTATAGATGTAGGGATGACCCCTATTTTACTTTGAAACTTAAAGTTGGAAACAACTCGAGTAGGGATCTTACTGCCAATCATGGCAGTCCTATAGCATTCTTTGTCACTAAACATTGAAGAATAATGCAAGACATGATAGATCGCATTACTGTGTTACACTCAGTGCATCATTTTCTGTATCAAATGATTGAACTCATTTGTTGATTATTTCTTAATCATGCTCGCTTGGTCTTTAAACGAAACATTTAGACTTATCGATAGGCAACAACCTATTGACCTCCTGAAAGAAACAAGCATATGAACAAGAAAATTCCTATCTTAAAAATGAATTAGAATTGTATGTTTAGTACCTTATTTATCATTGCTTGATTCCTTTTGCTTGTTCTCCGGATGTTTGTGGCTGATAATTTTGAAATGATTGTAATAATTCTACACTTCCAGTGTATGTTATTTCTACCATTCTGCTCATAGTTGTTTGGAATGCATTGTCCTGATTCTGAAGTTGCCTAGCTACAGATAGTGACAAGGCCACTGTGTTTGTTTCTTTCACTGCCCTCTCTTATTATCATGATATTTTAGAATCAAACCTTTATTAAACCATATGTTTTTCATGCTGATTTCATTTCATTTTCCCAACAAAGCATACTAGAATTCTATTATTGGTCTATTAGTCCACATATTCAACTCTTTTGTTGGGTTGCCATCTAAAATCTTCATGCTTTCATTTTCATACATGATTGTGCTTGATGTAAATGAATCATCTTCATTGTTTGATAACATGCTTTATTTAATCATCATTGAACGTAAGTGGTTGATCATTCTGTTGGAATTTTGTTAGCTCCATTGGAGCACTACCGTACACCACTTTGATTGTTAGCATTGCTTGTGAAATGCATTCTCTTTACATAGCCCTTTTATGATCATGCTTTGGGTTGCTCCATTGGAAGACATTTTTGCTTGAAGTGCATTGATATTGTGAATTGATTTGCTTCCATTTTGTTCATTATGTTCTAAAATACATTATCTTTTGGACCCTGTTGTCTGGAAGCATCAAGTGGTTGTTTCATGCCTCTGTTTAATGACTAATGCTTGATTTTTTTAATGTGAATAGTGTATAGTTCTTTGATTTCATGTAGACTTCAATGTGTCTAAACACCATGCTATTTTTCTTTACTTTGTCATTGACTCTTGTCACAAAAAGAGTTGCCCATTGATTCTTGTTGTCCCATATGCTTCTTTGATTGTTGTTGTCCTATAGCATGAAAGGTAACATGGATTTTTCCTTTCAGACTTCCCCAATGTTCATGGATTCCCTAAAAGTTGCTTGCTACCCGCAAAGGTTTTTTACTTGGTCTTCACAAACATCTAAGTCTTTTTTTATCTTGTAGAAAAACAACACCATATCCTCACTTTAATCCTAGTGGGCAGACACATGTCACTTATGTTGATCACCTGAAAGCTCGCCTTCCTAGGTGATGTGTGGTTGTCCAATAGGATTTCGATGATATGAACTTGATAGTACCTTGATCTATTCCTTCTTGCTGCCCCATATGCCTCATCATGGCTTTAGGCAATGCCTTGATTTCTCCTTCATTATTTTAAGAGTTGCATAAATGAACTTGATGCATCTCTAAAATCATTTACTTATTTTAATAAAATGTATCTTGGATCCACATAAGATGATTGAAAGACATGTCCAACAAAATTTACCTTCCTTTTGACATGATGGAAAACTATTGATTGATTCACTATGAAAAGATGAATATGAATTGCTTGACAACTCACATTATGTGTTGCATCTTTTGAATATGATAATGAAAGTTGATTAACTGGTGTGATTACATATTGGTTGAATGCTTCAATAGCATGTTTATCATTGATTTGATCAAGGTGCTTAATTTCATATACCTCTTAAAACATCAGAGGGCAACATGCTGAGCTCTACCTTAGTGGGAGTCACATTTTACCCCACATGTTATAATTAGTTGAATCAACACAGTAACAAGACTTGTCCTAATTCTGCACAAGGAAAAAACTAGTTAGATTAACAAAGGATATCATAGGTGTGTTTGATCACTCCTTTCTCTTTCTCAGGGACACTTATGGTATGTTGCTATTTTATTACTTGTAGACATTAGCTTACAAATTTATGGATGTTTTTCATATAATTTTGATCAAGGATCTTTCATATCTCTAACACCAGTACTTTTATCCAATGTAGGAAACCTAGGAGCATTGAGGAGGGTGTCAAACAAAAGCAGAGTAGTGGGAAGGATCGAGATGATGTGAGGCCAAGCCAATAGGATTCCTCGTTCCACTAGGCAATGACGGGTCCCTTTTCATTTTATATGCAATTTATCTTTTGTTATCTATATGCATATAATATCTTCTTTACTAGCATTAGAATAACTAGTCCCTTGTCTTGTGAAGGACATCATACGCTCATGATTATCAACAAATATTACATTTGGAATGCATATTGGTTCTCTTTCTTATTTGTTTGTAATTGTAAAACTAGAATAAATGCAATATGTTTTGACAATCTTCTTTATGCACATTAATGAACATAGTAGAACATTATGTATATTTTAATGTTTAAATAAAAACACAAAAGAATAAACACTAAGTTATCTAACTTCAGCTAAAAGCTAAAAATCAAGTAATAAGAACACCCAATTCTGCGAGTGGTTTATGACATGCTTATGAAAGGTGGAAGGAATATCCTATTTCTAGAATATGAACTCAACTTGTGATGTGGTTGTTGGGTTTCTAACTAGGTATTTAAGTGCAACTTGATTTGAGTGGTTCTAGCTCATGGTTTTGTAAAAATAATTTGATGGTTATGTGTACTACCCCTATTTATAGGGTGCTTGAGATAGAGTTATTCATATTTACTATGTAGATACTATTATGTTTCTTGATGATTTGAAAGTGTATTATAATTATGTTTAAATTAATGAATAAAACATTGGATTTATTTAGACCATTGGATTTCTCCCCTAAAAGGGTTTTCTTCAAGTACACCTATGTTATGATAATCTTTTTGTTTATGTTTATATGTGTTTCTCCTTTCCCTAATTATAAAGATCTACAATTTTCATTATACTCTCCTTTGAGATTAGCTTAAGACGTGTTTACACATGCCTTACTTCTTGAAAGGTAGCCACATAAGTATGAAAAGCATCTTATATCAATATAAGTGATCGAAATAGTGCAAATTTTTTAAATTAAACACTTAACAAGGTTGAAGGGTATAAATTTGAAAATACAAAAAAATCAAACAATTATAAAAAATCAAAAAACATGAAAAAAAGGATTAAAAAAAGTAAAGAAAAAAAATCATCCTCTAGTGAAAACCACTTCGGTGGTACTTTGGGAAAGTACCTTGGTGAAAACCTGGAAATCAAATGCCTCACATAAATAAGCACCTCCATCTATCTTTGGTTATTTATCCTATCATTCTCTGCATCACATCCATCCATCACATTATTCATCCTATTTATTCAATCACCCATCCACATATGTATCATAGCATGATATTGTTAGGTATCATATCCCCTTTTAATACTATTTGGCATATTCCTAAGGTTAGCTTGTTCTACCTATATGGAGGTAGTCTATTGTATCACATTTGGGGCAATTTGTTATCAATCAAATCCGGTTCTTGTATATCTTAAATTTATTGGAGATCTCATCAAAAACTCCAAAAAAATTAATAATCTTGTACATCTAAAATCCAAAAACATTCATAAAATTGTAAAGTCAAAATCCAAAACATCCAGAACACATCAAAATCCCTAAAAAGTTCAAAAAATCCAAAATCCAAAAATAGTACCACGTTGAACTATGAGTCTCTGAGCATGAACATAGGAAAGGCCATCATTGATGTGCCCCCAAGACACCCTAGGTCAGTCCTTTAAGAATGTCATAATAAACTAACAATCCATCAAGTGTTCATTTCTCTTCAGCATTAAGTCAAGTTAGTTGAACTATGTTGTCTCTACATGTATAATGTAGGAAAGGGTAATCTTTGATCAGCCCCCGAGGCACCTAGGATAATCTTTCAGGTTAGGTTCTTGGCTGGAAAACTTAGAAAATCCCTAAACATTTGAAAACATAGAAAACCCCTAAACAATTGAAAACTCAGAAAACACAAAAACATCAAAAAACTTAGAAAACATAAAATGTATAGAAAACACAAACATTTGAAATTTTGAAAAAACACAAAGACATTGGAAAATATTGGAAAACCCTAAACAACCTCAAAAATATTGAAAACCGAAAACATTCACATAAACTTTTAAAAAGACCAAAAACATTTTCAAAATATTTTCAAAACATCAACAACATTGAAATATTCCAAAAAATCCAAAACCACCCATCCCATTTCACTTTCACCTGCAATAAACCTTCGACCATAATAAATTGATCATCACTTTCAGCCTTTCGTAAAACAAATAGAAATCAAGTATCGCAAGTCATAAAGTGAAAGTATACATGTCAAAAATATAAATTCTAGATCACAAGTAAATAAGTCAGTGAATTTTGTATCAATGACTTATCACAGACTTCATCCTAGTCAAAACATATGATAAACTTTCCTAGGATGCATCCTTCTAACAATGGTCAAAAACATCAGACATCACCTTAGTCATATTAAACTAGAAAGAGATATAGATAACAATCAATGTTTGTCTCTAATCTTTTCTTTTGATGTATCTCAATGACCCATTCCAAGGACCTCTGGATGATGTCTACCAAAATGATTTATTGAGAAAGGAATGGGGAATTGATCATAATCTTTCATTTTATGTGCTTGAGGGTATTCTTGTAAAATAATCTTGGTCCATACTTAGTTGTGTGTAGGGAGGTTTTCTAAAGTAGATTGTTGACTATTACGTATGCTTAGGTCTAATATATTCTAAACTTCTAAATTACATTCCAACAAGGTTTATGTATGTCAAAGTTTGAACAAGAACTATCCTATTTATTTGAAAATTCAAAGTCCATTACACTAGATACAATATCATCCTTGTTATCAATACCATGATGCATCATGTCTATGTGTTACATCAAACATAAGGAATTACATAAAGTCCTAATCCCAATAAATGAGTAAATCATTCATCTCATCACTATATCAAATAAAGTCTCACTAGATCCCATAATTGTTAAACTTTTTCAAAATCGTTGATCAAATCATTCATCTTATTCTTCTATATTCTTTTTCCACGCTAACATGGTATCATGACAGTCAACAAAACTATCATCATGCATCTATCCTACATCCACAAAATATTCAGCATGTATACATCTCACATTGTCACAACATATCATAATAATGGAAAACATAATCCACTACATCATCATTATCATTTAAGTTGTGAATAATATAGATTTTTTATTCTAAGAATCTTAATCCATTGCATTATCACTCATGAACATCCATAACATCCATACTATAAGAATCATCCATGTATGGGTATGTGGAGGATCATGATGGGCCAAAAAGTGGTGATATGTAAGTGATATGATGGCCCATGTGGCTACTAATGACTTTCTTTTACTCCAAAAATTGATGAAACAAAAAGGGTTTTAAAGGATTCTCAGATTTCCACCACTATAAATTATGCATTACTTTGAATTTAATAAATAATTATTATTCATTTTCTATTTGAATTACTTACTCAAAGTCCCGATTGATCGAAAGTGGTTTGAAAAATCTATAGCTTTCAAATAGTATCACATTTTTGAATCTAAAAACATGCATCACACATCTCTATGCTTCACATACACAGGGATTAAAAATATATATTGAATTTCATGAAGTTTTGAACAAGTTAAGGTGGTTAGACACATGAGTTTTTATATTTTTTTTAAGTTTTAATAAAAAATTCATAATTAATTATTTACTTGGAAAAAAATTACAAAAAAATATGCATCAAATCTAGACATGAGTCCTCTACTTATATCTTAAATCTTATAAAAAATATTATGATTTTTTGTGGTTAGGTGGTTAGACAGACCCATTTCTTATTTTTCCATAATATTTAAGTACTAATCGCATTGAAATTTCAAATATTTCACCAAATAGATTTTTTATAAAAAAAAAATAGTATTTGCAAACTTTATCCAATTTGCTATAGATTCTATTCTTACTTATTTTGAAATAATATAGATAACTTTATTCAACTTTTTACAACAAGCTCCTAACTTTGATTTTTCTTAAATTTTACACCATGGCTTGTTTTTCCATGATGATATTGCACATACCCTATACATCTATCTACATTCATATCAATAAATCCTTCATCATGACATCATAAATCACATCAGAAAGTACACCAAAAGAAATGCATCTATCCATATCACCTACATAAGCATATCATATCATAACATCCATCCCATAACATATCATAAAAAGATACTGAAAAAGAAGGTAACACATCCATCCATTGCATCCCATATCATAACATAACATCATATCATATCATGAATTTAAGGACATCACATCATAAATCTGAATCATCTCTTATATATATCAAAAAATGATTGTCATGGTACAATATCTAAATCAATGTGTATATCAATATCAAAATTACAATATCCATGAGGCTATAAAAAATGATCATATAAATGTATATCTATATAAATAATTAGGAAAATAATCAAAAAGTGTGTACAAAACGGTTGGCCCTGGTGGATGCTCAACTCCCCTCTAACTAATGGTTGATCCTCAACCCTAGGAGGTGCTCTACTGCTCTATAAAAAAATTAGGTTGCCTCATCACTTGAGGGACATCTATACAATAATGCATCATATAGTATGCATCCTCTGTGATGGCCTCCATATACAAGTGTGTTGACACTATTCGTCCTTGGGATGCTACTACCCCTGCCCAATCTCTTCGGCCATTTGTAAGTCCAATTATTGTCATAACTAAACCTCATAATCTCTCTGGGAAGTCATATCCTGTAGCTACTACCACAGCTGATCTCTCTCAGTTGTGAGAGCTTATGCCTATGGATTTGGCTATTATAGGGGTGAAGGAGGCAGTGGTGCCCTCAAAAATTTTCCATCCTATTTCCCTAGGTCTTGGTGACCCTAATCTAGCTACTGCTATTGATGCCCATCCCCTAACACTTGTGCCTTGTCTTAATCCTGCTATTTCCTTCAGCCTCACCCCACATATTGGCCTCCATCTTGGTCATAATATCAGCCTTTACCTCTACCTCTACCTCTAGGGTATCCCCTCCCTAGGTCTGTCAGGTGCTCAAGTGGCCTAAATCATGCATCGTATCCTGGCATAGTTCCTACATTTGGATGCCCTAGCCATAAGCCCTTGGCTAAGAAACAAGCTATCTAGACCCATTGACTGCCACTGCAAGGTCAATCTGTGCTCCCCACTAAACCTCCCTCTAAGATCTCATGAAGACTACAATATAATCATTGAGAGGAATATCTTGTACATCCCCAAACTATTTGGTAATGCAGTCTACGAGATACCCCTCTATCATCGTATGCTCTTTCCCCTACATATAACGGGTCTGGCAAGAAAAATATAGCTATTTTTGGTCATCCTACATTGCAATAACTTGCAGCCACGTACTCCATCGAAATATGTTCATGTCATCAATGACACAGTGCCAATATGGTAGACCTATAGGATTGTTGTGCTATAGTCTCATTAGAATGCGGTATCTAAAAATGATGGGCTCATCCTTGTGAATGTCTGCTAAAACAACTAGTGGTGTCAACACCACAATGTGCTCATATGCCCAAATGTGTAGTAGTGTAACATATGCTCTAATGCTCCTACCCTCACAGTACACAGCTTGGTGCATGTCATGGAACAAACTCAGAAAAAGAATTGGACCCCATGTGAACATAACAATCCTCCTAATCATCACCTCCCATACAACCCCCAGTCAAGACTAAATCCTCTACCCTATTGGTTGGGGGAAATCATGCCAAAAATTAGTGTTGCAACAAACAATATAAAAATTGGCACCCACCCATGATATAGATCAAGATCTATTTGCGTGCTCACCAAAATAATTTGACCTTTGTGTAGAAGAGAGCAACACACATCCCTCTTGGCATTAGTGTCATAGATGAAATTCTCTCCATGTATCAGCAATTACAGTAAGCACCACACATCCTCAAGTATGATAGTAGCCTCGCCGGTGGGAAAATGAAATGAAGAGGTCTTGTTGTGCCACCTCTCGATGAGCACAATCATCATCATCAAATGCAATTGAACCTCTAGAAGGAAAGAGATAGAACCTAGTCCGAGCATCCCTAGTCACTCCACCTCCAAGTCATCAAAGTATCTAGTTGCTCCCAAAATTTTAGAATGTTGCTCTCACAAAATCAATGGTAAAGTCCATCCTCCTGAATGCATTGCACACACAACATCAATTTTTAAAAAAAATGAAAAACTTATCAAAATGTGAGACTTTGCACCCTAAAACATCAAAAGCATCATTGAAATCAATAGCATCACTATTATTGGTGTGTGTCACTGCATGAATTTGGGAGGTGCATTGCCAATTTAGTGACATGCATCACATTACTCAATAGTGAATCGACATTTGCATGCAACGTTAAAACTAAAAATTGGGGTGTATCACCATATGCTATGTGTGTTGCCCATTGGTTTTGAGTGTCACTCAATCTAAAATACTTATGTGTCACTATATTAAAATCGTGACACCCTAATCAAACATGTCACTAGAGTAAAAAAAGGTGGTGCACTGCCAAATAGTAAGTGTGTCAGTAAAACATCAATAGTGATGCTTGCAATGCATTTTGCACGTCAATATATAGTGATTCTCCTAAAAACCTAATTTTTATGTGCTAAATTAAATGCACCTAAATGTGAAAATCAAGGCAAGTTTTGAATCACATACCTGGGGTCCTACATTTGCTTGACATTGGTACTCTTGAAGCTACTCGAAAAGGTGAAGAGGAAGTACATAGTGAGCCATCTCACCAAGGTGTAAGATCTCCAAATGCACAAAATATCTAAAGGTTGAATGCACAAATGAATTGGAAGTGCACCCTTCTCACCTATTTAAGCATAAAAATTATAGTTTTTTTGGCCTAATTTGAGCAAAAAGCTAGGGTTTTTGGCCTATTTTACCTGTTTTCACAATGTGCAACCTATTTTGAGTCATTTTTTCTGTTTTTGAGGCAATTTTTGAAATCCCAGGGCCTGTTTTAGCACCTTAACCTAAATTTTACCTTTTTCGATAGATTAATGCAAATTCAAATTTTTTGCCCAATCTCTCGAGGGGGAAGGGAACCAACTTATTCCTTCCACTGGGGCAATAGTGGGGCATCCAAAAATTATAATGTTTTTGTTTTTTTATCTAAGCAACAGTTTTAATCCGAAAGTTGTTAATCTTTAAACCAATGTAGAAAGTACCTCGCTTCAAAGAGGGGAAAAATGTGGACACTTAAAAATTTCTTGTTTGATATCACACACTTGAATATGATATACTAACATCATTTCATCCTAAAATCCATCCTCTTTTCGCTTAATCAAGTAAATTAGTCTAGCTATTTAATTAATTGCATCATTTTCATCTATTAATCTAATTGTCCAAATTAGGTTAATTCACCCCTCCCACACAAAAATTTCATCTTGTTTAGGGTATGTGCAGGATCATCATGGAAAAAATAGGCCCTTAAGTGGTGAACAATTCAGAAATATTAGAATTAGGCAACTTGACATAAAAATTCGAATAAGTTATCTATATTATTTCAAAAATATGTAAGAATATAATCTGTAGTAAATTGAATGTAGTTTCTAAACTACTAGGTTTCTTTAAAATAAATAAAAATCTATTTGGTGAAAATTTCAAATTTAAATGCAGTAGTACTTAAATTTCAGGGAAAAAATAAGAAGTAGGTGTCTGTCTAACAACTATAAACACAATAAAATGACAATATTTTTTTATAAGGTTTTAGATAAGAGTATAGGACTCATGTCCTGATGTGATGCATATATTTTTAATTTTTTTCCAAGTAAATAATTAATTATGAATTTTAATTACAACTTTTCAAAAATATAAAACTCAGATGTCCACCACCCAACTTGGTCAAAAGTTCTTGAAATTCATTTTTTTTCTATTACTCATATAGTATGCAAAGCATAGAATGTGATACATGTTTCTAGATTCAAAATGTGATACCGCTGGTACATGTTTTTCAATCAACCTATCAATCAGACTTTAGTCATAATTCAAATAGGAAATGAATAATAATAATTTATTAAATTCAAAGTAAAGCATAATTTATATTGGTGGAAAGATGAGAATCTCCTTTAAAAACCCCTTTTGTTTCATCAATTTTGGGTAAAAGAAAATTCATCAACCACATACCCTACACATACCCATCATCTTTCCACTTTTTGGCCCATCATGATCCTACACATGCCCTTTAGTTAAACAATACAAATTATTTAATCTAATACCTAAGCCCTCTTATTTAATTAAATATCATATCATATCTCTTTTTACATTAAATCATTTATTTAATGAATATCATATAATTCCCCTAATTTGCATAGTAAAACTTGGTTTCAATTATCAAATTGCTAATTAAATCTAATCATCCCACTTGTAAGAGAATATTCCAAGAGAATATTCTCATGGAATATTCCTTCCCCTTTGCTCATTAAAATTTGGTTTTAATTAACTAAATGACTAATTTTCCTCCAAAAGGGGAATATTCTTTCCCTTTGCACTCATTTGAAAATGGAATATTCTTCCTTGTAACAAAATTTCAGCAAACTTCTTGTCCAAGTTTTGAAAGTTTGTTTTTTTGGATGATTGTGAGCCCTTGATTAAATATCAACTTGCACCCTCAACCCTTGAAAGGGATCCATGATCAATGCCTCCATCTTCTCTCCATTTTGATCGTTGATTGATTCTTTCAATCTTGACAATCAATTTCATTTTGCATATTCTATATATAGACCTTGCATCTATTGAATAGGGATCCATCTTTTAATAGTAAACTTATGCTATTAAAATCACTCACATCTACCATCCATATTTTGTGTTTTAAAGGAATTTTAGGTTAATTTCTTGCATCATATTATCTTAGAGCATCCATTAATGGATTCCATGGTAACTTAGTTGCATCCATTTAGTTTATTTTGAAATTAGGGTTTTAATCTTTCAAATCTTGCACACATTTAGAATAGCTTTTCACACACATACATTGATCATTATAGCATCCATCATGTTAAAATAGCTTTCATCATGTTTTACAACACATCTTTCATCGATCAAAACAACCTCATTATCTAAGGGATTGGGAAAGGGTTTCCATTGCACATCAATGTAACAACACTCCCCCAATAGAAAAATTTCCAATGCCTTAGAGTAGATGTTTATTAAGATTTCATATTTAAATATCTTAGTTTTAATGGCTTCTTTGTCTTTGTTTAAATTGAATGATATTATTGGATTGATGCTTAGTGGCTTAATTTTGCTTTGAATCCTTATGGATCAAGTGTAGTTAGCCTATATTATGTCATCGGTCACAATTATATCCTTTGATTGGTCCTCTCTTGGAGACATTAGGTACGATGTTCCCTAAGTTAAGACCTTACATGAACTAAGAAAAACCCCTTTGAAAGTACCTTACTCTATTTTCCATTTACAATAATTGCTATATTGCTGGACCTTGCATAACACACTTTGCTTGCCTATGGAGCCATCCTATTTGTTCATGGGTGTTAGCATAAAAAGTTTTTCTTGCCTCATGAATCATATTGTTCATGTTGTGTGGCACCTTATCAAATTTATTAAGAGGTATAGGGTATGTGCAAGATCATGATGGGCCAAAAAGTGGCGATATGATGGGTTATGTGTAGGGTATGTGGCTGGAAACTTTTTTTTTACCCAAAATTAATGAAACAAAAAAGGTTTTTAAAGGAGATTCTTAGCCTTCCACCAATATAAATTATTCTTTACTTTCAATTTAATAAATAATTATTCTTCATTTTCTATTTAAACGTATTATTAGTTAATCGATGATACTATGATTAGAAAACATTCCATAGTTTTCTTAAACAAGATTACATTTTTTTTTGAATCCAGTACCATGCATCATATCTCTATGCTCACTTAATTATAGATTTTAAAAGAAAATTATATTTCATGAAGTTTTAATTGCTTAAGGTATAGACATACGAGTTTTATATTTTTAAAAGCGAATAAAAAATTCATAATTAATTACTACATGGAAGAATTATAAAAGTAAATATTACATTGGGACATGAGTCTCTACTTACATCTAAATTTAGTAAAAATATTATCATTTTATTGTTGTTAGGGTGTATTTATTAGACACCCTATTTCTTATTTTTCCCTAAAATTAAAAAAATATTTGAAATTCATTCTATTTAATAAACCAGAATAACTACATTCAATTTTCTACAAATTCTATTGTTACATATTTTTGAAATAATATAGATAACTTATTCAAATTTTTAAGTCAAGTTGTCTAACTCTGATTTTTCTAAATTTTTTGCCACTTAAGGGCCTATTTTTTCCATGATGATCCTGCGCATACCCTATAGCTTTAGTATGTTTAGTATATATATGGGAGACAACCTTAGGAATGAATTTATCTTAGCCACTTGCTTTTCTATGTGGGAACATACTATCTGTGTGTGTATGTTTCTAACTTCTCACTATGAGCTCACCTAATGGATACTACATTCCACTAGGTCGTGTGAGTGTGCATTTTGTTTGCATAGTGGACATCATGTTCCATTTGTGAACCTTTTTTTTGGAAAAACAACTAATATTTGATCCACATCAAGTTGGACAAATAGTTGAGGCTTTATCCACCCTCTTTTTCTTTTTCTTTCTTCCTTGTGTCTTTGGAAGTGTATGCTTGTATCTTGTTGTTGCTTCAATAATCATTCACATGCATGTTCTTTTGTGCTTATGTTGGTTCGCCATAAGATCTTGATCTTGGGGAGTTGATCATCCCTCTTGATAATTTCCATCCTATCTTGCTAGAATTGGCACATTTGGATCCCGTTTGATGCAAATTTGTCTACTTTAGTGTGAGTTTGACACAAGGTCATCCTCTCACTAAAGTGGGCCTAAGTGTAGTGTAGAAAAATATATGCCTTGACACTTTCACACTTGTTTTGGACCTCCTTGTTAAAATTAGGTTTATTTATGTCTTAATTGGTCCTATTTTGTATCTACAAGCCTAATTATATGCATTTTTCTTAAGATAATCCCAACGTATCAGAAATGAAAAATCATAATTTAAGTTTTGAGGTTATGTGTACCAAATCTAGGGACCTAGGACTCATATACCCCTATAGGTATATGGGTCCCACCTATGTCATGAGACTTGATTTTAAGTTTTGCATTGAACTTAACAGTTATTGGAGATTGTGTCCCAAGTTTTAACCACTTGGAATCATACGCCAAACATGGATTATGAGTCCTGCTTTAACTTGGACCTATTTTAAATAAAATTCTTGATGGGATTTCATTTCCCTAGATCTGATGTTGGCTTGTAGTGTTATTGTAAGAGAGGGGGACCAACCATGTTCAAGAACCCAGATTATGAAGAGCCAAGAGCAGAAGGCTGCCCTAACTTACCTCAACTTAAAGGGGTATTTTTGAAATGAGGGCTGAGAATGATGAGGACTATAAGCTCCTTCAACCAATTTGCAGACTTGAAACTCATAATGGGGCTAGGTGAGCTATTTTTTGGGTTCCATACTGTGCCTCAGGTAGCTCTCTGCCTAAGGACAAAAGTGTGGTTTTGGGATGATAACGTGGTGTGTTGGAGTCCTTATGATCAAAGGACCAAAAATATAATGTGAATCACTAGAAAATAGGTCGATGGCCTAGCTAGTCACTTCCAAAGGGACAAAACAAAGATATAAATTAAGAAAAATATGAATGAATATGATAAAGAAAATATATGAGAGTTAAGGAGACAAGAATGATCTCACAAAGGTACTCATTCACCAACTACCTCCACAAAGCACATCCACCTACACACAAGGAGGAAAATTGTTGGGGTGTTGTATAAGGATCTGCCTCAATCAAACCCCCATTTTGGTGTTTTCACCTCTACAGACAGCCAAGATAGCAATGTATGGAGAAAAAGTATGATAAAGGAGAATGAAAGTAAAGAACACAATAACACTACAAATAGTAATGTGCTAATCAACCAAATTGTAGAGGATAGGAGTGAAAATCTTACCACCTCCACCAAGAGCTCATTACCTAATGGAGGAAAAAATGAGAGGACTCAAGCCCCTGCTGCAATGGTGTTGTTCCACATTTTCCCTATGGAGTTCATGGAGTGTTTTGTTTGCTACTATGGAGTGCAAAGTGTTGCTTGAGAGTTCGAAGTGTCAAAAGTGAATACTTAGAAGGTTCCTTGAGCTTGTGAAGAAGATGAATGGAATTCTTAGAGGATTGTAGAAGGATGAAATGAAGGAATGAAGAGTGAATTTGAAGGTGAGATGAGAAAAATGGCCATATTCAGGTTGGTTGGTTGAAGAGGGGCATTACAAATCAACCCCAATGGGAAGTGTAATGCCTTTGCTGGCTTCAAATACAAGAATTTGTGAGGGATGTAAGTGTTCTTTGTAGGTGTCCTCAACAGTTATTCTTCTACCAACACACAAAATACATGCCAAGTGGAATGATGGCAGTGGGTTGATGTGGATTTTTTCCTTCAAATTTGGTTTTCTAAGGTGAGGAAGTGTAAAAGGGGAATTTTCTTAAGGGGTGCAGATTCACTCCTATACATTTTTCCCCCACTTTAGCAAGCATGAATACTCATGAGTGCTTCAATAAAGTAGATTGTAAAGGTAGTAGAGTTAGAAACAAGGCATATGTGTTCAATATGAAACATAAGGAAAAAATTTCCTAAGTCATAACTCCATCATTCATCCCACATAACACATTTAAATCTATTTCATTTCTTTAAAAAAAAAGAGAAAAAATCACATCAGCTTCCACCATAGGGTCTCTAACCCTAAAAAAAAATGGGAAAAAGGTAAGAATTACATTCATTTTGCTTCAAAATTCTAGAGGATTCTCCCTAGCCACCATGAGGGTTTCTTTGAATGAAAAGAAACATGATTTTTTGACTAGTTCTTGGCATATTTCTTGATGAAATCCATAGAAAATAACAGGTAATGCATTTTTGTGAATCAAATATGGTTTTTCCACATCTTTTGAAAGCTATTTTGTGAGCTAAGGCGAAATCCATAACATGTTTCTAATCTTTTTTTGTTTGATTCTTCTCTCTATGATGATTCATTCTTCTTTAGTCTCCATTGGTGATTCTCTAAAGCTAGAATGTAAGCTTTTGTATAAAAATGCTTTACATATTGCAAGTAAATGAGGAAAATAAATCTCAGGTAAGCTCCACCAAACCCATTCCTTTCTAATTTTTGAGCAAGAAGAGCTCATTTCGAGCCTCCATACTTGAAGAATAAAGCAAAAAATGTCAATTTTCCTCTACATTTGAAGTTGGAACCCCAATGTATTTCATGATTTTATGAAGAAATTATGCTCTTTTTGGTCACGACCATGGAGAATAGACTAGGGATTTCAGATACTTTTGTTTTGTTTCAAAAACTTCATGATAGCTTTTAAAATACCTTTGTATCCGCAACTCTATAATAAACCCAAATGGGTTCTTTGATTTGTAGAAGAAAACTTGGTTTTCCTTGGCCATAGCCTAAAAGATTCACCTAGGCTTTAACATTTCAATTTTCTTTATGACATTTCTTCAAACTTTTGTATTTGCAATTTTAAAAAACAAAGCCAAATGGGTTTTTGTTGTTTTGAGAAGAAAACATGATTTGTATTTTGCATTCCACATGAAAACCCAAGTGGGTTCTTTGATTTTAGAATAAAAACAAGATCTTTGGCCATGACTATAGAGAAATACCTATGTTTTGAGATGTACTTCAATTTTCTTATAGAGGTTTTGAAACATTTTGTTGCTCTTAAATACCTCATTCAGATTTCTCTTTCACCATCTCCGAAGTTGTAATTAAAATAACCCCAGATGGGTTCCATTGCTTTCTTGTATTCTACATTTTAAAATAAAACCCCAAGTGGGTTCCTTTACTTCATGAAGAAAATATTCCTTCCAGGCACGACCTCCAAAAGGAATGAAATGGGTTTTTTGCATTTTCTATTTTTAGTGAAGCCTCTCATTGTGTGCCTCTTTCTATAAAGACATTTCCCTATTATTACCCTCCTCCAACCATTCGCTTGTTCTTACTACATTAGATGACTCCAAATAGTAATTTTTTCTAATTGGGATTGAGACTGTGAAGTGAACTATGAATCATTAACTTGCTTTTCCAACAATGCATTTGGTTGTTCAAGAAATTCTAGAAATTCATCTTTGTCTAATTGCAATATTTATAATGCATCAAGAAACTTTTGGACTTCTGAAATGTAATTTGAATCACAAAAACCCAAATGGGTTTTGTCAATGTGCAAGAAAGTGGCTTTTATCATATGAATGATGATAGGATTTCTCAAACCATGTTGTGATAGTGCTCCTTTAAAATGGATTTCTATCATTATTCCTAATTGTTGTTTCATATGACTCATGATTGTTGTCCTTGTATGATTTGATTCCTTTTCATGCATGGTCTTAGATCTTTCAGCACCAAATCTACTTAAATCTTAATGTGATTATCATATAAAAGAAAAATTGCTTCAGTAAGCAAAACAAAGTTTGTATTTCTTTCATAGTCAATGAACATTGTATCCTTACATTTAGAGCACTTGATAAGGCTATTACATAGATTTGTGCCTTCACTAACAATCTCCCACTTCTCTTGTAACAATGCGGACATTTGTATTTAGAAAATGAGAATCCCTCTTTAATCAAGAACACATGTGCCTCAAGATGATGCATTTAGACAACACTCATGTGCTCCTTTAATTTCAGTTTCATGTCTTAACTCTAGATGATCATCCCGCCTGAGTGCCATCATGAAAAAGTGTTTGTTTTTTCCAAATGCAACATTAGAATAATAATCCCACTTGTAATCCATAGCAGTTTCCTATGTTTATGCCTTTGTTATATTAGCAAGGTTGTCATGCATGTTTGCTTCACTTGTGAATAGTATCATGAAATGTCAACACTATAGATGTATGGATGACCCCTATTTTACTTTGAAACTCCAAGTTGGAAACAACTTGAGTAGGGATCTTACTGCCAATCATGGTAGTCTTGCAGCATTATTTGTCACTAAACATTGAAGAATAATGCAAGACATGATAGATTGCAGATCATTGTGTTACACTCAATGCATCCTTTGTTGTATCAAATGACTGAACTCATTTGTTGATTATTTCTTAATAATACTGGCTTGGTCTTTAAATGAAATATTTAGACTTATAGATAGGCAACAATCTATTGACCTCTTGAAAGAAATAAACATATGAACAAGAAGATGCCTATCTTAAAAATGAATTAGAATTGTATGTTCAGTACCTTATTTCTCACTCCTTGATTCCTTTTTCTTGTTCTCTAGATATTTGTGGATGACTATTTTTCCATGATTGTAATACTTCTACACTTCTTGTGTATGTTATTTCTACCATTCTGCTCATAGTTGTTTGGAATACATTGTCCTGATTCTGAAGGTGCCTAGCTACAGATAGTAACAAGGCAACTATGTTTGTTTCTTTCACTGCCCTCTCATATTATCATAACATTTTGGACTCAAAACTTCATTAAACCATATGTTGTTCATGCTGATTTCATTTCATTTTCCCAACAAAGCATACTAGAATTTTGTTATTGGTCTATCAGTCCACATATTCAACTCTTTTGTTGGGCCACCATCTAAAATATTCATGCTTTCATTTTCATACATGATTGTGGTTGATGTAAATGAATCATCTTTATTGTTTGATACTTTTAAACATGCTTTGTTTAATCATCATTGAAGGTAAGTGGCTAATCATTCCGTGGAATTTTTTTTAGCTCCATTGTTGCACTACCTTACACCACTTTGACTATTAGCAATGCTTGTGAAATGCATTCTTTGTACATAGCCCTTTTATGATCATGCTTGGGGTTTCTCCATTGGAAGACATCGTTGCTTGAAGTGCATTGATATTGTGAAGTGATTTGCTTCCATTTTTTTCATTGTATTCTAAAATACATTATCTTTTGGACCCTGTTGTCCTAAAGCATCAAGTCGTTGTTTCATGCCTCTATTGAGTGATTGATCCTTGATTTGTTCAATGTGAATAGTGTATAGTTCTTTGAGTCCATGTAGACTTCAATGTGTCTAAACACCATGTTCTTTTGCCTCACTCTATCATTGAATCTTGTCACACAAAGAGCTACCCATTGATTCATGTTGTCCCATATGCTTCTTTGATTGTTGTTGTCCTATAGCATGAAAGGTAGCATGGATTTTTCCTTTAGCACTTCCCCAATATTCATGGCTTCCCTAACATTTTCTTTCTTCCCAAAAAGTTTTTTTACTTGGTCTTCACAAACATCTAAGTCTTTTTTGATCTTGTGCAACAACAACATCATATCCTCACTTTAATCTTAGTGGGAAGACACATGCCACTTATGTTGGTGACCTGAAAGCTCACCATCCTTGGTGATGTGTGGCTTTCCAATAGGATTGCAGTGAGATGAACTTGATAGTACCTTGATTTGTTCCTTCTTGCTGCCCCATATGCCTCATCATGGATTTAGGCATGCCTTGATTTCTCTTTCATTATTTTAAGAGATTCATAATTGAACTTGATGCATCTCTGAAATCATTTACTTGTTTTAATAAAATGCATCTTGGATCCACTTAACATGATTGAAAGACATGTCCAGCAAAATGTACCTTCCTTTTGACATGATGGCAGCCTATTGATTAATTCACTATGAAAAGATGAAGTATGAATTTCTTCACAACTCACATTATGTGTTGCATCTTTTGAATTTGATAATGAAAGTTGATCAATTGGTGTGATTAAATATTGATTTAATGCTTCAATATCATGTTTATCATTGATTTGATCAAGTTGCTCAATTTAATATCCCTCTTAAAACATCAGAGGGAAACATGTTGAGCTCTACCCTAGTGGGATTCACATTTTACCCCACATGTTGTAATTAGTTGAAATAGCACATAAACCAGACTTGTCCTAAATCTGCACAAGGAAAAAACTAGTTAGATAAACAAAGCATATCATGGGTGTGTTTGATTACTCCTTTCTTATTCTGAGGGACACTATGGTATGTTCCTAGTTTATTGCTTGTAGACATTAGATTACACATTTATGGATGTTTTGCTTATAATTTTGATCAAGGATCTTTCATTTCTCTAATAGCACTACTTTTATCCAATGTAGGAAAACTAGGAGCAGCGAGGAGGGTGTCAAATAGAAGCAGAGTAGTGGGAAGGATCGAGATGATGCGAGGCCAAGCCAACGAGATTCGTCATTCCACCAGGCAATGATGGGTCCCTTTTCATTTTATATACAATTTATCTTTTGTTATCTATATGTGTATAAGATCTTCTTTGCTAGCATTAGAATAACTAGTCCCTTTGCTTGTGAGGGACATTATACGCTCATGATTATCAATAAATATTACATTTTCAATGCATATTGGTTCTCTTTCTTATTTGTTTGTAATTATAAAACTAGAATAAATGCAATATGTTTTCACAATCTTCTTTATGCACATTAATGAACATTGCAGAACACGATGTATCTTTTAATGTTTAAATAAAAAACACAAAAGAATAAACACTAAGTTACCTGATTTTAGCTAAAAGCTAAAAAATCAAGTAATACGAAAACCCAATTCTATGAGTGGTTTACGAAATGCATATGAAAGGTGGAAGGAATATGCTATTTCTAGAATATGAACTCATCTTGTGATGTGGGTGTTGGGTTTCTAACTAGGTATTTAAGTGCAACTTGATTTCAGTGGTTTTAGCTCATGGTTTTGTAATTATCATTTAATGGTTATGTGTAATACCCCTATTTATAGGGTTCTTGAGGTGGAGTTATTCATGTTGACTATGTAGATACTATTATGTTTCTTGATGATTTGAAAGTGTATTATAATTATGTTTAAATTAATGAATAAAACATTGGATTTATTTAGACCATTGGATTTCTCTACTAAAAGGGTTTTCTTCAAGTACACCTATGTTATGATAATCATTTTTTTTATGTTTCTATTCATTTCTCCTTTCCCTAATTATAAAGATATAAAATTTTCATTATACTCTCCTTTGAGATTAGCTTAGGAAGTGTTTACACATGCCTTACTTCTTGAAAAGTAGCCACATAAGTACGGCAAGCATCTTATATCAATATAAGTAATGGAAATAGTGCAATTTTTTTAAATTAAACCCTTAACAGGGTTGAAGGGTATAAATTTGAAAATACAAAAAAATCAAACAATGATAAAAAAATCCAAAAAAATGAGAAAAAGGATTAAAAAAAGTAAAGAAAAAAAACCATCCTCTAGTGAAAACCACTTTGGTGGTGATTTGGGCAAGTACCTTGGCGAAAACCTGGCAATCAAATGCCTCACATAAATGAGCACCTCCATCTATCTTTGGTTATTTATCCTATCATTCTTTGCATCGCATCCATCCATCACATCATTCATCCTATTTATTCTATCACCCATCCACATATGTATCATAGCTTGATATTGTGAGGTATCATATCCACTTTTAATACTATTTGGCATATTCCTATGGTTAACTTGTCCTACATATATTGAGGTAGTCTACTGTATCACATTTGGGGCAATTTTTTATGAATGAAACCAGGTTCTTGTATATCTTAAGGTTATTGGAAATATCATAAAAAACCCCAAAAAAATTCATAATATTGTACATATAAAATCCAAAAACATTCATAAAATTGTAAAGTCAAAATCCAAAACATCCTAAACACATCAAAATCCCTAAAAAGGTCAAAAAATTGAAAATCCAAAAAATAGTACCACATCAAACTACGAGTCTTTGAGCGTGAACATAGGAAAGGCCATCATTCATGTGCCCACAAGACACCCTAGGTCAGTCATTTAGGACTGTCATAATAAAATAAAAATCCATCAAGTGTTCATTTCTCTTCGGCAATAAGTCAAGTTAGTTGAACTACGTGGTCTCTACATGTATAATGTAGGCAAGGGTAATCCTTGATCAGTCCCCAAGGCCCCTAGGATAGTCTTATAGGCTATGTTCTTGGTTGGAAAACATAGAAAACCCCTAAACATTTGAAACAATAGAAAACCCCTAAACACTTGAAAACTCAGAAAACACAAAAACATCAAAAAACTTAGAAAACGAAAAAAATAGAAAACACAAAAACATTTGAAATTTTACAAAAACACAAAGACATTGGAAAATATTGGAAAACACTAAACAACCTAAAAAATATTGAAAACCAAAACCATTCACATAAACTAAATTAAAAACACCAAAACCAGCCTCAAAACATTTTCAAAATATCAAAAACATTGAAATATTCCAAAAAATCCAAAACCATCCATCCCATTTCACTTTCACCCACAATAAACCTTCACCCAATAAATCAATCATCACCTTCAACATTTGGTAAAACAAATAGAAAGAAAGTATCGCAAGTCATAAAGTGAAAACATAAGTGTCAAAAATATAAATTCTATATCATAGGTAAATAAGTTAGTGAAATTTGTATCAATGAATTATCACACACTTCATCCTAATAAAAAAATCTGATAAACTTTCATAAGATGCATCCTTCTGACAATGGTCAACAACATCATACATCACCTTAGTCATATTAAACTAGAAAGAGATATATATAACAATGAGTTTTTGTCTCTAATCTTTTCTTTTGATGTATCTCAATGACCCATTCCAAGGACCTCTGGATGATGTCTACCAACATGATTTATAGAGAAAGGAATGGGGAATTTATCATAATCTTTCGTTTTGTATGCTTGTGGGTATTCTTGTAAAATAATCATTGTGCATACTTACTTAGTTGTGTGTAGGGAGGTTTTTTGAAGTAGATTGTTCACTATTATGTATGCTTTGGTCTAATATATTCTAAAATTCTAAACTACATTCCAACAAGGTTTCTATATGTCCAGGTTTGAACAAGAACTATCCTATTTGTTTGCAAAGTCAAATTCCTTTACACTAGATACAACATCATCCTGGTTATCAATACCATGATGCATCATGTTTATGTGTTACATCAAACATAATGAATGACATAAATTCCTAATCCCAAGAAATGAACAAATCATTCATCTCATCACCGTATCAAATAAAGTCTCACTAGATCCTAAAATTGTTGTACTTTTTTAGAATCGATGGTTAAATCATTCATCTTTTTCTTCTATATTTTTTTCATGCTAACCATGTATCATGATAGTCAACAAAATCATCATCATGCATCTATCCTACATCCACAAAATATCCAGCATATACATCTCACATTATCATAACATATCATAATAATGGAAAACATAATCCACTACATCATCATTATCATTTAAGTTGTGAATAATATAGATTTGTTATTCTAAGAATCTTAATCCATTGCATTGTCACTCATGAACATTCATAAAATCCATACTCTACATTCATATCAATACATCCATCATCATGATATCATAAATCACATCAGAAAAGTACACCAAAAGAAATGCATCCATCCATATCACCTGCATAAGCATATCATATCATAACATTCATCCCAATTTATATCATAAAAAGATACTGAAAAAGAAGGTAACACATCCATCCATTGCATCACATATCATAACATAACATCATCTCATATCATGAAATTAAGGACATCACATCATAAATTTGAATCATCTCTTATATATATCAAAAAATGATTACATTCCAACAAGGTTTATGTATGTCAAAGTTTGAACAAGAACTATCCTATTTATTTGAAAAGTCAAAGTCCATTCCTCTAGATACAATATCATCCTCGTTATCAATACCATGATGCATCATGCCTATGTGTTACATCAAACATAAGGAATGACAGAAAGTCCTAATCCCAATAAATGAGTAAATCATTCATCTTAGCACCGTATCAAATAAACTCTCACTAGATCCTGAAATTGTTGGAATTTTTCAAAATCGTTGGTCAAATCATTCATCTTATTCTTCTATATTCTTTCCACGCTAACCCGGTATCATGATAGTCAACAATACCATCATCATGCATCTATCCTACATCCACAAAATATTCAACATGTATACATCTCACATTGTCACAACATATCATAATAATGGAAAACATAATCCACTACATCATCATTATCATTTAAGTTGTGAATAATATAGATTTTTTATTCTAAGAATCTTAATCCATTGCATTATCACTCATGAACATTCATAACATCCATACTATAAGAATCATCCATGTATACATCTATCTAAATTCATATCAATACATCCTTCATCATGACATCATAAATCACATGAGAAAGTACACCAAAAGAAATGCATCTATCCATATCACCTGCATTAGCATATCATATCATAACATCCATTCCATAACATATCATAAAAAGATACTGAAAAAAGAAGGTAACACATCCATCCATTGCATCACATATCATAACATAACATCATATCATATCATGAAATTAAGGACATTACATCATAAATTTGAATCATCTCTTATATATATCAAAAAATTATTGTCATGGTACAATATCTAAATCAATGTGTATATCAAGATCAAAATTGCAATATCCATGAGGCTATAAAAGTTGAGCCTATAAATGTATATATGTATAAATAATTAGGAAGATAATAAAAAAGTGTGTACAAGCTAGCTATCCTTGGTGGCTGCTCAACTCCCCTCTAACTGATGGTCGATCCTCAACCCCGGGAGGTGCTCTACTCTATAAAAAATTAGACTGCCTCATCACTTGAGGGATATCTCTGTGATAATGCATAATATAGTATGCATCCTCTATGACGGCCTCCCTATACAAGCGTGTTGACACTATTCGTCCTTGGGATGCTACTATCACTACCTCAGGCTACTATCTCTACCCAATCTCCTGGGCCATTTGTAAGTCCAATTATTATCATAACTAATCCTCATGATCTCTCTAGGAAGTCATATCCTATAGATAGTACCATAGCTAATCTCTCTCAATTGTGAGAGCTTATGCCTATGGATCTGGTTATTGTATGGGTGGAGGAGGCAGTGGTGCCTTCAAAAATTTTCAATCCTATTGTCGTCGGTCTTGGTGACCCTGATCTAGCTACTACTACTGATGCCCATCCCTTGGCACCTGTTCCTTGTCTTGATCCTGCTATTTCCCTAGGCCTCACCCCCCATATCGGCCACCATCTTAGTAACAATCTTGGCCTTTACCTCTGCCTATGCCTGTACGGTATCCCATCCCTGGGTCTGTCAGGTGCACAAGTGGCTTGAATCATGCATCGTATCCTAGCATAATTCCTACATCTAGATGCCCTAGCCATAATCCCTTGGCTGAGAAACAAGTTGTCTAGACCCATTGACCATGACTGCAGGGTCAATCTGTGCTCCCCACTAAACCTCCCTTTGAGATCTCATCAAGACTACTATATAATCATCGAAAGGTATATCCTGACCTCCTCAAACTATTTGGTAATGCATTTTGGGAGATACCACCCTATCATCGTATTCTCTTGCCCCTACATATAACGAGTCTAGCAAGAAAAATATAGCTATTGTTGGTCATCATACATTGCAATAACCTATATGCACGTACTCCATCGTAATATGTTCATGTCATTAATGACACAATGCCAATATGGTTGACCTATAGGATTGGTGTGCTATATTTTCAATGGAACGCGGTATCTAAAAATGATGGGCTTTTCCTCATGAATGTCTTCTAAAACAACTAGTGGTCTCAACATCGCAAAATGCTCATATGCCCAAATGTGTAGTAGTGTAACATCTACTCTGATGCTCCTACCATCACAGTACATAGCTTGGTGCATGTCATGGTACAAACTCACAAGAAGAATTGGATCCCATGTGAACATAACAATCCTACTAATCATCACCTCCCATACAACCCCCAGTCAAGACTAAAGCCTCTACCCTATTGGTTGGGGGAAATCACACCAAAAATTAGTGTTGCAACAAACAATATAAAAATTGGCACCCACCCATGATATAGATCAAGATCTATTTGCATGCTCACCAAAATAATTTGACCTTTGTGTAGAAGAGAGAAACACACATCCCTCTTGGCATTAGTGCCATAGATGAAATGCTCTCCATGTATCGGCAATTATAGTAAGTGCCACACATCCTCAAGTATGATAGTAGCCTCACCAGTGGAAAAATGAAATGAAGAGGTCTTCTTCTACCATCTCTCAATGAGCACATTCATCATCACCAAATGCATTCCGACCTCTGGAAGGAAAGAGATGGAACCTAGTCCGAGCATCCCTAGTTGCTCCACCTCTAAGTCATAAGAAGTATCTAGTTGCTCCCAAAATTTTAGAATGGTTCTCTCCCAAAATCAATGGCAAAGTCCATCTTCCTGCATGCATTGCACACACAACATCAATATTTTTTTTAAATGAAAAACTTATCAAAATGTGAGACTTTGCACCCTAAAACATCAAAAGTGTCATTGAAATCAATAGAATCATTGTTTTTGGTGTGTGCCACTGCATCAATTTGGGAGGTGCATTGCCAATCTAGTGACTTGCATTGTGTTACTCAATAGTGAATCAAAATTTGTATGCATCGCTCAAAATAAAAATTGGGGTGCATCACCATATGCTATGTGTGTCACCCACTACTTTTGAGTGTCATTCAACCTGAAATTCTTATGCGTCACTATATTAAAATTGTGACACCCTAATCAAACATGTCACTAGAGTAAAAAAAGGTGGTGCACTGCCAAATAGTAAGAGTGTAAGTAAAACATCAATAGTGATGCTTGCAATGCATTTTGCACATCAATATATAGTGATTCTCCTAAAAACCTAATTTTGATGTGCTAAATTAAATGCACCTAAATGCGAAAATCAAGGCAAGTTTTGAATCACATACCCAGGGTCTTGCATTTGCTCGACATTGGTACTCTCGAAGATGCTTGGAAGGGTGAAGAGGAAGCACATAGTGAGCCATCTTGCCAAGGTGGAAGATCTCCAAATGCTTAAAATATTTAAGGTTGAATGCACAAATGAATTGGAAGTGCACCCTTCTCACCTATTTAAGCTTAAAAATTATAGGTTTTTTGGCCTAATTTGAGCAAAAAGCTAGGGTTTTTGGCCTATTTTACCTATTTTCACAATGTGCAACCTATTTTGAGTCATTTTTTGTGTTTTTGAGACCATTTTTGAAATATTGGGGCCTGTTTTATCACCTAAACCTATATTTTACCTTTATCGAGAGATCAACGCAAATTCAAATTTTTTCCTGATCTCTAGAGGGGGTAGGGAAGCAACTTATTCCTTCCACTAGGGCAACATTGGGGCATCCAAAAATTTGAATATATTTTTTTTTATCTAAGCAACAGTTTTAATCTAAAAGGCGTCAATCTTTGAACCAACGTAGAAAGTACCTTGCTTCAAAGAGAGGCAAAATGTGGACAGTTAAAAATTTATTGATTGATATCACACACTTGAATATTATATACTAATGTCGTTTCATCCTAAAATCCATCCTCTTTTCGCTTAATCAAATAAATTATTCTAGCTATTTAATTAATTGCATCATTTTCATCTATTAATCTAATTGACCAAATTAGGTTAATTCACCCCCTTCCACACTAACATTTCTTCTTGTTTAGGGTATGTGCAGGAGCATCATGGAAAAAATTGGCCCTTAAGTGGTGAAAAATTTAGAAAAATCAGAGTTAGGCAACTTGACGTAAAAATTTGAATAAGTTATCTATATTATTTCAAAAATATGTAAGCATAGAATCTATAGAAAATTGAATGCAGTTTCTAAACTACTAGGTTTATTTTAAAAAAACTAAAATCTATTTTGGTGAAATTTTCAAATTTCAATGTAGTATTACTTAAATTTCAGGGAAAAATAAGAAGTAGGTGTTTGTCTGACCACCCTAACTACAATAAAATGATAATATTTTTTATAAGTTTTTAGATATAAGTATAGCACTCATGTCTCGATGTGATGCATATTTTTTTGTAATGTTTTTCCAAGTAAATAATTAATTAGGAATTTTTAATTACAACTTTTAAAAAATATAAAAACTTGTATGTTTGACCACCTTAACTTGGTCAAAACTTCATGAAATTCATTTTTTTTCTTTTAATCCTATAGTATGCGAAGTATAGAATGTGATGCATGTTTCTGATTCAAAAAATGTGATACCATTTGAAAGTTGTAGATGTTTTTCAATCAACCTATTAATTAGCACTTTAGTCATCATTCAAATAGAAAATGAATAACAATTATTTATTAAATTCAAAGTAAAACATAATTTATATTGGTGGAAAGATGAGAATCTCTTTTAAAAACCCTTTTTGTTTCATCAATTTTGGGTAAAAGAAAAGTCATCAGCCACATACCCTACACATACCCTTTAGTTAAATAATACAAATTATTTAATCTAATACCTAAGTCTTCTTATTTAATTAAATAACCCTAAGCTATTTAATTAAATATCATATCATATCTCTATTTACATTAAATCATTTATTTAATGAATATCATATAATTCCCCTAATTTGGATAGTTAAAACTTGGTTTTAATTATCAAATTGCTAATTAAATCTAATCCTCCCACTTGTAAGAGAATATTCCAAGAGAATATTCATCCTTTGCATATTCCTCCTAAAAGGAATATTCTCATGGAATATTCATTCCACTTTGCACACTAATTTTTTTTTTAAATTAACTAAATCGCTAATTTTCCTCCAAAAGGAGAATATTCTTTCCCTTTGCACTCAATTGAAAATGGAATATTCTTCCTTGTAACAAAATTTCAACAAACTTCTTGTGCAAGTTTTGAAATTTTGTTTTTTTATATGATTGTGAGCGCTTGATTAAATATCGACATGCACCCTTAACCCTTGATAGGAATCCATGATCAATGCCTCCATCTTCTCTATATTTTGACCGTTGATTGATTCTTTCAATCTTGACCATCAGTTTCATTTTTCCTATTCTATATATAGACCTTGCATCTATTGAATAGGGATCCATATTTTAATAGTAAACTTATGTTGTTAAAATCACTCTCATCTTGTATCCATATTTTATGTTTTAAAGGTGTTTTAGGTTAATTTCTTGCATCATATTAGCTTAGAGCATACATTAATGGATTCCATGGTAACTTAATTGCATCCATTTAGTATATTTTGAAATTAGGGTTTTAATCTTTCAAATCTTGAACACATTTAGAATAACTTTTCATAAACATACATCGATCATTATAGCATCCATCATGTTAAAATATCTTTCATCATGTTTTACAACACATCTTTCATCGATTATCTTCAATAGAATCGATCAAAACAAGCTCATTATCCAAGGGATTGGGAAAGGGTTGCCATTGCACATCAATGTGACAACACTGCCCTAATAGAAAAAATTTCAATGCCTTAGAGTAGATGTTTATCAAGATTTCATATTTAAATATCTTAGTTTTAATGGCTTCTTTGTCTTTGTTTAAATTGAATGATATTATTGGATTGATGCTTAGTGGCTTAATTTTGCTTCAAATCCTTATGGATCAAGTGTAGTTAGCCTATATTATGTCATTGGCCACACTTATATCCTCTTATTGGTCCTCTCTTGGAGACATTAGGTATGATGCTCCCTAGGTTAAGACCTTACATGAACTAAGAAAAACCCCTTTGAAAGTACCTTACACTATTTTGCATTTACAATAATTGCTATATGGCCACCTTGCATAACACACTTTGCTTACCTATGAAGCCATCCTATTTGTTCATGGGTGTTAGCATACAAATTTTTCCTTGCCTCATGAATTTTGTTGTTCATGTTGTGTCGCACCTGGGCATGTGGAGGATCATCATGGAAAAAACAGACCCTTAAGTGCAAAAAATTCAGAAAAATCAGAGTTGGACAACTTGACGCAAAAATTTGAATAAGTTATATATATTATTTCAAAAATATGTAAAAATATAGTTTGTAGAAAATTGAATGTAGTTTCTAAACTACTAGGTTTATTTTTTTATAAATAAAATCTATTTGGTGAAAATTTGAAATTTCAATGTAGTAGTACTTAAATTTCAGGGAAAAAATAAGAAGTAGGTGTCTGTTTGACCACCCTAACCGCAAGAAAATGATAATATTTTTTATAAGATTTTAGATATAAGTAGAGGACTCAAGTCCGGATGTGATGCATATTTTTTTGTAATTTTTTTCCATTTAAATAATTAATTATGATTTTTTTATTACAACCTTTAAAAAGTATAAAAAACTCATATGTCTGACCACCTTAACTTGGTCAAAACTTCTTGAAATTCAGTTTTTTAATCAGTATGTGTAGGATCATGATGGGCCAAAAAGAGGCAATATTATGGGTATTTGTAGGGTATGTGGCTGACCAATTTTTACCCAAAATTCATGAAATGAAAAGGGTTTTTAGAGGAGATTCTCACTTTCCACCAATATAAATTATGCTTTCATTTGAATTTAATAAATAATTATTATTAATTTTCTATTAGAATTACGACTAAAGTCCCGATCGATAGATTAATTGAAAACATCTATAACTTTCAAATGGTATCACATTTTTTAATCGAAACATGTCACATTCTATGCTTCACATACTATAGGATTAAAAAAGAAAAATAAATTTCATGAAGTTTGACCAAGTTAAGGTGGGACATACACCTACTTGTTATTTTTCCCTGAAATTTAAGTACTCTTGCATTGAAATTTCAAATTTTCACCAAATAGATTTTTATTTTTTTAAATAAACCTAGTAGTTTAGAAACTAAATTCAATTTTCTACAAATTCTATTCTTACATATTTTTGAAATAATATAGATAAGTTATTCAAATTTTTATGTCAAGTTGCCTAAAACTATTTTTTTTGAATTTTTTGCCACTTAAAGGCCTGGTTTTTCCATGATGATCCTGCACATACCCAATCCTATAGTATGTGAAGCATAAAATGTGATGCATATTTTGGATTCAAAAAATGTGATACCGTGTGAAAGCTATAGATGTTTTTCAATCAGCCTATCAATTAGGACTTTAATTATAATTCAAATAGAAAATGAATACTAATTATTTATTAAATTAAAAGTAAAGTATAATTTATATTGGTGGAAACCTAAGAATCTCCTTTAAAAACCCTTTTCATTTCATCAATTTTGGGTAAAATAAAATTTATCAGCCACATACCCATCATATTGCCACTTTTTAGCCGATCATGATCCTGCACATACCCACCTTATCAAATTTATCAGGAGGTATAGGGTATGTGCAGGATAATGATGAGCCAAAAAGTGGCGATATGATGGGTATGTGTAGGGTATGTGGCTGGCGACTTTTTTTTACCCAAAATTAATGAAACAAAAAGCATTTTTAAAGGAGATTCTCAGCTTTCCACCAATATAAATTATCTTTACTTTGAATTTAATATATAATTACTATTCATTTTCTATTTGAATTACGATTAAAGTACTGATTAATAGGACAATTGAAAAAAATCTATAGCTTTCAAACAGTATCACATTTTTTAAATCCAAAAAATGCATCACATTATATGCTTCATGTACTATAGGATTGAAAGAAATCTATTTCATGATGTTTTGACCAAGTTAAGGTGGTCAGACATACGAGTTTTTATATTTTTTAAAACTTGTAATAAAAAAATCATAATTAATTATTTACTTGGAAACAAATTACAAAAACATATGCATCACATTGGGACATGAGTCCTCTACTTACATCTAAAATCTTTTAAAAAAAATATTATCATTTTACTGTTGTTAGGTTGGTCAGACAGACACCTACTTATTTTTTCCCTGAAAATTAAGTACTATTGCATTGAAATTTCAAATTTTCACCAAATAGATTTTTATTTTTTTAAATTTCAATTTTCTATAGATTCTATTGTTACATATTTTTGAAATAATATAAATAACTTATTCATTTTTTTACGTCAAGTTTCCTAACTCTTGTTTTTCTAATTTTTTTGCCACTTAAGGGCCTATTTTTTCCATGATGATCCTGCACATCCCCGATAGCTTTAGTATGGGTAGTATATATAGGAGCCAACCTTAGGCATGACTTTCCCATAGCCACTTGCTTGTCTATGTGGGAACATACTAGATCTAGTGTGTATGTTTCTCACTTCTCACTATGAGCTCACCTAATGGATACTAGATTCCACTAGTTCGTGTGAGAATGTATTTTGTTTGCATACTGGACACCATGTTCCACTTGTGAACATTTTTTTTTGGAAAAACAACTAAGATTTGATCCACATCGAGTTGGACAAATAGTTAAGGCTTGATCCACCTTCTTTTTCTTTTTCATTCTTCCTTATGTCTTTGGAAGTGTATGCTTGTATCTTGTTGTTGCTTCATACATCATTCACATGCATGTTCTTTTGTGCCTATTTTTGTTTGCCATAGGATCTCAATCTTGGGGAGTTGATCATCCCTCTTGATCATTTACATCCTATCTCACTAGAATTGGCACACTTGGATCCCATTTGATGTGAATTTGTCTACTTTAGTGTGAGTTTGACACAAGGTCATCCTCTCACTAAAGTGGGGCCTAAATGTAGTGTAGAAAATTGTATCCCTTGACACTCTCAGACTTGTTTTGGCCCTCATTAAAATTAGGTTTATTTATGTCTTAATTGGTCCTATTTTGTATCCACAAGCCTAATTATATGCATTTTTCTTAAGATAATCCTGACATATCACAAATGACAAATCATAATTTAAGTTTTGAGGTTATGTGTACCAAATCGAGGGACTTAGGACTCATTTGCCCCTCTGGGTATATGGGTCCCACCTATGTCACGAGACTTGATTTTAAGTTTTTCATTGAGCTTAACAGTTCTTGGAGATTTTGTCCTAAGTTTTAACCACTTGGACTCATATGCCAAACATGGCTTATGAGTTCTGCTTTAACCTGGACCTATTTTAAATAAAATTCTTGATGGGATTTCATTTCCCTAGATCTGATGTTGTCTTGTAGTGTTATTGTAAGTGAGGGGGACCAACCATGCTCAAGGCCCCAAGTCATGAAAATCCAAGAGCAGAAGGCTTCCCTAACTTACCTCAGCTTAAAGGGGTATTTTTAAAATGAGGGATGAGAATGATGAGGACTATAAGCTCCTTCAACCACTTTGGAGACCTAAAACCCAGAATGGGGCTAGGTGAGATAGTTTTGGGTTTTACACTGTGCCTTAGGTAGCTCTCTGCCTAAGGACAAAAGCATGGTTTTGGGACAATAGCACGACACGCTAGTGTCTCTCAAATGCGTTGGTGTCCTTATGACCAGAGGACCAAAAAAACAATGTGAACCACTAGAAAATAGGTTGATGGCCTATCTAGTCAATTCAAAAAGGACCAAACAAAGCTATAAATTAAGACAAATATGAATGAATATGATAAAGAAAATATATGAGTTAAGGAGACAAGAATGATCTCACAAAGGTACTCATTCCCCAACTAGCTCCACACAGCACATCCACCTACACACACGAAGGAGGAAAATTTGTGGGTTGCTGTATAGGGGTCTTCCTTAGTCTAACCCCCATTTTGGTGTTTTCACCTCCACGGATAGCCAAGATAGCAACATATGGAGAAAAAGTATGATAAAGCAGAATGAAAGTAAAGAACACAATAACTTTACAAATAGTAATGTGCTAATCAACCAAATCTTAGAGGATAGGAGTGAAAAACTTACCACCTCCAATAGAAGCTCACTATCGAATGGAGTAAAAAACGAGAGGACTCAAGCCCCTGTTGCAATGGTGTTGTTACACATTTTCTCTATGGAGTTGATGGAGTGAAAAGTGTTGCTTGAGAGTTGGGAGTGTCAGAAGTGAATACCTAGAAGGTTACTTGAGCTTGTGAAGAAGATGAATTGAATGCTTGGAGGATTTTAGAAGGATTAAATGAAGGAATGAAGAGTGAATTTGAAGGTGGGATGAGAAAAATGGCCATATTCAGGTCAGTTGGTTGAAGATGGGCATTACAAATCGACGCCAATGGGAAGTGTAACACCTTTCCTGGCTTCAAATGTAAGAATTTGTGAGGGACGTAAGTGTTCTTGGTAGGTGCACCTAATAGTTATTCTTCTACCAACACACAAAATAGATGCCAAGTGGAACGAAGACAGTGGGTTGATGTGGATTTTTTCCTTTGAAATTGGTTTTCTAAGGTGAGGAAGCGTAAAAGGGGAATTTTCTTAAGGAGTGCAAATACACTCCTATACATTTTTCTCCCACTTTAGCAAGCATGAATACTCATGAGTGATTTGGTAAAGTAGATTGGAAAGGTAGTAGAGTTAGAAATGTATACCTAAACCATCAAGGAAGCAAACTGTGATATAGCAAACTCAAATGTGCAAGGTAGGAAAATGACTTCATAGCCCAATAGAACAATGAAGCTAAAGAATGAAAGCAACTTACAGGCTCATGGACCTACAAGAAGGAAAACCCCAAGATCTCTCACATGAAGGAAGCTTCCAGAAGAAAGCACCTCACATGCTCGCAAACCTGTAAGGAAGGTGTCCTGCAAGATCTCTCACATGAAAGATACTCAAAAAACTATCTTATAGACTTGTAGACCTATAAGGAAGCATCCCACAAGATCTCTCACATGGAGGAAACTAGGAAAGTTCCCTACACACCTATAGACCTGCAGTGAAAGTGTCCTTCAAGATCTCTCACATGAAGGAAACCCAGGAAAGTACCTTATAGGCCTACAGACCTGCAAAGAGATATCACCCAAGATCTCTCACATGGAGGAAACCCAAGAAAGGGGACTCCGTAGAGTCAAAAATTGGCTTAAAAGGAACACCTATGAAGGAACATGTTTACTCATAGATAGAACATGTCATAATTCGACCATGTGGGAAAGTAAGCAGATAGTCACACAAACCATCAACAAGTTGGAAAACATTCAAAGAGGTCCCTCAGGAAACTGATGTAAAGAAGGGGTCCACTCAAGGGGCACATTGTTCGAAAGCATGAAAGAGATGCTTCTTTCTCGAATTGATTCATCATCAAGGAATCCTTTTGAAATATGTTCACTTCATCAAAAAATTCAAAAGGAAGAAGATTCCCCCACACGAGGGGAAGGTCAATGCTGCTCCCAACTCGAAGGAAGGTTCTCAATTTCTTTCTTTACAAACCCATGATGAAGGAAACATGTTCCATTGGGGTTTCAAGTTAAGAATGTGATTCTTGAAAGGAAGTTTGTGAAGATTCTTGAGAAAAGATTCATTGGCAATGAATGCATTTTTCAAAACTCAAAATTTTGTAGAAGTGGCATTGTCACACATGAAAGGGAAAACTCAAGAAAAGAATATAAACACAAGGAATAGGGGTAGCCTGATATTTTGGGGTCAAAACTACTTATAAATATATATAATGAATTGTCATCAACCCCCTACTATATCAGACCATCTGAAGAATGCATGAGAAGACAAAGTAAAAATAAAAAAATACGGTCAACATGGAAGGGAAGCCTAAATGCCCGCAATGCTTTGCATCATCCCCAATTTTTCAAAAATAAAGTCACAAATATGGAAGAATGATGATACAAATAGAAGAAGGTTCATGACACAAAAACCACACCTGTACACAAGCACCAACAGGGGTGACAAGGGTCATCCAGGCACACATAGCATGATAATGGGGGATCACATCACAACACACACACACATCTAATCAAAAGATAAAGAATGGGCCTCCTCCTAACATGTCTCAACAAAGAGGTCATCTGCTTCCCACTCTAGATCATCGTAGGGAGAAGGAGGATGAGTCTGCAATGGTGGATTATTAAGAGGAGGAGCGTTCAACCCTCTGACAACAAGGGATAAGGAAGAGGGCTCCATAAGGTCCTCTCCACTGTGCTCTTGTGGTGCTAAGGTTAGTGATTTCACAAAGATCACTGACAAGACCGAAACCTCATCCAAAGAGTTAAACATGCACTTAATAGGAGTGCCATTTTTTACCTCAATCGATGGACAAGGTTGCACCCAAGATTCACCACTAGGCTTGTCGAGTGATTCTAGAGTGGTGACAAACTCAAGGGAAGTTAGGACTGGTTCTGTCACCAGAATAGAACAAGTTAATGTAGGAACACCTTTCAGAGAAGGTGGGATCCTCTTATGTCCTTTTCTTGAAGGACCACTCTCCACCTTCTGCTCCATCGAGGGATGTGAACTCCCCACAGACGAGGTGAGAGAGGTGCAGAGGAAGAGGAGGAAGAGAGAACCACAGTAGATACGACTAAAGTGTTCATCATATCTATGACTTTTCAAAAAGGTGAGAAATCTAGAAGGGACATCAACAGAGGTGGCTCCATCAAAGGAGTGATTAACACATGCACCTTCTTAGAGTCAATCACATTCATACTCACAGTGGAAGCTACAAGCAATACAAAACCAGACTGAATAAAAGCAGAGGGGAGGAGAGAGGAGGACGTGGCAGGTGGCCCTGATGAAGGGTTAGTCATCTCCTATTCCTTCCTCTATAAGAAAGCCTGCTCAGACACGAGAACCTTTCATCAACGCTTGCACTCATGTGCAACATGCTTTCTGTAACTCTTTGAACTAGAGGTTAGAGGCACTGAAGGAAAAAAAGGCTCTTGTTCAGCCATGGGAGTGTCCACTATAGTTGTTTCTAGTGGAGGAATAGACTCATGAATGGGAGTAGGAGCATCAAGTTGAGAAGTAGTGGGGATATTTGGCTCAAGTGCCTCGATAGTAGGCCTTTTCCCATTTATTTCTTTTGGAGCAGCAGCGGTAGGAGGCTGCAGAGGTCGAGACAAAGGATTCCATGCAGGGACCTTTTCCGCTACCATACAAATAGTAAGAAGGTTCTATTGGCTTAGTACGGAGGCCTGATATCCTAAAATTGGGTCTATGCCAAGGAGGGATCATTGGACTTACCGAGGAAAAGTCAAGAATGTGTAGGATCATATGGGCCAAAAAGTGGCAATATGATGGGTATGTGGCTGAAGACTTTTTTTTAACCCAAAATTGAGGAAACGAAAAGGGTTTTTAAAGGACATTCACAAATTTCCACCAATATAAATTATGCTTTACTTTGAATTTAATAAGTAATTATTATTCATTTTCTATTCAAATTATGACTAAAGTTCTGATTGATAGACTGATTGAAAAACATCTATAACTTTCAAATGGTATTACATTTTTTCAATCCAAACATGCATCACATTCTATGCTTCGCATACTATAGGATTTAAAAAGGAAAAAATGAATTTCATAAAGTTTTGACCTAGTTAAGGTGTTTAGACATACGAGTCTTTTATATTTTTTAAAAGTTGTAATAAAAAATTCATAATTAATTATCTGCTTGGAAAAAAATTACAAAAAAATATGCATCACGTTAGGATGTGAGTCCTCTACTTATATCTAAAATATTATAAAAAAATATTATCATTCTATTGTGGTTAGGGTGGTCAGACAGACAACTACTTCTTATTTTTTCCCTAAAATTTAATTACTACTACATTGAAATTTCAAATTTTCACCAAATAGATTTCTTTTGTTTTAAACAAACCTAGTAGTCTAGAAACTACATTCAATTTGCTAAAGATTTTATTCATACATATTTTTGAAATAATATAGATAACTTATTCAAATTTTTATGTCAAGTTGCCTAACTCTAATTTTTCTTATTTTTTTGCCACTTAAGGGCCATTTTTTTCCATGATGATCATGCACATACCCATTCAGGTTTTCTCATCCAATACTCCTCCCAAGAAAGGGGAGAGGATGAGTCATCCTGAGAGGAGACAAACTTTTCCTTCCCTTTCGAGAAGAGTAAGCAGCTGGCTCTTGTACTACATGAAGAGCCAACTTTGGTTGTCCTTTGTCACCGGTCTTATACTTCACATAGTTTTTGTAAAGTAGGTCCATTCTTGGAGGAAGTAGACCAACCAAGGTGGGTCAAAAGTGGTCTAATGAATATCCCCCATGGGACACCAAAGTATGTGAACCAACAATTTTGTAGCTAGAATTCTATAGGCTTCTCTTGCACTCTTAGGATCTTCCACCAAAAAGGAGAGAGATACAATAACCCCAAAATTGAAGTGGTTCACCCAATATAATGTATGTGTGTTATAATTAAGGCTAAATGAGAAGATCTAAATGCAACTAAGCAATGCAATTGATTGATTATGAATGAAAAACCCAAGGAATGTAAAATGTTTGAAAATATAATGAGATATGTAGAAAATAGAATGGAGAAGTAAACTAATGAAAACATAATTAAGCAAGGTTGAACAGAGTGCACTTGGGTAGTGAATGATGAATCTAGAGTGTCCTGAATGCTAACAAAAATTAGTGAAATGGTGTGATCGATTAAGTGAAAAATAAATGTATAATTGTAGATTAAAAAAAATCAAACAAACCAATGAAACTTTAAATCAAAGCATAAAATAAAGGAAAGAAATGCAAACTTCATTTATGCTTCAAAGATGTTCCATTGTTGTCTATCATCAGTGTTTTTGTCGATTCCAACTTGCTCTCAGATCTAGTGCTAGGCTCAACGAACGTTATTCCTAGAGAACGGGATTAAAGATGAATATTGTACTCTATGCTATGATATGATTAACATGCATGATTGCTAGAAATGAAAGATTACAAAATGCTATAAATACTAAAGCTGATAATGACAATGCTAGAATGCTAGAATGCAATTAAGCTCTAATGTCTGTAAATGTGTAAGTAACCAATGCTTGCATTTGCAAGGGTATTTATAGAGCTTTCAAAAGATTTTGATTGGATGTTGCAATCAATGGCTGTGAAAATTCCTAGCAGATCGAACGGTCAAAGATGGATAAAACTGGAGAGAAAAATAGAAGAAAACTAGAAATCAAGATTTTCTTCCTTTTTTGGGGAAGAGATAAGATGAGATGATAAAGATGAATTGTAAAAATCATCTTTTTGTGAGATTGAGGAAATATTTTGAAGATAAATAATAAATTTATCAAATTCATTATTCATTTATTGGTGACATGAAAGATTTTCTTAATTAAATAAAACATTTAATTAAGATTTGAACAATAATGGAGGATTTCATAATTAAATAAAGATATTTAATTAAAGATATGAAGAGATAATATGAGATGATAAAAATCATCTTCTTAGAAGATTTTGGAAAGATTTAAGAAGATAAATAATGAATTATACATTCAATTATTTATTTATGGGAGAGATAAGATGAGATGATAAAAAATCATCTTTTTAGAGGATTTTGGAAAGATTTAAGAAGATAAATAATGAATTATAAATTCAATTATTTATTTATGGGTGGCATGTAGATTTTTCTCAATTAGATAATCATTTAATTAAGATTTGAAGAATAATAAAAGATTTCATAATTAAATAAAATATTTAATTATGATTTGAAAATATATGAAGGATATTAATTAAATAAAGATATTTAATTATTTTTTTAAAGAAATGACATGTAAATGATATTAATTAAATAAAATATTTAATTAATTAGAAGAAATACTTTGAATAGGAGAAAGGAAATATTTTAAATTTAATTAAATCAAAAGACTTAATTAAATTCAAAAGGTGATAATTAATTAAGATAAATAAAGGTTATTTATTTAATTAATTAAGTAGACATATGAATATGAAATAATTAAATAAAGTGAATTTATTTAATTAAGGTGAAAGAATAAAGTGAATGAACAATATAATTAAATTTAATAAATTTAATCATATGTAGAGGACTTTAGAGAAATTAATTAAATGCCAGGATTAATTAGGCATGGCCAATTTTATGCATATACATTTTGCCCCTCTTTGAAGTGATGTGTGAAACACATTGCTTCAAAGAAAATATTCCTTCTTTTGAAATTTGTTGCATTTGATTTTGCCACTAGTCGGAAAATTTTAACTGATATGCCCCTGATTAAAAAAAATGTGCCTGATATTGATGATGCCCACTCGGGAGGTAAATCAGTGATGATAAGAAAAAATGTTTAGTTGATGATGAAATTTAGATGATGAGAGGGATGCAGTAATTTAGCTCCCGATAATTGATGAAAGAATGATGATGTATATTGCTTCTTTGGTTAATAGATATATAAATTGTCTTATCATCATGCTGATATAGATATAAATGATAGAAGATATGATAAATGATGAATTGATAACTTTTCTTCCCAAAATAGAAAACAAAGAGTTGATAGCTGATAACTTTGTTTCCATTGAATGAAAAACAAAGAGTAGAATGATTGATATGACTTCTTATAAATTTACTTTCTATGATAGAAAAAAAATAGTAGATGATGTGATTGAAAATATATTTGCATTCATGACTAAAGTACAAATGGGAAGATGATTTGATTCTTGATAAGTTTTCTTTCCTGAAAAAGAGAACAAATAGTAAATGATGATAAAGTAGATTGATTTCATATTCAGATAGATAGATTTTGCATTGATTTCATGATATGAGTCACTTAGATCGAGCATTTGATATGGTTCACTGATAGATAGATATGGGTTGTGATTGCATGATATGAGGCATTGATAGATAAATCACATGATATGATTCATTGATAGATAGAGAGATTCAAATTGACCTTTGCATAGTTGAGGTGTGTCGAGACCACACAAAAATCCTGGGGCAGGAGGTGCAAGAGGTGGTGGACTTCCAAAAATGATAGATTGCCAGGGAGGCTGAGCATTATCGGATTAGATACGAGGAGTTGTGCGCTCCTAAATGCAAAGAGCCTTACCCTCAATCCCACATTAGATCCAGGAATAGATCGCAGACTACAACACATAGCGGAGGGGTCACAGGGCCGCGATAGGATCCTGACATAGGGGGTAGTGGTAGGCCAACATCCTCTAGACCAACTCCATCAGGAGGCACCACTAGCTAGCCTTGATATGTGACCTTTTTTTATTGATGTAGTATTATGGATGTACTTCACATATGTACATCATTTTTGGAGCATGTACATTGTTTCTGATCATATCTTATGTATCTCTATAGACTTTTCAGTTTCATTGGACTTTGGACATTTGTATGTATTTTTTATGAGCAATGATATGCAGCGGCGATGAGTTTTGATGATGTGCATTTTTGATGTGATGATGTGATGATGATATGTATATGCATATGTTTGCATATGTTATGAGATGAATTTTTGATCCTCTTGATTGTTTGATGACTAACATGATATGTAGGATGATTCATGCTATGATTGTGATTTGTGATGTGTACTAATGATGTCATGTAGGTGGATGACCTAGGATGTTTGATTATGAGAGTGTGCACAGAGATATATGATATGTTTATGAAAAATGATGTGGAAATGTAATGTATGCATGGAATGTTTGTTATTTCATTTTTCAAATGCAAGAAATAATGATGATGTGATGAAAAATGGATGTTCATTTTTATGAGATGCATCATGAATTTGTAGTATGTATATGATTAAGGAAAAGAAATGTATGTGAAATGAGTCAAATGTTTATGGGAAAAAAGTCATGATAGATAAATGATATGAAAATGATAGATGAGTGCAATAATGGGATGAAATGTATGATGTAATGAAATGATGATGAAATGATAAATGATAAATGATAATGATATGAAATAATAAATGAAAATGATAAAATGATAAATGAAAATGATATGATAAAATAATGATAAATGATGAAATGATAATGATAAATGTTATGAAATAATAAATGATAATGATATGGAATGACGATGAAATGATAAATGATAAATGATAATGATATGTACAGGACCCAGATGAAATGATAATGATAATGAAATGATGATGAAGATGAAAGATGATAAATGTCTGAATGTCCTCCACAACTAGTCCAAAGAGACATGACAGTCATTGATGTTATTGGTCAACCCTTTAAAGCTTTGATGCAAATCCAGTATGCACATATGTACAATGATCTAAATGAAATGCAACGAAATGAAACCAACCATTTGTTGAGCCTTTTGTTAGATTTCTTGAATCATCATAGAGCATTTTAAAATGTTGGAAGTATGTACAAGCATCAGAGGGGAAATTAGCACCAATGATGACTTGAGTACAACATTCATAATTTTTAATATAGCAAGTAAACACAAGCATCGAGATATAATTGAACCAAGATAACCTGAGTATTTCTTGCATAAATAGACAAAGATTAACCACTTTTTGATGCAAATTTTGAACTATCATTAATAATATGTTTGGAAAATCATGTCTCAAGACATATTTGCAATAGATTGATAGTTACCCTCAAGACAACAGACAAAGAAAATCATCCTCTTTCCTTGCCACTCTAGTTCAAGACATCATCGAGTGTGCTCTAGAGTAATGATATCGAAAGTCAAACAACCATTGTTCAAAAATATAATACTGTTGTTCAAAAAATTATTCAGATTTTAGATCATCTAGATATGAGTCATGATATGGTATTTGCTGAAAACTGTTATGATATTGATCAATGATTGGATAGCTGCTCATACGATTTGATTCTTTGTTTGCATGATTATATTTTATGTCATTTTCTAGTTTTTTTGGTAGAATCTGAAAGTTGAGTGCCCCTAGTATGTTTTCCCCTAGTATCTACACAACTTTCTAAAAAGGGTATGTACAATGATCAAGCCATGGTAAGACATTATCGCTCTAGGAAAATGATGGCAGTATGATGTGATTATGGTTCTAAGATGATGGAATGAAAGATGAGAAGCTAAGTGCAGAACATGATCTAATAGATGGAGAGCTACAAATAGCGTTTGTTTTCCAAATTTTCACTATTTGTTATTATTGCATTTTTCTGATTTCCTTTTGATTTTTATTTTTTTGTATTTTTCTTGTTAATAGACTGCGTGCTGCCAGGTTTTCACCCTATGACAATTTTTTTGATTTTTTTTAGGACTTTTTATGTTGTTTTTGTGTTTTTTTAGGACTTTTTCTGTTGTTTTTGTTATTTTTTTAAGACTTTTTTTAGATGTTTTTGTGTTTTTTTAGGACTTTTTCTGCTGTTTTTGTTATTTTTTTAGGACTTTTTTTGATTTTTTGTATTTCTTCAGGACTTTTTATGTGCACTCTGAAGCTAGATATAGAATTGATAAATTCCAGATCCATAGACCACCTTGATGATGTCGCTCTCATTTGTGGATGACCATTTTGTATGAAAGGACCTAATTGGAATGAGGAGTACAAGTGGAAAGTATGAAGGATGATAAATATAGCAAATGGAAGAGGCTAGGATAGGATCCCTAATGTGCACACTACATGGGCCATTAGGCATTAGTAAAAAAGGAGCTTGAACAACCAATGAGTTATAGTACGTGAAGGGGTCATCATCAAAGATGCATCGAAAGACATCACCAATGGAGGTGTAATGATATGATGGGTATGTGAACATGGATGGGTGGAAAGGACTATATGGTATGAGTGATAATGAGATGGATGAAGAACTTAGATCAATAAATTCTTTCTTTGATTTTCTTTCTTGATAGATGCCCCAAGTGATTTTTGAGGGGGAGGCATGTTTGGAGATTGACTTTTGCTTACTTTTATTTTTGACTTTTATTTTTGATTTGTCAGATAGATTTTGATTTTGGCTAGTGGACTTCTATGGACTTTTCTTTTTTTTTTATTTGTCCAATATATTTTTATATTGGCCAAGGGACTTTTCTTGATCTTTCTTTCTTTGCAAGCTTTCTTTTGATTTTAGATCTCCCTTTGAAAAAGGCACTTTGACCTTTGATTCTTGACTTACCTCCTTTATATTTTCTTTGAATGATACTTGTTGATCCATGTCTATAAGGTGGATGGATGTAGGTGAGATGGAAGGATTAGTGATGTCATCAACAAAGTCTTTGAGACTATCCTTTTCGGTACGACTAACATCAAAGGAAGCTTGCACATCCTTAGCAACTTGGTAGATGGATTTGTTGAGGACACAATAGGATATTCATATCTTAGTCTAGGGAAAGTGGAATGGAAGGATGATGGTTGGATATCCTCAGCGGGATCATGATCAAAGAGTGGGTTATCATAGAAGTTTTGATCAAATAGTGGATTATCAGTGATATGAAAAGATTGAGTGGTAGTAGATATGGAATAGGTAGGTGTATCATCAAGATCCCAATTGGTTTCAATCTCAGCATGGTCATCTTTTTGTATTCCTTATGTAGTTGTCTCAACATCATTCTTAGAACTCTTACCCTTCTCAACAACAGTAGCAGTATCTTTTACTAGAAAATTGTCCAAACGATATTCTCCATTTCCCAGATCATGGATTTGGACCTTAGAATTTGATATTGTAGTGGATGTTTTTGAAGATTCAGGATCAACAAATGCTTGAGTATGTAGTGCTTCACTTTTGCTAGGAATGGTGATTTCAGCTTTAGAATTGAGATTATGACAAGGTATGGAAGGATTAAGATATCCTTGTATGGTGATTTCAACTCCATCATGAGGGAATTTCAAGAATTGATGGTATGTAGAGGACATTGCTTGCATTTCATGTATCCAAGGTCTTCCAAGGAGAATATTATAAGGTAGTGGGAGATCAAGGACTTGGAAAACCACATCCTTCACCACAGGGCCAACTCGGATTGGTAAAATAATTGATCCTTTAGATGAACATTCCTCTTGATCATATGCCTTCATGGTACTCTTGTTACTAGAATCAATTTCTTCTTCAAGATATCCCAATGCATATATAAACTTTAAAGAGCAGATATTTAAACCAGCTCCATCTATTAGAACACGTTTGAATAGAAATTTATGGATCAAAACCTTAATATGAAGTGGAGCATTATGTGGATGGGTGAGTGATGTATCATCATTTTCAGTAAATGATTTGCAATGAGGTGCAGTGGAGTGTCCCACCATAGCTTGGGATTGAAAAAATTTCAAATTAGCTAGTATAATGTCTTGTTTATCATGAATTTTATTTTGAACTATATAAATGTTAAGAATGGTAGTCTCATAGACATAGTTTACATTATTTCCTTTGTTGTTTGATGAAGAAGATTCCCCTCTTTCATAGTTTGGAAGAGGGTCTTTAAATGCTTGATTATCTTCATTTGTTTGTTGGCGTCCTTCTATTGTGATGGTGCCATTTTCTATCAAATCTTGGACTACATTCTTCAAGGCTTGCCAATTATTTGTATGATGGACCTTGCATCGATGATAGTCACAATAATATGTATCATTCCATGATGGAGGTTTCACACTAGGTTCGAAGTTGCGTTGAGGTGACAAAGTAAGAACATTTTTAGCCATAAACTCTTTGAATGCATATTCTAAAGATTGACCCAGTGGAGTAAAATTTCTTCTGGTAGAGAAAAATGAAGATTGTTGCAGATTTGTGTTCAAGGTATTTCCTAAGGTATTGTTTTTGTTTCCAAGATAAACTTGATTGTTGGCATTCCCTTGATTGGGAGTAAAATTTTGATTCATGTTATTCCTCAAGGGAGGATTGTTTCCTTGATTTGTGACCAAGTTGACATTGTTATATTTATTGTTGCGAGGAGCACTTGGAGTACTAAGATTAAATGGCTTAGTCAAGACATTATTTGCATCTACAATACCATCATTCACCATGTTTTTGTTGCAAGTCCAAAACTTAGATTTGTCATTGTGGTGATTTGACAAGCTAGGATTGTCCTTATCAAGTTTTATTATCCCTCTCTGGACCAAGGAACTTTCAATGGTGATGGCATTTTCAATCAATTTCTAGAAAAAGGGAGGACAATGAAGATTAAGATGATAGCTCATCTCTTGATCTAGGATATTTATGAAAGTGGTGATCTTTTCCTTTTCAGGAACATGGCGTGGATATCTAGCAAATAATCTTCTCCATCTCTGAAGAAATGTAATAAATGGTTCACCAGGTTTCTATTTAGCCTTACAGAGATCAATCATGGTTATTTGGTGTTGTATATTTTAGGAATATTGTGATATGAATTCGTTAATCAATTCGTAAAATGTCTTGATAGGCGGTGTGATTTTTGATAGCCATTCCATTGATTGGCCTCTGAGACTTCTAGGAAACAAACACATCAAGTATGTGTCCTCATGAGAAAACTCTAAAGTCATATTTCGGAAGTCCCTAATATGATCAATTGGATCCAATTTCCCATTGTAAAGATCAAACTTTGGGATTTCACAATGTTTGGGAAATGGAATCATGTTGAGACGTTGGTAAAAAGGATAAGGACATATGTCATCAAGAGCATATGTCTTCATTGTGGTTCCCCATTGCATGTCTTTAATTTTCTCGTGTAGTGCCTTAACCTATTGAGACAATGTACTAATATCAAACAAGGGTGTGTCATCAAGACTCCTTTTTAAGTTTTTAGTATTAAAATCATGAGGAAATTTAGCTCCTTTGTTAGCCAAATATAGGAAATATTTCTCTTTGTTGTGCTCTAAGATATTTTCTAAGGCTTTGTGAAATTTGGAATCTTACTTAGCCTCTCTAAGGTGATGTTCTTCATCATGTTCATAATCACTATCTACAGGAGTTCTGCTCATGTCTTTGTTGGAAGGAAACATATATTTTTCTCTTTCATCCATGTTGTCATTAAAGAGGGGATTTCGAATTACACTATAAAGGGGATTACTATTCTCACCTTCTTCTTGAGTTCTTTGGGTATGATCTTCTTGTTGAATATCCTCTTTCTGCTTATTGTAAATAGGCATATGATTTTGAAATTTTCTTCTAGACTTAGATCACAATTTGCTAACTGCAAAAATGATGATGTTTTCATCCGATAAGATGAAAATAAAATGATATGATCAAAAGATGTTCCTAATTCTTGATTGTGGCTTCCAATGATAAAGGATATCATAATCCTATTGGGGAAGTTGAATCAATAATTAGAAATTTGTTTGAAAGGTGCACTTTTAAGATTTGATCCTTATTTTTGAAGTATATCAAATTGCCTAATTAAACTCAGTGAAGGATTTGACTGGGATGTGTTGGATATTCAATAGAAGGTTGTGGTAGATAATCAAAGTTAAGAGGTTAATTATTATTGTGTCATTGTGATAGAGCTCTTCTCTGAAAATAGGCTTGTGAATATAAAGGCTCTACAACGTACTCGTCGATAAATCCCCTAGCAAAATCTTGGTATCTATGGATGCACTCACGGTAATGGAGCAAGACATTTCAACTTTTATACAAAAATTTCTATGTTGCAAGGTTTTCTTGTAATCTAAATGTTTCTTGGGTTTCTTGATCCTATTGACAATCAATTTCTTGACAATTTGGTTGATTTCCACTCTCTAAGAATGAAAGAAATGTCAAAAGGCTACTGGACCAAAGATGTTTCAAACTTAGATCTATCAAAAGTAATAATCTTGGAAAGTGACAGACGTGGTATTTTTCACCCTATATGCATTGTGGAAATAGGCCCATGCACCAGACAAATAGTCAAATGCACTACAACAAACCCTAGATGCACTACTCTATGTCCTATATGCGCTACAAAAAAAATGTTTTGATAGTGACCAAGATTGTTCATATAATACTCAACCTATGCACCAAAATAGGCTCTAAATATGTTGAACTAACCAGTGAATGTGCTAGAGCATACTTTATATGTGCTAAGATATCCCCTAGATGTGCTAAAATAGTTTTCCAAAGTAGTTTTCTGAATAGTTTTTGAACAATTTTAGCTGAACTTTTGCATGTTCATATTGGATGATCTTTTATCTGAATTAGTGTGATTGAAAAAACATCAAACATTCTAAAAAAAAAAATTTTAAGCCCTATACTAAACATCAAATGTATGTTTAAAATGTTTTTCAAAAACTGTTTTCACAGGTTTTGCACATAAAAGATAATTTAGACAAACTCACTCTTAGTACTCAAGTAGGTCATCATAATAACCACAACCCACATCTTAGAACTATGTCAACTCACACAGTCGTGTCACCCCCAAAGGGGTGCCTGTGTTTTTGTCTTTTCTAGGCACGTACTCAGAGTGACAGAAGTGGGTACCAGATCCCCTAAGAAAATGGTCCTTGGTAGTTATATGGTGAGTGTCTTGGGGGCAGATTCTTCCCTCCCCTTGCACTTGATTATCAGGATGTTCAAAAATTGACACAGTTGGCTACTACACTAGGTTCGTAGTAAGGGTTTCCATTCGGTGCGGCAATAATAAACTCCTTGAGGAGACCTCCCAACCTTTAGAACAAATGCTTTAGGGATGGTTATCTTGCACACTATCGGAAAAAGTGGGTTTCCCCATATTTGCTTTAAATTTTATGGTGGGGTGGAATAGCGTGGCTTTGGCTTGAACCCACTTGGGTCGTTCCTCTTGGGTGATTACTTTTTCCCACAAGAGCATGCCCTCTACAAGATGTAATAAAGCATTAAAATTACAAAAATTGAAAAGGAAATTCTGGTATTCGGATCACCTATTTAATGGGAGAGCATAGACCTATTGCCACAGACAAAGTAGACAGTGTTCTTTTTAGAGCCCAAATAACAATGATTTAATCTATGTGAAGATGTTGCTTCAAAACAAGCATGGGACTCATTTTAACTGCAAAAATCAATGTGTGGTGACTATCCTAGGATTGCTTCTTTTTAAATTCCATGTCTATCCTAGGATTGGTTCATTTTAAATTGTTGTGTCTACCCTAGGGTTGCTTATTTTTAACCAGAAAAAGCTCTGTTTGCAGAAGGCATCAGACGTAGAACTTTGTTTAGTTACAACCTATAAGTGCTAAAATATCATACAAAAGTGTTAAAACAAATAGTCAATGCGCTAAAACAAAACCCATAAGTGCTACAGAAAACCTTAAATGCACTAAAAGAAATCCTAAATGTGCTAATCTAAGAATGCAAAGAAAAATCTTTTTTTACAATTTTAAATGAAGTGAGGTAAATGGATGCACCTTTTTCTTCCCTATATGTGCTAAAATAGTTCCTAGATGCACCAAAAGACCTGCAAAAAGCACTGAAAGAAGCCTTGGATGCGCTAAATAAACCCACAGATGCACTAAAAGGTGATTTTTTTTTCAAAAATCCAAACTTCAGAATGCGAAAACCCATTAGAAAACATGCAAGTAGATGTTAAAAATGGGGAAACAGACCCATGGTGGGAGCCAAAAAATGTGTAATCGATTTTAAGTGCACAATAAATGTATAATTGTAGATTAAAAACAAATCAAACACACCAATGAAACTTTAAATCAAAGCATAAAATAAAGGAAAGAAATGCAAACTCCATTTATTCTTCAAAGATGTTTCATTGTCCTCTATCTCCAGTGTTTTTGTTGATTCCAGCTTGCTCTCAGATCTTGTGCTAGGCTCAACAAACAATCTTCCTAGAGAACAAGATTAAAGATGGTGATTGTATTCTATGCTATGATATGATTAACATGCATGATTGCTAGAAATATAAGATTACAAAATGCTATAAATACTGACAATCCTAGAATGCTAGAATGCTAGAATGCAATTAAGCTTTAATGTGTGTATATCTATAAGTAACCAATGCTTGGATTTGCAAGGGTATTTATAGAGCTTTCAAAAGATTCTGATTGGCTATTGCAGTCAATGGATGTGAAAATTCTTGGCAGATCGAATGGTTGAAGATGGATAAGACTGGAGAGAAAAATAGAAGAAAACTAGAAATCAATATTTGCTTGCTTTTTCGAGGAAGAGATAAGATGAGATGATAAAGATGAATTGTAAAAATCATCTTTTTGTGAGATTGAGGAAAGATTTTGAAGATAAATAATGAATTTATCAAATTCATTATTCATTTATTGGTGACATGAAAGATTTTCTTAATTAAGATTTGAAGAATAATGGAGGATTTTATAATTAAATAAAATATTTAATTATGATTTGAAAATATATGAAGGATATTCAATTAAATAAAGATATTTAATTAAAGATATGAATAGATAATATGAGATGATAAAAATCATCTTTTTAGAAGATTTTTGAAATATTTAAGAAGATAAATAATGAATTATACATTCAATTATTTATTTATGGAAGAGATAAGATGATATGATAAAAAATCATCTTTTTAGAGGATTTTGGAAAGATTTAAGAAGATAAATAATGAATTATAAATTCAATTATTTATTTATGGGTGACATGGAGATTTTTCTCAATTAAATAATCATTTAATTAAGATTTGAAGAATAATAAAAGATTTCATAATTAAATAAAATATTTAATTATGATTTGAAAAGATATGAAGGATATCAATTAAATAAAGATATTTAATTAATTTTCTTTAGAAATGACATGTAGATGAAATTAATTAAATAAAATATTTAATTAATTAGAAGAAAGATTTTGAATAGCAGAAAGGAAATATTTTAAATTTAATTAAATCAAAAGACTTAATTAAATTCAAAAGGTGATAATTAATTAAGATAAATAAAGGGTATTTATTTAATTAATTAAGTAGAAATATGATTATGGGGTTGGGGCCCTAGCTCTGTTGGCTAAATCCTTCCTGTTGCAGGAGGTTGGTCACAAGGTCTAGTCTCCCCCACCCCCGTGGTACCAGAGGGCGTGTCACTCCAGCGTCACGAGTCACGTTAAAAATTTTACCAGGCACACTACAGTTTATAGGGGGTCATGCTACCCAATTCCTACAATCTAATAAATAAAAGAAAAAAGTAGACATGACTATGAAATAATTAAATAAAGTGAATTTATTTAATTAACGTGGAAGAATAAATTGAATGAACAATATAATTAAATTAACTAAATTTAATCATTTGTAGAGAACTTTAATCATATGTAGAGGACTTTAGAGAAATTAGTTAAATAATAAATATTTAATTAAATGCGAGGATTAATTAGACATGACCAATTTTACGTATATAGAAAATTCACCAGTGGGACTCATTCGCCACTAATGGTGAATTAATCCTCTCCCAAAATTTTGTGAAGTTGGGGACAAATTCTATAGTACTAGATCCACACTTGTCTTCTTGTCAGGTTGACAAAGTGAAATCTGTCGAAAATGGACTATAGGTTATCTCCAAGCTTGAAATAGGATGTAGTTGACTTGTTGACCACCTTTCAACACCTAATTTCTTGACAAATCTACATACACAAGTCTTGTTGAAGAAATCTGAAGTTATGTCAATAGTTGCTCAAAGATGCTTGATTGATGCTTGATTGAATGATGCAAAGTGCTCAAATGTGAATTGATGTTTAGTGAATGTAAGTGAATGAGGAGATGTAAAATGAGGAGAAAAATACTTATTTATACACACTTGTACCTTAGTAACCCAATAATACCTCATCATAGGCCAACATAAGGTAAGTTTGAATAAAAACCGAAAAGAAAATTTGAAATATTTTGAATTTGGAGCCAAGAGGGACTCATTCACCACCCATGGCAAATGGGTCCCACCTTGGACTTGAAAGTGGGTGTCATGAATGAATTCACATTTAATGTTGTTTTTCAGGTTTACATTAAAAAATACACTTAATTAAGTCTTATGAGTGCATAAAGGGGTCAAATAAAGCATAAGAAAGGTGTAAATATTGAAATTAAGCCTAGAAAAGTCTGAAATCTTGTTACACTTGACTTTACAATACTTCAAAATAGGACTTGATAAGGGATGAAAAGGTGATTTTTATATTTATTATAATGAGAAGATTTTAGAAAAGTGTAGAAATGGTTTACAACACTTCATAGCACCTTCAAAAGATGGCATAATTTGAATTTTTAGGACTTAATGTGAATGCAGAAGTCACATTACAACATTAAATCAATTAAAAATAGACCAAGCATCATGAAGAAAAACCTTAAAGACCATGAAAATGTCAAAGATCCATTTTTCTATGGTACATTTAGCCCCCACTTTAGTGAGAGGATGAAGATCCCATGGAAAACTAAATATAAGAACAAAGGAACACACATGTGGATTAGAAGGAGAAAAGGGAGGATTGGATCAAGCTTCAATCATTTGTCCAACTAGTTGTAGATTAGATCTAAGTTGTTTGTGAGAAAAAGAGAATGTATACTCACCCTGGGGTGATAGAACTCATGGCAGTTCACCGGATGAGAAGACCGAAAAGATAAGATACATACGCTAGTTGGTATGCGCTTACAAAAACATATGTGGCTATGGGGAGATTCATGTCACTAAATAGGCTTCTCGCTCAACCATATCAAATTTGTAGCTCCTGATAACTTTAACAAGGCACCACAAAGTAAAATGTCAGTTCGTGCTTCATGGGAAAAGCAAAGCTTCATATGCTTACAACTCATGAACAAAGAGGATACTACCACAGGCATGCAAGCTGTGTTATACAAGGTGGAAAAGATGTCAAATGTAAAAATGTAAAATGTAAAAGTGTAAAATTTAAAATATGTTCAAAGGAGTCTTGTTAAGTTCATGCAAGATTTGCCACTTAGGGAACATTTTTTCTAATGTCTCCAAGGGAGGACCAATCAAAGAATAAAATATTCACAACTTAGGGGATGTAGTGCATCACATTGAACCACCAAGAGGAATATAATATGCTAAGATAGATCACACCCAATATCATTCACAAATGGATGAACACATCGTATGAAGTGAAAAGGATACACTAAGAACCAAGAATGCAAATGAAATTATGCTAATGTATTCCCCCCACTTTATATGAATTACTACACACCAGTTTGTGAGAAATTACTTTAAAGTAGCGAAGGAGAATTGCAAAAATAAAATAAGACATGAAAGCCAACTTGGAAAGCTCCTATGCCAAGTCATGTGTTTCTAAGTTAGGTTGCTTCATGTAAATGAAAAAGAAAACAAAAGAAAGGGAGTTGACCCACAGAAAGGAACACACCAAACACATAAGGGATCTATGGATTTGGGGTCAGTATGTTCATTGTTGCAATGGTTTTGATTAAAGAGCTCAGAACTATCGTTATTCCCCAAATCACATAAAATTGGAAGAGACATTGCTTCATCCCCAAAAGGAAAACACAAGAGAAAGGAAAAGTAAAAAGGAAAAGGTACAATTGGGTCAACATGGAAGAGACATAGGGTGTCTCAATGCTTTGCATCATCCCCAAAAGGAGAAACACAAAAAGAGGCAAAAAAGTAAAAGGACCTTTTAGGTCAACATGGAAGAGACATTAGGCGTCTCTACACTTTGTGTCATCCCCAAATTGAAAAACACAAAACAAAAATAGAAAAAAGTAAAAGGACATTTTTGGTCAACATGGAAAGGACATTGGGCATCTCTACGATTTGCGTCATCCCCAAAAGGAGAAACACAAAACAAAAAAGGGAAAAAAAAGTAAACAGACCTTTTGGGTCAACATGGAAGAGACACTAGGCGTCTCTACGGTTTGCGTCATCCCCAAAAGGAGAACACAAAACAAAAGAAAAAAAGGAAATGTACAACATATAGAAGAATAGAGGTACAAATAGAGGAAGTCTACAAAGAGAGAATATCAAACACATGTTACGGGGGAAAACGATACAGACATGAAACTAATGAAAAATGTAAAAGGAGCTAGTAATGTAAATGTAAGTCAACCATTAACTTAGTTATTGGTTTCTCAATCTTAAGTATTATAAGCAGAAAATGAATAATGTAGTTAAGATACAAAGACAAATGCATTACAAGGACAGGGTATGTGTAGGATCATCATGGAAAAAATAGGCCCTTAAGTAACAAAAAATTCAGAAAAATTAGAGTTAGGCAACTTGACATAAAAATTTCAATAAGTTATCTATACTATTTCAAAAATATGTAAGAATAGAATCTATAGACAATTGAATGTAGTTTCTAAACTAATAGGTTTCTTTTTAAAAAAAAAAATCTATTTGGTGAAAATTTGAAATTTCAATACAGTGGTACTTAAATTTCAGGGAAAAAATAAGAAGTAGGTATCTGTTTGACCACCCTAACCACAATAAAATGATAATGTTTTTTTAATAATATTTTAGATATAAGTAGAGGAATCATGTCATGATGTGATGCATATTTTTTTGTAATTTTTTCCCAAGTAAATAATTAATTATGAATTTTTTATTACAACTTTTAAAAAATATAAAAAACTCGTATGTCTAACCACCTTAACTTGTCAAAACTTCATGAAATTCAATTTTCATTTTTTTAATCCTATAGTATGTGAAGCATAGAATGTGATGCATGTTTTGGATTCAAAAAATGTGATACCGTTTGAAAGCTATAGAATTTTTTCAATCAACCTATCAATTAGGACTTTAGTCATAATTTGAATAGAAAATAAATAATAATTACTTATTAAATTCAAACTAAAGCATAATTTATATTGGTGGAAAGGTGGGAATCTCCTTTAAAAACCCTTTTCATTTGATCAATTTTGGGTACAAAAAAAGTTGTCAGCCACATACCCATCATATTGCCACTTTTTGGCCCATCGTGATCCTGCATATACCCGACAAGTTTAACAACTTCTTGCCCCCCACTGAGAATAGGGAAAGAATGAGTTGAGTTTGGTGATATGAAAGGATCATGCAATAGTTAGAATAGAAAATTCTACAACTATAGCATGAGAAGAGGGTTTTATTTAGGGATTTACGTCAAGTTGGGTAAGTCTTTTGAGTATTTTTTGTAAAGCACAACATTCATTAGTGAGATGTCCTAGCATCCTATAATATGCACAATATTTGTCAATTTTAGGATTTTTTGTTCTTGTAGGAAGAGGCATGGAAGTCCATCCTCTGGTAACAAGTGCTTCAAATTTTTGTTCCATAGTTGTGGTATTTTGCATAAAGGGTAGATATATGAATTTATAAGGTTTTTGTTTTTGGCTATATTATCTAAGTTCATCAAATGAAGGTTGAGACAAACTGAAGAGTAGCTCTTCATTTTTTAGAAGCATTGGCCCTTTAGGACGGAGGAGGATATTCAAGTTGGGAGGGTGATCAAAGATCACCATGCCATCATCATGAGAGGGATCTTGATATCCTTACCTTGTTGTGTTTTCTCCTAATTGTTTTTGTTCTAGAAGTTGATGAATTTTATGCTCATTTGTTGTATCACACCCTTGTTTGCTTAAGATAGTAAAGCCTTTTCCATAAGTTTCTTCAAGTTTGATGGGATTGTTTGTAACTTTTTGATCATAAAATGGTTGAGGATGTGTTTTTGTATAGAGGAACTAGGTCCACTTGATGGAGGGAACTTAGGTCCTTCATTAATTTCAAGATGTAAGTATCCAAAGTGGTCAAGAGGTGCAATAGTAGGAAGATCTTGTGGTTTCATGGATGGGTAAAAGGTTGCATTGGCTTCAAGGTTATCAAGACATTTTTCTAGGATCTTGTTCATTCTATCATCATCTTCTCCAATGATGTCTTCATCACGAGAAGGAGAATCATGAGGATTTGAAGGAACATGAGGAAGCTCAAGGTCATTAGGATCACAACCTAAGGCACAATTGGACATGTCTACTAAGGATTTCAAAGAATTCCAAAAATTATTAAAAGAAAAAGCCATGATGAAAGTAAAATAATATGTAAGAAATAGAAGAAAACAAAGAATTTGGAAAGTAAAATAGAAAAAAACTACATAAAACTGTAATGTAGAAAATACCTAGAAAATGCTAGAAAATGTAGTTTAAAATGTGTACGTGGACTAATTCACCTAGGGTGGTGAATGAGTCCAAGTATGATATTATTTTGTGTTTTTCAATAAATTTAAAATTATTTTCATGCTTTTTAGATGCCAAATGAGGATGCAAATGCAAAGTTTTAGTTTTTTAATAATATGATATGCATAAATGAAGTCTATATGAGTCTTTCACTAACGCAATTTTAGGAACTCTAGGATGCAAAAATAAAGCAATAACCTAATTGAATGTTGATGCAAATGAAACCTAGAATTCAAGATGCAAAAGATAAGGTGTTCTATATGTAGGTTCATCAAAATGAACCAACAATTTTATGGTTGGAATTCTATAGGCTTCTCTTGCACTCTTAAGATCTTCCACCTAAAAGGAGAGAGATAGAATAACCCCAAAATTGAAGTGGTTCACTCAATCTAATGTATATGTGTTGTAATTAAGGCTAAATTAGCTGATCTAAATGCAACTGATCAAATTTATTGATTATGAATGCAAAACCTAAGGAATGTGTAATGTTTGAAAACACAATGTGATATGCATAAAATACAATGGAGAAGTAAACTAATGCAAAAATAATTAAGCAAGGTTGAACAGAGTGGACCTGGGTGGCGAATACTGAATCTGGTATGTCTTGAATGCTAACAAAAATCAATTAAAATCACTAGTGGGAGTCATTCGCCACTGATGGCAAATCAGTCCCGCTTCTAGCAAAAACTCCTGAAAACTAGTTTTTAACTATCGAGATTCAGAATCTGACGAAATCTAGTTTTACAACCTTAAAGTGGGACTCATTCACCACTGATGGTGAATCACTCCTCTCCAAAATTTCTATGAAAGCAGGGACCAATTCTATAGCACCAGATCTACACTTGTCTTCTTGTCAAGTTGACAGAGTCAAATTTGCATAAAACAAACTGTAGGTTGTCTCCAAGCTTGAAATAGGATGTAGTTGAATTGAAACACTTTTTTGAATCATTTACCACCTTTCAACACCTAATTTCTTGACAAATCTACATACACAAGTCTTTTTGAAGAAATATAAAGTTATGTCAATGGTTGCTCGAAGATGCTTGATTGAATGATGAAAAGTGCTCAAATGTGAATTAATGTTTAGTGAATGCAAGCGAATGAGGAGATGTAAAATGAGGAGAAAAAAACTTATTTATACACACTTGTACCTTAGTAATCCAATAATACCCCATCACAGGCTGACATAAGGTAATTTTGAATAAAAACTCGAAAGAAAATTTGAAATATTTTTAATTTGGAGCCAAGAGGGACTCATTTACCACTACCCATGGCAGACAAGTCCCACCTTGGACTTGAAAGTGGGTGTCAGGAATTAAGTCACATTTAATGTTGATTATCAGGTTTACATTCAAAAATACACTTAATTAAGTCTTATGAGTGCATAAAGGGGTCAGATAAAGCATACGAAAGGTGTAAATAGTGAAATTAAGCCTAGAAAAGAGTGAAATATCATTACAAGACTTTACAACACTTCAAAATAGGACTTGATAAGGGATGAAAAGGTGAATTTTAGATGAATATTAATGAGAAGAGTTTAGAAAAGTGTAGAAACATTTTACAACATCTTCACAAGATGTCACAATTTGAATTTTAAGGACTTAATGTGAATTCAAAAGTCACATTACAACATTAAATCAAAGCATAATAGACCAATCATCATGAAAAAATACCTAAAAGACCATGGAAATTTTAAAGATCCATTTTTCTATGGTACAGGCTAGTACCCAGTGTCACGCATTACATGCAGAACACCTTCATGGGAGAACTTTAGATATTTATAGATAACAAAGACAAATTTTTTTATGGAAGCTAGCCAAGGTATGCCTAGCTTAATTTTGAACAAATCAAACTCTGGGATGACATAAAAAACTATGTCAACAGCCCTAGGTCCAACCAAGATGGAAAAGTTTATTGAGCCATATGGCTTTAGAGAGAGACCATATCATTTGTACGGATGGTGGATTTTGTTTCTTCATATTCTTTTCTATGTAGTGAGTTAAGCCACAATGTCTCTTCTATAATAACATTCAATCGACTCACAAGGTCTACTAAGACTCTTGTCACAATGTTGCCATTGAGTCAAGTGAGAATATAGAGAGGAGAGGGATTGCTATTTAAGGGTAAGTCTTGTGATGTGAATTTCAAATTTGACAAACCAATAACAGGTTGTGTGGTAGGGGTAACCATGACCATGTTAGCATACACTTCGGGCAGAGTCATAGAATCAGTGGGATGAACAATCATGTTAGAAGAATGCAACAGAAATGGGTCTGTGTATATCTACAATTCACTATTTTCTTTTTCCATCAATTTATTTGTATTTTGTTTACTTCCATCGAGAAGAATAGTACCGTCCTTGATGTGGTCCTATATCTCATGATGCTAGAACATAAAACATTTAGTATCATGTCCATTAACTTGATGGTACTGACAATAGGTTCTTGCATCATACAAACTAGGGTAAGGTTTCTTAAGAGGTCTAGGGTTTAGCAAGGTTATGAAATTTTGGTTCCATTAAAGGCCATTGTCATCTGCAGTGGCTACTATATTTGCAACGGCTTTACCTTTCCTATAGATTTATATGATGGACTTTCCTTCAGAATGGGAGTGCGATGAGGATCCCTCGAGTTAAACTATTGTATGTTGATACTCTTGTAGGGTTGCACATAAATGCATGAAAGAAGGGTATTTCATAAGGGTGAACTTCTCCTACCAAGTTCTTTTCAAGTTCCCTATGAATACCTTTTCCACGTTAGAATTGAGTAGTGGATATGAGATTTGTGAGAAGAGCACCTGATACCATGCCATGAAATCAATGATCTTTTCATTATCACCTTGTTTGAATTGGACAAGAACTGAAAAGGTCATCTTCAGCCCAATGTTAGCTTGGAATTTTCATAGAAATTGGTTTACAAGTTGATCAAATGAAAAAATGGAATTATCAGGCAAGGAATGGTACCATTCAAGTGTTGTATCCTTGAGAGATCGAGGGAATAGTTTTTCCATCAACACATCATGATGGAAGAAATCTGTGCATAGGGCATTAAAGGTAGACACATGTGTTTGTGGGTCCCCTTTTCTACCATATTTCTCAAATTTATGGATCTCCATTCCTTGAGGGAAGGTAGTGTTTAGAATCGTGACTGAAAATGGGCTATGTTGAAAGAAGGGTTGGAAGATAGGTTGGGTAGAGGCTTGGGAGAGACTCACCAATTGGCTCTGCATCTTACCCATATTTTGAAGAAGAGTGTTCAAAATAGGGTCATTAGAAGATAGAGGTCCAGAGGAACCTCCTCTAGAACCACCACTAAAGCTACCAGCAGAACCATCGGTGTGACCTCCACCTGAACCACCACCAGAGCCACCTCTGCTTCCAAAGCCACCACCATGACCTCCACTTGAACTGCTTCCACTAGCACCATCTCTATTTTTGAAGCCACTACCGCTACCAAAGCCACCACAACTCATCCCACCAAAACCTCCACCACTAGAGGTGATAGGAGGGGTGAAGCTAAAACCCAAGGGGATCTTGTTCACTTTGATAGTGTCAGATACCTCAGTGGTAGAAGGGATGCTAATTGATGGTATGGTATCGGTCATGTATACAGACATAGGTGGAATCAATAGTATTAGTTTTCTTTCATGATCTTCATAAGTGGCTCCTCGTATAATGTTATGATTGGTTGGAGGAGCACATGCATTAGTTAGACTGTAGAGACTAACCAATAGTTCTATGCATGTTCGGTCTTTTCCCACAATATAGATTAGTTCATTGATAACTATAGCAGCCCTAGCTAGCTTCAAGTCTCTTTCTAGGTGATGTTCCAAGTCACCCAACCCTTTACTGAAGGTGAAGACATATTCTGAAGGAATGTGAATAGCCTCATGCTCATTGACTGATGATGGTCTAGGAGATGCAGTAGGATTAGGGTTGTAATTGGTCTTGTCTAAGAATCTGAACTTGCTCATTGACAATTGCTCTTGTGCAACAAGACCAACAATGGATCCAAAAAAAGGACCTATAGAGAAACCAGTAGTGACCTTCATCCTCTCCATTGGAAGGTGTCGTATACTTCTCCTAACAATATACCTAGAGGTTTTGGACTGGGTTGTGATGCTCATAAATGTTCATCCCACTTAGGGGCACAATGATCACAAGGTATAAGGGAATTTTTTCAACACCAGCGGATGAGAAGACCTTGGTTCACGTCAGGTTCACCAAAAATGTAAGAGAGGGGGACCAACCACATTCAAGGCCCTAGGTCATGGAGAGCTAAGAGCAGAAGGATTTTGTAACTTTACCTCAACTTGAAGGGGTATTTTCAAAATGGGGGATGAGAATGATGAGGACTATAATGTCCTTCAACTACTCCAGAGACTTGAAACACATAATGGGGCTAGGCGAGCTAGATTTTGGGTTCCACAATGTTCCTTAGGTAGCTCTCTTCCTGAGGATGAGAGTGTGGTTCTAGTGCAATAGTGCACCACACTAGGGCCTCTCATGTGTGTTGGTGTCCTTACGACCAAAGGACAAAAAAAGATAATGTGAACTACCAGAAAATAGGCTAACGACCTAGCTAATCACTTCCAAAGGGACAAAACAGAGCTATAAATTAATCAAAATATGAACGAATATGATAAAGAAAATATATGAGAGTTAAGGAGACAAGAATGATCTCACAAAGGTACTTGTTCAGGAGAGAGCTCCACAAAGCACATCGACCTACACACAAGAAGAAGGAAAATTGTTGTGGGGATGTATAGGGGTCTGCCTTAGTTAGATCCCCGTTTTGGGGTTTCCACCTCCACGAACAACCAAGATAGCAACTTATGGAGAAAAATTATGATAAAGGAGAATGAAAGTAAAGAATACAATAACACTAAAAATAGTAATATTTTACTCAACCAAATTGTCAAGGAGAGGAGTGAAAAATCTTACCACATCCACCAAGAGCTCACTAGCAAATGGAGGAGAAAATGAGAGAAATCAAGCCATTGTTGCAATGGTGTTGTTCCACACTTGTTCTATGGAGTTGATGGAGTGTTTTGGTTGCTGCTATGGAGTGCAAAGTGTTGCTTGAGAGTTGAGAGCATAAGAAGTGAATGCTTAGAAGGTTTCTTGAGCTTGTTAACAAGATGAATTGAATTCTTAGAGGATTGTAGAAGGATGAAATGAAGGAATGAAGAGTGAATTTGAAGGTGGGATGAGAAAAATGACCATATTCAGGTCAGTTGGTCGAAGAGGGGCATTAAAAATTAACCCCAATGGAAAGTTTAATTCCTTAGCTAGCTTCAGACATAGGAATCCATCAGGGATGTAAGTGTGTCACATGGATGTCTACACATTGCACGAGCATCCTTGATAGTTATTATTCCGCTAATGCACAAAACAAACACAAAGTGGAATGAAGGAAATAGGCTTATGTGTATTTTCACCTTCGAATTTGGTTTTCTAAGGTGAGGAAGTGTAAAAGGGGAATTTGCTTAAAGGGTGAAAAATTTCTCCTATACAGTTATAATCTCAAAAAATTTGGCATAAAGAACTATAAATATAAGGATATTTCACATTTTTCTCCTAAAAAGATCTAAGCTTTCAAGAATTCAAGCATTATAGCAATTTTGAGATCAAGAGCATTCTAGAGAAAATCATCAAGCATTTGGAGCAACATTCAAGATTCAAGCATCATGTCAAAGTCTTCATGCATCATGTGTGTTTTTGAACTAACATTTGTGATGTAGGTTTTTCATGATTCAAGAAAGCATTCAAAGACATTATCTCACATCAAGATCAAGAGTTGAGATCTACATCCATTGTAGCCATTTCACCCAAGTTTGCAACCCTTATTTCAAGGGTTTGGTGAGTTGGAACATTGTATTTGTTCATTCATAATTCCTCCATGCTATTTCATTTCATTTCAAGGCTTAATTACCAAAATAGGGTTTGACCAATGCAAACCCCTATTCCATAACAAAACAACAATTTTCCATCTTGATGTGTGTTTGCAGATTTAGGTAAATTGGAGCTTGAATATACTTTGAAGACAAAGTTGCAAAAGTTGTCAAAGTTTTCAAAAGTTGTCATCTTCACAAAAACTCACCTACAAATCATAATTCAAACTTTTTTGACTTCCAGATTAGACAAGATGGAAGCTACAAAAGATCACTAGATGCTAAAAAAATATCAGCCAAACCCTAATACTAGGAATAAATCACTCCTCTGGATGTATAAGTCCCAGTATAACCCATTTGCTAGTTTTCTATAGATCTTGAATAGTTACCAAAAGAATCTAGATTCTGCCTTGATTCATGTAGCAGGATGAAATCGCTCGACTTGGTGTATCAATCCCATTGCAACTTGAAACAACAATTTCTAAGGCTATTAGACCTTTGTTTTATCTCTCCATTCTTTTGGGTACTTTTTTGTATCCTTCTATTTATCAATCTAGATTCATGTCTTTAATTTTCTAGGGTTTAGTACATGAGTGTTTGCATTCCTACTTTGAAACTCTGTTTTAATGGTGCACCCCCATTTCATTTCACAAGGAAACCCCTTGTCCTTCCCTCAATTGAGTGACTTGGTTGAGGGATCTTGGTTTCCTAATGAACTAAAGTGAAAAATATGTCCTAAGTTCCATCTCCCAAAAGGTGGGACACCATATTTATTTTGTTTCAAAAACTAACTACTATCATCCTAAAAAATGATCACTATTATAAAATAGGGTTTTTGTTGTCCTAGAAAGGATTGTTATTATTAAAAATTAATAATTTAGCTACTTTTTGTAATTTGAAGTTCTTGATTTAATTTTCAAGAATTTTTTTGATGTTGTGGGTTGAATGATTGTTGGGAGCTCTCAAACTGCTTTATTCTAGAGAGAATTTAGCCATGAAAACTACATGATTTTATTGTTGAATTTGAGGAGTTGGAGACAGAATTACTCAATGTGATTGGGCTTCGATACATTTTCTACATGCCTAAGATCAAAGCACATAATGCCATGATGATTGCACTAGTCGAGAGATGGAGGTTGGAGACCTCTTCTTCCATTGACCTATAAGAGAGTGTATGATCACTTTGGAGGATGTATGGAGGTTCCTATGGATCTTGATTTAGGTAAAGTTGGTCACATACGATGTCTACATGGGTACCTAGGCCATGAAGGGGCTTCTAGGTGTATAGCAGTTGCAAGTGGTGGACTCATAGATTGATTTGACTCCATTTGTAAATGGTGACAATCTTATGACCATGGTTTTAGCAGGGTTGATCATTGGGCCTTCGATGCCTGATTTTTGGGAGAGAATATTTCATATTGGTTGGGTTATCCGCATTGAGAAGATTATGGAGCATGGTACAGTGTATGCTTGGGGCCCATGTGTGTTGGTTCCTATATAGAGACATGCATGAGGCCATGTTTTGAGGTGGAAATTCTATTTTTGCAAGGATGACCCTTCTTCATGTTTGGTCATGGGAGCATATTGTTGTGAGCTATCTTGATGGTATGACTCAATGAGATGAGGTTGATCCATTTATATATTTATATTTTGACTATTTTTACAATGCCCTACTAGGCAGAATAACACATTAGTGAGTGGTTTATGATGATAGTACTGAGTCTATTTGGAGACCTTTCATGGCTTGTGAGGCTTGGGTTGATGATCATGATGAACTAACATTTTGCAAGAAGACTGAATGGATAATAGGTTGTGCCAACATTATTCTAGAATGGTATCTACTATACAAGGTCATAAGATAGTTCTGCGAGAGGTAGACTTGCCCCTTAGATGCATATATTGCCCCCGTTGGACACACGACCTAAGAGGTCAATCCATGGGGACACAGAGTTGATTATGGGGTAGTCATGGAAGATTTTAGAGCATTGGAACTTATTGGATTGGGATGGGAAGTTGGTCCTCTAGATGCAAGTACTACTAGATAATACATATAGTGGTGAGCCCACCACTGTCCCTTGAGGTTTATAGCTCTTGCTTCTACTAGCTTGGTCATTAGAAAATTCAAGAGGATGACATGTATAGTAGGGAGGAGGGGGGATAGGAAAAGGTTCTAGATTGCTCATGAGTAGTTATAGAGAGTGAAATATGGGTAGGGTGATGCTAATCAATAGCATGATCAGCAGGATTAGTAGCAACATGGATCACAAGCACCTGCCCCATAAGGGGAGATGGAAGAAAATATTGCTCAGCTAATAGTTGACAGAGATATTTGGGATGGGGTAAGGGACATTGAGATTTCTCAGTGATAGGCCACTGATGCATAGTTTATGATTTTGACTGCAGAGAGGGGTGCACTTAGAGATGACCCTGATGCCCTTTGTTAGGAGCTAGCTACTAAGAGGTAGTAACATATGATAGCAAAGATTGCATTGGATTCTTCAATTCACCAAGGTTAGTATCAGGTTGGGCATGACTGGTTTATTATTAAGGTGACCTATTATCAGACTGTATATGAGTCATTCATTCCTAGAGTTCAAAGACATCCTCATTATGGGGTTCCAAAGTCCGGTATAAGAGAAAAGTCCTCAGGTGGTCCATCAATTTCGTGATAGCCTTCTCATCCCATCATTCATCCTCAACTATCTCCCACTCAAAGCCATCATAGGTCTCATCATGATGGGGAGCAACCCCCTCTCAAGTAGGATAAGCAAGGTAGATGTTTTAATGATCCATTTTTTTATGTTATTGTATTAGAGAATCTATTTATACATGTAATCAAGGGAAAATCAGGTTTTTGTTAAAGGGGTTAGCACAATAACATTAAAATTCCAATGAAATAACAAAGTACAAAGGAAATAATCATGAAAACCAAAAAGGAACAATGTTACCCTAGGTCTTCATCTTCCATGCTTCACCTTTGTTACACCTCCTAGCTTGCAGTAAATAAAGATGCCCTCAGATTTCAAAAGAGCAACTATGACAAATGACTAAGCCCTATGCAAGTGTTGAAGGATTCGCATAAAAGAAATGACTTCACACTAAAATGACAATGACTGTAAATGACAATGACCATAACCTAGAATGGACAGAAATGAGGATGAGATGGAGAGAGAGAGAGAGAGAGAAAGAAAGAGCCAGAGAGGGACAAAATGAGAACAAAATTGCCATTTTATAAAAACTACAATTTTGAATGTGTGGCAGGATGAGAAGATGACAAAAACCCTAGAATCAATGATCAAGATTGAATGTTGCAATAAGAATTAGGGTTAGGTCAAAATTAGGCAAATGATAAGGATGAAGGGCCAAGATTGAATTATAAGATAATTCAATCAAGGGTCGAAATTAAATGAGATGTCAAAAAGATAAGAATAATTTTGGAAGATAAGAGTACGGACAAAAGAGGTTCTTTGGAGAAATTAAATAATAAAATTATTTAATCTAGGTGACCAATGAATAATTAAATAATAAAGATATTATTTAATTATAGAGGAATGTGACAAAGAATCATTTTGAATTAAATAATGATTTAATTCAAAATTCAAGAGAGTGGACTAAATTAAATAAATTAAAATTTATTTAATTTATAAGAGAAAAGACTAATGAATAATTAAATAATTAAACTAATTATTTAATTATAGAGGAATGTGACAAAAATTAAATAAATAAGAATTTATTTAATTTTAGAAAGAAGGGGACCTAATTAGTGACGTAATTAAATAAATAAAATTTATTTAATTAATCAAGGGAGAATAAAGATAAAAATGAATTAATTAAATAATTAAAATTATTTAATTAATAGAAGAATTATGACTTTAGAAAATAATTAAATAATTAAAAATTATTTAATTATTAAGGATGAAAGGGGCAATGTTGAATAATCTAAGAGTTGCAAGCCTAGGACAATTTTATGTGTCTACATTTTGCCCCTCTTTGTCATAATGTAGCATGTCGCATTGTGACAAAGAAAATAAGTCAAAAATATGCCCCAGTGCAAAATAAGATGAGGAAGAATGACGAGGAGGGTTGTGGTATGCCCCCTCGAGAGGACAGACAGGTTCCAAGAACATGGGTGTGCTCTCGAAATGGATGAGAAGACTAGAATATGAAGAGACAAAGAAATGTTAATGAAAATGATATGGATGATGAGATGGATGCAATGCCTACATGAGACGAGTGAGAGAAGATGACAAGACTAAAGAAGATGCATGTTAGTTCCTAGACCAAATCCTTCAAAACATTTCCATAGGTCTAATGTTTATTGCTCTTAATCATCATTGGGCGAACTGTTGTAATGGCTAATAAACACCATGATATGACATAGATCAAGGTGTGCAAGGTCGTACCATTACCTAAGACGAACAGTCACAGACAAGGATGATCATGACTCATACTAGGAGAGAGCTTGCCCCAGTCTTTTTTCCATAATCAACCACATGCAGAAAAAAGACAAGGACAAATCATGGAACATCGCTGCTTCTCTAAATCTTGTGTCTAGGACATCCTTGAGAAGCTAGTGACATGATTGTCAAACTACAAAAATGAAGTCTCTATCATGATATGTCATTGATTTTCTAAATCCCAAGATCAGGATCTCGTTGAGAAGCTAATAGTCATGTGTGTCAATTGTCATGCTACGTCGCTGCTTCTCTAAATCCTGCTTAGTGGGATCTCGCTGAAAAACTAATAACATGATAAAAGATGAAAAGACAATTGCCAAGTGTTTGTCAAGTGCATCTGGATAGCCATTGTTCTGATGCCAAGGTGTCATGTCTGATGATGTCAAGATGTCCGAATGTTTAAAGTTTTGATGACCTTGAAAATGTCGAGACTTGGTGGATTCAGGAAGGACACATCTTGAATGATGCCGAATGTATGGAGGATTCGATCCCTAATGGTCGTAAGGGGTCCCTCAAAGTAATGACGATGCCTAGGAAGGAAACATCCTAAAGCATAAATGATAGAGTTGGTTCTTCAGAAGGACTCATCTAAAGAACGCTAATGTCAGGAAGAGTGATCCTTAGATGTCAAGAGGATCGCTCGAAAGGCCGAATGACGATGATGACGCCTAGGAAGGACACATCCTAAGGCGTAAATGACAGAGGTTATCTTTCAGAAGGACTCATCTGAAGACTAACCAAAATTTGACAGTTTGACCGGTTATAATGATTTGGTTTGCTTTGACTTGTGTTTGACTGAGGTTGACTTGTTGTGACCGAGGTTGACTTGTGTTTGATTATATGCCAATATTGCCTTGATGAGAGTATCATGTTAAATAAAAGATTGTTTGACTTTGTTCCAGAAGTTTTCCCATTTGGAAATTGATTGAAGATTTTTGACGTGTGTGCCAATGTAATGTCATGAACCCAAATGGACTGACCTAGTGCAGCCTCGGGGGCTCATCGATAGATGGCCTTGCCTACGTCATACACTCAGAGACCTCGTAGTTCGACACGACCAATGACTTTGTCTTGATGAGCAAAGATTGTGCCATGATTTATTTTGACAAATCTAATAGGACTGACCTAATGTCTTGGGGACTCAAGTATGAGTCTTGCCTACGTAGCAAATGCGCAGAGACAACGTAGTTCGGACAATGACATGGACTTATTGACTTGATTGACTAAGACCAGAGATGACAATGCACTTGTGTGCCTTGCGCGGTCGAATGTTTTGTTTGGTTTTCTTCAGGACGTTTTATGATTTTTAGGTCTTTTTTTAGGCCACTTTGCAATGTTTTTGGTCTTTTTTCAGGATATTTTATGATGTTTTTGTCTTTTTTCAGGACTTTTTATGATGTTTTTGTCTTTTTTTTTAGGACTTTTTATGATGTTTTTGTCTTTTTTTAGGACTTTTTACCATAGTTGCATGATAAAAATTTTGCCCCCAGTCAGGCTTAAGATTTAGCCATTTGCAAGGGATACGGATAGGATGCTGTTGACTTGCTGGACAAACAGTCGTTAGGGCTTGATGTCAATCATTCGTCCACTAGGACAGGTAGAGTAGGATGTAACGGTGACTTGCAGAATAATGGTGAAGATAGCTTTCATCCTAAGCCAAGTTTAGACCAAGTGACAATAGATGGCAGAGCAATGATTGATTACGCATGGCGCCTGTTTGCCAAGTTTTCACCATGGTACTTGTCCAAAACGCCTGTTTGCCAGGTTTTCACTATTGGACGAATTATTTTTCTTTTTACTATTTTTGTGATTTTTTTATTTTTTTGGTGTCACCTAGATGCTTGTTTGCCAGGTTTTCATCAAGGTGACGATTTTTTCATTTTTCATTTTTTTTTTGTATTTTAGGGCCCTCCAGCTTTGTCCTTTGATGCTATGCGTAGAACTTTCAGAGGTGTAAACTGTTGATGGGCTTAGTCAATTGTTCCCCATCTGGAGTTACCAGTTGATATGCTCTAGAACCAAAAGAAGATATGATGATATATGGACCCAGCCAGTTTGGTTCAAACTTTCCTGGCTTTTCTCTGTCTACTTGGTTCTTAGGGTTCTGCATGAGAACCAGGTCACCAATGTCAAACTTTTTGACCATGACCTTTTTATTGTAGCTGCGACAAAGGCGATTTCGATATGCCTGGAGGTGATTCAGTGAGTTTTGTCTTCTTTCATCCAGCATTTCCAGCTCGTGCAAGCGTGATTGTCGGTATTCCTCTTCATTAGTTAGACCCTTTAAAGAGACCCGCAGTGAAGGAATTTCGACCTCAATGGGTAAGATGGCTTCCGCACCAAAAACCAGGGTGAATGGGGTAGCTCCTGTAGGCGTACGAATGCTAGTTCGGTAAGCCCACAGAGCAGGGTTAAGTTGTATGTGCCAATTGCGGCCAGCGTCATTGACAGTATTTTTAAGGATCTTGATAATGGTTTTATTCGATGCCTCAGCTTGGCCGTTTCCTTGGGGGTAGTATGGGGATGAAAAGTGGTGTTGGATATGGAATCGCTCACATAACTCACGTACGTCTTAGTTTTTGAATGGACGTCCGTTGTCAGTGATGATGGACTGTGGGAGGTCATACCGACAAATGATGTAATTGAGGATAAACTTTGATATTTGTTTGCCAGTAATGTATGTCAATGGAATGGCTTCGATCCACTTTGTGAAATACTCAATGGCGGTGATAATGAATTTATGGCCGTTGGAGGAGGTTGGATGAATCTTACCCACGAGGTCGAGTCCCCATTGAGAAAAGGGCCACAGAGAAGTGATTAGCCAAAGTTCTTGTGCTGGAGCATGGACCAAATCACTATGGATCTGACACTTGCGACAGGTTCTGACATATTCGATTGCATCTTTTTCCATTGTCGGCCAATAATATCCAAGTCTTGTTAGTTTCTTAGCCAGAGTAGGACCGCTCGAATGAGATCTGCATATACCATCGTGCACTTCTCGTAAGGTCGTACATGTTTCATTGATGTCAAGACATCTAAGGAGGGTATTGTCGAAACTACGGCGGTATAGGGTGTCACTGATAATGGCATACCTTGCAGATTTCCTAATGAAGGACTTCCTTTGGTTATTGGATAGGTTCGATGGAAGGGTGTGAGTCTTCAGATAGTCATAAATGTCCTGATACCAAGGAGAGTTGGGACCAACAAGTTCACAAACCATTTCTGACTCTGGGATATCATATGCCGGTATCAACAGCTGTTCTACTAGGAACTCAAATTGGGACACATTTTTAGGGATGTCCAAGAGAGAACTAATAGTAGCCATTGTGTCAGCTGCTTTATTCTGTACCCTAGGGATTTGTTCAAAAGACACTGATTGGAAGTATGTTAGGAAACTATCCACCATCCTCTTGTAAGGAAGCAACTTCTCATCCTTTGTTTCATAGTCACCATTCACTTGGTTGATTACTAGTTGGGAATCCCTGAATACAAGCAATGTCTGAATTTTCCATTTGATTGCCAGCTTGAGACCTGTAACTAGTGCTTCATATTCGGCAATGTTGTTTGTGCAAGGGAAAGCAATTCGAAATGACTTAGGAATTGAATCCCCTTGTGGTGTGATGAATAAGATTCCATCCCCTGAGCCATGACCAGTGTGAGACCCATCAAAATATAGCTTCCATGGTGTTGTTGGTTCCGTATGGAAGATGGACTCGTCCAGAAAATCAGTTACCAATGGATGAGAAGCTTACATTGGCGCATCTGTGAGTTGATCTGCTATTACTTGCCCTTTTATTACCTTACGTTCAACATACTGTATGTCGTACTCACTTAGGATCATGACCCATTTTGCCAATCGGCCTGTTAACGCTGCTCAACTTAATAGATATTTCAATGGGTCAATTTTGGCAACTAGTTGTGTCTGATGATTGAGCATATAATGCCTTAGTTTTTGGGCTGCAAAGACAACTGCGAGGCATGCACATTCAATGTACGTGTAATTCAGCTCGTAACCGATCAGTGTGAGGCTGATATAGTAGATTGCTCTTTCTTTCCCTTCATGATCATTTTGAGCCAGTAATGCCCCCAGTGCTGAACTAGTGGTTGAGATGTATAGAATTAATGGCTTTCCATGAATAGGCGACATGAGGACTGGTGTTGATAGCAGGTAATCTTTGATTTGTTGAAAGGCCTGTTGACATTTATCTGTCCATACAAAGGGGACACCTTTGTGTAACAGATACTAGAATGGGTGGCACTTATCTGCCAATTGAGCTATGAAGGGGCGAATAGATTGCACTCTGCCTTGTAGGGTTCTGAGTTCACTGATCCCTCTAGGGGGAGGCATGTCTATGATTGCTTTAACCTTTTCCGGATCGACCTCTATGCCTCTTCGGGAAACTATGTACCCCAATAGCTTACCTGACGTGACCCCAAAAACACATTTCTTAGGGTTTAACCGAACCTTGTACTCTTCTAGCCTCTTGAAAATTTTGTCAAGTACCTTCAAATGATCTTTCCTTGTTGCTGATTTGGCCAATAAGTCATCTACATAATCTTCCATTATATTGTGCATCATATCATCGAAGATCGTGGTCATAGCCCTTTGGTATGTGGCACCTGCATTTTTGAGACCGAAGGGCATGACGTTCCAACAATATGTACCCCATGGGCAAGTAAATGTTGTTTTGTATTGGTCCTCAGGAGAAATGTGGATTTGATTATAACCAGAGAAACCATCCATGAGGGATAGCATCTCGTGTCCTGCAGTTAGATAGACTATGATGTCAATGTTGGGCAAAGGAAAGTCATCCTTTGGACATGCTTTGTTTAGGTCCCAGAAATCTGTACATACCTAAATTAGTCCATTTGGCTTTGTCACCGACACTAGGTTGGAAATCCATTCAGCATAATCTATAGACCTTATGAATCCGGCATCCAGTAATTTCTTTAACTTGGCCTTAACCAATAGAGCAACTTGTGGGTGCATTTTGTGCAACTTCTGCTTGACTAGTTTAGCATTGGGTACTAGTGGTAGGTGATGTAGAACCAGTTTGGGGTCCAATCCTGGCATGTCAGTGTAGGACCATGCAAAGTTTATTTTCTGTTCTACAAAGAATTTATGAAATTCTAGTTTTTCTTCATCTGTCAATGATGCTACAAATAGGACCATTTTTGGGTCTTCTGGAGTCGAAATGTTATCCTCTATGGTGTCCTCAACAAGCATGGCCAATCTCTCCTATTGCACGGGGAGAAAATCCAGTCCTCCATCTTTGGGCGCCTCCGAGAGGTTTTCACCCGCAGATACGTCCTTTTTTTTTACTATTTTACCATCAAGAGGTGCCTTTCCGTTTTCACCTAGAGACATTTCATTTTTTACTTTATTTTGACTTTTGTGACTAGAGGACTGAACCGTCTCACCGAAGTATGCCATGCAATCTAGATCAATAGCAAACCCTGATTTGTGATCCCCACTGGGTATGCCTTCGTGTAATCCCATGAATTCAGCAATGGCTTCATCATTTTGGAATGTGTCTAGAACTGGCAGTCCTTGTTGGTCCCAATCGACTAGTTCAGGGTAGACTAATGAAATGCCATCGTCAAGGCTAGTGAATTCGGGTGAGGATGCTGATAGCATACAGATGGATTCGTTGATGTTGTAGATGAGGTTATCATCGTCCAACTCGACATCAGACTCTATCCAGTATTCTCCTTCACTAGTGTCATATTCGTTGTCATAATAAGGGGTGAAGGTTTGAGAGCCCTGGTTATCAATGTCATCTGATACTTTGGATAGATTAGGCTAAGGGGGTTTGGATGGTGGTTGTTGCATGTCATGAGACGTGGTAGTCGGATTTTGACTGTTTGGTGCCTGCTCAATTTTGAATGTTTTCCAAAATTGTTGTTCAGAGGTCAATTCCCCTTGTTCAACAAACAAATCATCAAGACAACAGTCACTTAGGGATTGTTCAGAGCCAAATTCCCACTCGTGGGAGTCTGTTTCGGTTAGATATTCCCTAGTAGTCTCAACACTTTCAGAAGCATGTACTCTCTCACTGGAAATTCCAAGGGTATGTCGATCGCCATTGTCGAGTAATCTAAACCCTAATCCAAGATACTTCGGAGTTTGGAAAGTTTCTATGGGTTCCCTTCAACCAGTTTTATTTTTTCCAAGGCCACTAGTACCATCGTAGCCTTTAGCTTTCATGATATTGTAACCCTTGCCATATTTCTAGACTAGTAGTGGAGGTAGTGAGACTGTATCCTTGTAGATCCATCCCGTGATGTCGGTAAGGTCTTCATCACTCATGTCTCCCCACTTCATGAAAACTGTATTCGATGGAACTTTGAATGTTTCTTGCGGTTCCATTCTGAAACATGGTCAACCATATATCTTTGGAGTAGGTATTGTAGTTATGTTGTATGTTGTATTTAGTTTGAACTCTCCGCGGCCGAGGTCCTGGATTTTATCAGTTTTTTCGGTCTTAGGGTTGGTGGAGGGTTGTGATATGTCAGAAGACGTGGATGGAGTGGATGTGGAAGATGACCCGAGTATGGAAGGGTCGATGTATTTGGACGAGGAGCCAGGTGCTTCCCAGTTAATAGGTACTTGGTTTTCAGAGATACCCCTTAAATTGGTACAATATTGGAAAGGGTCAGGGTCTCCGTATAGGGTTACCTCTGTACCATCAAAAGGAAACTTGAGGCATTGGTGGTATGTGGACGGAACGGCTTTTAAAGCGTGGATCCATGGACGGCCAAGTAAAATGTTATATGGTAGTTCCAAATCTAGGACCTGGCAAGTTGTGTCGACAATGAGTGGTCCCACTCTGATAGGGAGAGAGATAAAACCTCGCGAAGAGCATTCCTCATCATCATATGCTTTGATCACTATGCTTTTTGTTGGGTCTACGCATGCATCAGAGAATCCAAGAGCCTTAACTAGTTTAAGGGAGCATATATTCAACCCTGCTCCACCATCTATTAAAACCCGTCTAACCTTGTGCTTGTGGACAAAAACTTCTATGTGTAATGCATCATTGTGGTTGGTTTTAGATGATGAGTAATCCTGATCTGAGAAGGTAACATGGTGCGGCGTGGTGAGATATCCCACCATAGTTTCAAACTGATTGACATCAATGTCCTTCGGGACCGAGGACTCTAGGAGAGTTTTTATCCAGGATTTCTTTGTGTGCAGGCGAGATACGAAGCAGCTCAAGGATAGATATTTGTGCCGGAGTCTTTCCTAGTTGGTCAATGAGATTGAACTGACTTTTGGGTTTCCACTGTTGTGGGGTTGAGACAAGTTTTGGTTGTTTAGCAGATGAAGCTGGTTGTGATTGTTTAGCATATGGGCTTTCTATAATGATCTTGGCTTGTCTAGGGGGAGGTGGACCAGCTATAGTGACCTTGCCACTTCGTGTAGTAGCATTGCACTGTGGTGCTCTCCTGATCGTAATGGTGTTGATGTACTCCTCGTCCGTTCTAACATTATTTATTATTGGTCCACCAAAGTAATCGTACTAGGCTCGGGTGAAGTTAGCTTGGTTTTGTGAACCTGAAGTGGAAGCATTATGGGGACCATGATCCTATAGTGGATTCTTGTGGATAGTATATTCTGAGTTGGAATTGAATTGCAATCCACCTACTTCGATGGTGCGATTTTCAATAAGGTCTTGGATTACGTTTTTCAGTTGTCGACAGTTGGAGGTTGTATGCCCTTTGACTCGATGGTATTCGCAAATTGTGTTGTCATCCCACCATGCTTGTTTGAATTGTCTAGGGTCATAAGGTTTTATTTCTAGAAGTGTGATGACCCCATGTTGGATGCATTTCTTGAGGACATCTGCAATGGGTTCACCTAAATTGGTGTATGTGCGACCCCTAGGGAATTGTCTTAGTTGACGATATTGTCCTTGACGGTCTTGACCATTTTGACTGTTTGAAGGAGTATTGGTGGGAGGTGTCAATGTCATCGTTGGTCTGTTTTGTTGTTGTACCCCTTTCAGAGCCAATACGAGACTTGCAGTCTTGGCGTCGACGACACCATCATTTGTAACATGTTTATTCTTGACCCAGTATTTGTTTTTGTCAGTGGGTGGGTTGGTGTTTGTGTTTTTGGAACCATGCCTCAGTTCTCCCTTTGCGATAAGGGCTTTCTCAATTTGGACCCCCTTTTCCACTAATTCTGTGAAGGTTGTGCAACACTGTATTTGCAATGCGAATTTGAGGGGCCCTAGAAGTGTTTGGACAAACATGTCAACCTTTTCTCTTTCAGGAATGTCAATGTGACATCGACTAGCGAGGCTTCTCCATTTTTGAAAGAACGGGATAAATGTCTCACCCGACTCTTCTTGTGTGAGATTGCATAAGCTAGTGATAGAGGTGTCCATGTCAATATTGTATGCGTAATTTTTTATGAACCTTCTTTTGAGCTCATCCCATGTCTGGATATCTTTTTGCATTGAAAACCATTCAAGGGCTTGACCCGCCAAACTTTTGGAAAAAAGTCTCATCAAGTATGTGGGTTCGTAGGCGATATCCATATAGTTAGTTGCGAATTCGCGAAGATGTTCAATGGGATTTGTCTTGCCTTTATATTTAGTGAAGTTGGGTGACACATATCCTGGCCGAAATGCGGGCATACGTAAGTTTGTGTTGAATGGGTATACATCCAGATCATATGATATTTCGGATTTCCTGCCTGTGATGAACATGTTTTGCATTGTCTTCACCATATCCCGCACTGTTGTTTTGAGTTCATCTATGGTAGGGTCATTTACATTTCCATACATTGGATTGCCTGGTACACCATGTGTTCCCGCATGAGTATAGGTGTATTGTGGCGGTACAGGTTGTTGCGGTACGTATGACGTGTATTGTGGCAGTACAAGTTGTTGCGGTACGTATGACATGTGTTGTTGGTATTGGAAATTGTAATTAGGTGCATGTTGATGAGTGTGAACATTGGATGAGTACGTTGGAATGTGTCCCCCAGCTATGTGTGTCATTACTTGGGGGATGTTGTGACCATGACTGTTAGGATGTACTAACGATGTCATGGGTTGAGTTATTTGGCCACTTTGTGTGAATTGCTGATTTTGCGTAAGGGGAACATTGGTATTTGTACCTTGGGAGGTAATGACGTTTGACTGTGTTGTCGTGTTAATGTTTTGTTGTTGTCCTTGTATAAAGATATGTCCTGTGGCTCCTCCCAAAGGATGTTGTGAATTACTACTGAACGATTTTGTTGAAGTTGTGTTCGTGGTAGTAGATGTAGTTGTCAAGGGGGGGTTGTGATGACTTGATGATGCCCCCATGGTGTTTGCTGTTGTGATAACAGGAGGATTGGAACAATTTTCCGATGATGTCCAGGAGCCAAGAGTGGTTGTATTTAATTGTGGTAGTGTTGTGGATGTTGTGGATGATTGTGATCCCCCAATAGATGTAGCGTTTATTGTATTGGTGATGTTTGGGATGTTGGATGTGGTATGTAGTGTCGTTGTGGTGTCAAAAGGGATGTTGCTTGTAGTATTTAGGATTTGACCACTGTGTGAGATGTTATGAACATTGTTGGCATTAGGGTCATGTAATGTGTTAATGTCAAATCCTGGTGGTAACTTAGCTCCTTCACTCAAGAGCATAGCTACGAATCTGTCTCTGTCGTGACGCGCTATTGTTTCAGCCAACTGATAGGCCTCTAGGTCTTGTGTCAATGCTTCTATGTGTTCTTGAAGTAGTTGACCATTTTCATCTCTTTGCATGTAGCGTTCAAATGAGTTGTTAGGTAAGGATTGTGTTGTCACTAGAGGTCTATTGTCTAGATTGGTAAAGGGATTGTTCACGGTCTAGTTTGAGTCATGTGGAGGACTGTTGGGATCTCGTCCAAAGTTTTCCATTTGTCTTTTGTGCTTTTGAAGTCTGGTTTCGACCATAAATGAGATTGCTCAAAGGGAATGTCCACTAAATGCAAGTATGACACTAGGTGAAATCTAAGGTTCAAATTGACGACTAAAATGACCACTGTTTTTGGATTTTTGTGAATAAGGTATGCAATGTGGATGCAATGTAAAATGAGGCTATCTAAGCACTTCTAAGCTTGAACTTTGTTTTCGATTTGGACTGCTAAAAGACATTGTTGTTAATGACAAGTTGACAAGATGACTAGTGAGTCTTCCTAACTAGACTTTTGAGTTGGAAGAAATCTCACAAAAGAGGACAATGACTAAAAGGATGTTTGATAACTTAGTCCAAAAGGGTCTAATTTCGAAAACAATGATTTTTCCAAGGGGTGCCTAAGATTTTCCTATTCCTAAATATGCAAGATTTGAGCCTAGGGATAGTGTAATGTTTAATGTATGATACCTAAATGGGGTGAGGTATGAAACCTAAGATGATCAATGCAAGCTAAGAGACAAAACTTTGAGCAATTTCAAATTGGGTTGCTGGCAGAATCTTTCTGATGACAAATTTTGATAGATGGTTGATAGTTTGGAGGTCTCTGGTTTCGAATGTGCAATTTTAAAATTTTGACAGGAAAATGCGTCGCAGTTTGGCAATTGCATCATGGTTTAGCAACTGCGGTTTAGTTTTTCACTTGCGGCTTTTTGACTGTCAGATGCGACTCGGTTTATCATATGTGGCTTTTAGATTAACAGATGCATCGCGACGCCTATAGATGCATTGTTATAAGTTTCAAATGTGGTTTATCAGAGCAGTTGCGTTACAGAATGTCAGTTGTGGTTCGACAGATATGACAGTTTTGTTTCAAAGTGATTTTCGTGGTACTTTGATGGAATTTTTTGATCTCTTTGATGAATGTTTTGTTTGGACTGTGACAAAATCAGAATGCACTTGACAAACACAGTGTTTTAAGGGTTAACCAAACACACGTGAGATAAGCACAATCCTAAAAAGGCCACTAGGCCATGGGTTTGTATACTTGATATAGCCCACCAGTTATACCCCGGATTGGTGATGAACACCTTTCCTTCTCGAGAGCGGATAGCTTAGAATTTTGGTGGCATTGGCTCCCCTCCACGGCTCATTAACGTCATTCAAGCACACCAAATTTGGATTCATTGGGTAGTGACATCCCAAGAATTGCTATCTCTACTCAAGGGGATCAGTAGTGAGTAATCTTCGGGCATGATACTGTACCCTGCACTATATCAAGCAATGGCCAATAGAACGGTTGGACACTAAGACATGAGGTGTTTAATTCGGGCATTCTGTTCATAGGGCGTGATCCATGCGGCGAGAGTCCCCTTTTGGATCCATCTCGTCGGAACCACGCTCGTGATTCTTGGGCTTTCCCCAAGAACCCACTTTTCTATACCGGCTGGAAGTCCCTCGGTGTCAGGGTGCTACCCATCTGAGTCATCCTGGGGTGAGTACTTTTTCCCACCAGAATAGGCCCAAATTCTAGAGTCAGTAACTGTTTCTCTTAAACCCAGGATCGCACGAATGCACAAGGGGAGAGGATACTCTGATATATCGAATCGTGAAGGGTAAAATAATAGAAAAGAATGGGTCTGGTTTTTTGATCACAAGGTTTTCACCAAGTGAGAGCATACTCACCTACCACTCCACAAGCACACTCAAGCATGAAAGACATGATTCTTTCTATAAGCACCAAATTCAAAGTTTGCTAATCTAGAAATAAACAAGCACACTGTTTGTTTTCTCCTTCTTTGACATGTGAATCTGCAAGCAATGAGTTAGTAGTCTTGTATGTAATGGTCTTGGACACACGAAAAATGATCGCCACATGCTACCAGAAATTATTAGTAACACAAAAGACCTAATCTAGTTAAAATGCAGGAATAAAAAACACAGAAAAAGACAGAAAACCAGAAAACCAGAAAAAGAAAATTTGAAATTCGGCAATTACGATCTCAAAACTGACAGAAAAAATTTACCAGGAAAATGTGGCGCAGTATTACCAGACAGATGCGGCGTGATTTGGCAAATGCGTCGTTTGGGGTCTCGAATGCGACTCGGAATGTCAGATGCGTCTCTATAATTGGCAGTTGCGGCTTGTCAGAACAGTTATTTCATTTGCGGCGATCCGTACCAGTATCCTACAAAACAACAGAAAACAACAAAAAAAAACCCTACGAAAATAGAAAGCCGCTACCAGAGAGGATTAGTGACAGAAAATCTAATCTTATTCAATATGCAGGAATAAAAATAGAATACAGAAAAACATAAGATTAGACAACCCGAAATCTGAAAATAAAACCCCCAAACAGAAAAAAAAGTATTATACCAGACAGATGTGGCCCGGATTGCAAATGCGGCTTTCGGGGTTTCGGATGCGGCTCAGGAAAAACGGATGCATCGCTCTTTGCGTCAGTTGCATTGTGACAGAGCGATTGCGGCTCTATGGTTCTCGGGTGCGTCGCGATGCATATGATGCGTCACACTATTTTTAAAAAAGGTTGCGGCGATCCGTACCTGTACCCTGTAAAACGACAGAAAACACCAAAAAATGTACGAAAAGCTGAAAAACAACGTCGGGTTCACCAATGTAATCAAGGGAAAATCTGGCTTTTGTTAAAGGGGTTAGCACAATAACATTAAAATTCCAATGAAATAACAAAGTACAAAGGAAATAATCATGAAAACCAAAAAGGAACAATGTTACCCTAGGTCTTCATCTTCCATGCTTCACCTTTGTTACACCTCCTAGCTTGCAATAAATAAAGATGCCCTAAGATTTCAAAAGAGCAACTATGACAAATGACTAAGCCCTATGCAAGTGTTGAAGGATTCGCATAAAAGAAATGACTTCACACTAAAATGACAATGACTGTAAATGACAATGACCATAACCTAGAATGGACAGAAATGAGCATGAGATGGAGAGAGAGAGAGAGAGAGAGAGAGAGAGAGAGAGAGAGAGAGAGAGAGAAAGAAAGAGCCGAGAGGGATAAAATGAGAACAAAATTGCCATTTTATAAAAACTGCAATTTTGAATGTGTGGCCAGGATGAGAAGATGACAAAAAACCCTAGAATCAATGATCAAGATTGAATGTTGCAATAAGAATTAGGTTAGGTCAAAATTAGGGCAAATGATAAGGATGAAGGGCCAAGATTGAATTATAAGATAATTCAATCAAGGGTCAAAATTAAATGAGATGTCAAAAGATAAGAATAAATTTGGAAGATAAGACTGGCACGACAAAGAGGTTGCTGGAGAAATTAAATAATAAAATTATTTAATTTAGGTGACTAATGAATAATTAAATAATAAAGATATTATTTAATTATAGAGGAATGTGACAAAGAATCATTTTGAATTAAATAATGATTTAATTCAAAATTCAAGAGAGTGGATTAAATTAAATAAATTAAATTTATTTAATTTATAAGAGAAAAGATTCAATGAATAATTAAATAATTAAACTAATTATTTAATTATAGAGGAATGTGATAAAAAATTAAATAAATAAGAATTTATTTAATTTTAGAAAGAAGGGGACTTAATTAGTGACGAATTAAATAAATAAAATTTATTTAATTAATCAAGGAGAATAAAGATGGCTGGGCCCCTAGCTCTATTGGCTAAGTAATTCGCTATGCTCACTGTCACGAAGTTCTAGTCTCCCCATCCCGCGGTAATCAAGGGTGTGTCGCACAGCCGCAATAACGCTAAAAAGTTTATTAAAGACCGCAGCTTTATAGGGGGTCGCTACCCGATTCCTGCAGCCTAATAAAAAAAAAGGGAGAATAAAGATAAAAATGAATTAATTAAATAATTAAAATTATTTAATTAATAGAAGAATTGTGACTTTAGAAAATAATTAAATAATTAAAAATTATTTAATTATTAAGGATGAAAGGGGCAATGTTGAATAATCTAAGAGTTGCAAGCCTAGGACAATTTTATGTGTCTACAATACATGTTTTTGTATATACTTTCATTGGCCCATGGAGTCCTTGTATATATTTTGTATATTTTGATATCACACATGATATTTGATGATGTACATGACACTCCAAATTTTTATGATATACAAGATACCATTTTTTTCTATGGTATAGATGTGTTATGATATTTTTATGGATGTTCATGGATGCTTAAATATATATGATAGATAAATTATGATTATATGCTCATGATTTTGTACTTTTTTATGCATTTATATGATATGGATGGATGGATTATTTATGTATGCATGCTATGGATTATGTTATGATGTATGATGTTTTATTATATGATGGACATGATATGCACTAATGATTTTATGGATGTAGGATGCATGTGGTACTAATGAATTTTTGATGCAAGATACAAATGCTACTCAAAAGATATGTTAGTATGATTAGAGATAGATAGATAAAAGTTTTAGATGCTTGATCTATTTTTTTTCAAAATCTATGGATCATGATTATGATGATATGCATAGATGAGATGATTGGTGACATGATTGATGTTATACATTGATGATATGTGATTATATGCATTGACAATTTTTCTTTTTCTTTCACAGAGGACTAAGTATTTTTTTAGCAATCCTTATTATTGTAGCAAATAGACATGATGCACTAAGGTATTAATGACTATAGTGACAAAAAATGTATCCCTTTACATTTTACCACTTGTTTTGGCCCTCCTAGTTAAATTTGACTTAATTGTGACTTAATTTAGTGTTGTAAAATGTATTTATTTACACTTTGACACTTATTTATGGCTCCTTAAATTAATTGAGCTTAATTTTCCTTAATTTTCCCTTTAATTGATTTACCAAGCCTATATAATTACATTTTTTGAAGAGGAAACCTAGCATTTATTAATTCCTAAACATAACTCTTCACAATGCACAATGTGTGTCATAGGTTTATGTACCTGGGACCCATTCGCCCATGGTTGGATGGGTCCTCGCTAGACCTTAGGACCTAAAATTAAATTATGTTTTTGTTGGTAGTTTATTGTTTTCAAATCTATGATTCAATTTCGGCCTATGATATTTAAATTTTACAAAATTGAGGATACATATCTATAAATATAAGGTCATTTCACTATGTTTCACCTAGATTTTGAAGTGTTTAATTACAAGAGCTAAATTGGTGATCAATGGAATTCAAGAGAATATTTATTAGAGTTTTATTCCAACATTCAAGATCCAATTTTCATGTCAAAGTCTTCTTGCATCATGCATGTTTTTGGAGTTAATATGGTGATGTAAGTTTCATGGTAAAATCAAGGATTCAAAACATTATTTCAAGAAAGATTCAAAGTTCAAGATACACATCCATTGAATCCATTTTATGCAAGTAACATATTTACATTCCAAGATTTATTCAAGTTTTTTTTAATGGTAACATTGATTTGTTCATTCTTCATTATTTCTTTCATGTTTCATTTCATCTCAAGGTTTGATTACCAAAACAAGGCTTGACCAAGTTAATCCCCCATTCACCAAAAATAAACAATTTTTCCCTTTCATGTTCTATTTGCAGATGTAGGTGGAAGAAAGCTTCAAGATATCTTGAAGAGAAAATTTGAAAAAGTTGACAAAGTTACAAAAGTTGTCATAAAATTCATCATCTCACAGAAACTCATCTACTAAATTTATTTTCGACATTCCAACACTGCCACTTGGAAAAATTGAAAGATTCAAATTGATAGCAAAGGATCCCAAGAGTTGTAGAAAATCCCTGACAATGGACTCATTTTCCACTAGGCGAATGAATCCTAGTCATCCTTTGAAAACTCACTTTTGATGAAAGGTACACTTAGATATTCCATTCTTTGATCTACAATTTGATTGTATGTTATATTAATATTGAGCTTAATTTTAGTTTTAGAGTGTTAAGTTTCATTTTGGTGTTAGTTTACTATATTTAGTTTTTCTCCCCAAAGTGTTGTTTGACCTTGACCCCCATTCTTCAATCATGAGGAAATCTACAGATTCACACCTTGAGTTGACTTACCTAAGGTTTGTAAGCCAATTCTTTGTGTGGATCTCATTTCCTAAGGAAATAAAGGAAGATAGGTCCATCATAACCCTATTTCCCTTCATTCCCATTGATGCACCTATTTTTCTACCTTTTCAATGACCAAGATAGCTTTATATACATTGTGTAGACTTTGTTTGCACAAACAAGGAGTATTATTGGTCATACCATACATACGGAAAAACTTGTTAGAGTAGATACACAAAAAGGTATGGAGTACCTAATGTTAGAAACCAAGATCAGATTTGCAAACCAAAAAGACACGAAGATCAGATTTGCAAACCGAAAAGACCTTCCACAGAAGAGAAAATCAGAAAAAGCAGAGAGGTTGCAAAAGAATGTGCATTTGAGAATTCAATAATTACATGATAATGATTTACTTTATAAAAGCAAAGATGCATAACCCTAATCTTATCTTGAGCAACAAGATAGCTCAACAAGATAAGGATGACATCTAATTAACCTAGGAATTAAATAATTACCTAAGTAAAATTATGTAAAGTGTAATCAATAATTAATTACACCAACACCCTCCCATAAGTGCAACTTAGGGACAAGCAAAATTATATGCAAATATGAGTCCCAGAAACAAGGCCAGATCAGGAACTCATGTACAAATGCAATGATGAGGTAGAGAAGGAAAACCCAGTGGGACAAAACCCCCCTACAATGAGATGACTGCTACAAAGAAGCACTGGAAGAACACTGTGGAGTAAGACTGGAACTGCAATCCGACAAGCAAGGAAAGATAATTTTGTCCACAACTGAAACCAAAACTGGAATCATGATAATGTGACAACAGACCCGATGCCACAGAACTCTAGAAAACACTCAAACTGGAACAACCCTGGGATCTGTGAAGCAATAGTAGATGAAATGAAGACATAATCTAGAAACCATGTATCTCGATGCTGATAACAAATTGTGACTAAAACTCTCTCATGGGAAGGAGTACCAAAAATAGACTCTGGAACATTAACCATAAAAACATGGCCCTCAAACTGAGAAGAATCTGAACCAATGAGGATCAAGAAACATAATCTCCCAACTGAAGAGTTAACTGATGAATCCAATATGCGTCAAGTTATAACAAAAAATGTGGCCAAAAGAAACTAGGAAACCAAATAACCCATACGATCTGTCAACAAATCAAGATGGATATGGAGATCAAAGTGCATGCACAATCTAATCAGATTATTATGTAAGAAACCCTCCTGATGGAACTTTATCTTAGTTCATTTATTACAAGAACCCAATGATTGTAAAAGGAGAGAATCCTAATGCATGCATAAACAGAAAATAACATGATGTAGTACTGAAATGAAGTACAAATGTTCAAGTTTCACCTTTCCAACTGCCAAAACATCCAAGTAATCTCCAAAACACCCATCGGGACAAATCTGGAAGAAATATAAACTTGGGACAGATACAGAAAAAGGTGCATGGACATCAAGATAGAGCTCCTCAATACCTTTCCAACGCTGCAATGAAGATGAAAATTGGAGATCATGGCAAAAATTTATGAGCTCGGAAGCCATAAATGAACATCTGACTTCAAACAAAAATAAATTCATCTAAATAGAAAAATACTAAAAAACAAACTACACCATAGGATAGTGCTTAGAACTAGCTTTCCGATGATATTTTGTTTTCAAAAATCTGAGTTCGGACGCAAAAGTTATTCCTAAAATACCAAAACGCCTCCAAAAGGGTTTGGAGCTAAGCCTGGCGGCTAGGCTAACCTCTAGCATTAACCGCTAGCATTAACCACTAGTGGTTACCCACTAGCGGTTAACTGATGACGGCGCCCATTCACTCTGGTTTTCTAAATTATTTTCTTGGATTGCATGCCATACTAGGCCGTACGACCCAAAAATGAAAAAAATTTACCTCCCAGAGTCACTGTGCCTGATTTTGATGATTTGACAATCGATTTTAGGGTTTTTGGGTGCTTTGAACGTGATGTTGAGGTCTTTTTGGGCTGAAAACGCTCCAAAATTTTAGGTTCGCTCTGGATCTAGAAACCCTCATAAACTTCAAATCCTCATAGATCTAACAAATGATGGCCAAAATCTGTAAAACAAAAGTCAATCCTGACTTTTTCCAGGGCTCTGAATCCAATGGTAAAGCGCAATCTAATCCAAAATTCCTCATGAATGAACTCAAGGCATGATACCTTCGAGGAATCCCGAATGAACCCTGCAATGATTTTCTCAAAAAATTGGGAAGGGGTTGCAAATCAAGGCTCTGATACCATGTTAGAAACCAAGATCAGATTTGCAAACCGAAAAGACCTTCCACAGAAGAGAAAATCAAAAAAAGAAAAGCTATTGCAAAAAGATGTGCAACATTATAATTTTAGAATTCAATAATTACATGATAATGATTTTCTTTATAAAAGCAAAGATGCATAACCCTAATCTTATCTTGAGCAACAAGATAGCTCAACAAGAGAAGGATGGCATCTAATTAACCTAGGAATTAAATAATTACCTCAGTAAAATTATGTAAATTGTAATTAATAATTAATTACACCAACACCTAATATGTATCCACTTACACGAAATTTCCCCAAAACATCATCCATACACAAAACAAAGCAAGTATTGACCATGGTAGTTTTAAAAAAATATCCAATAGACAAAGCAAATAGAAAAATCAATGATAAATGCCCCATTCCATTCTCTCTAAATCAATACAGACATCCTTGAGAGATCCTAGGAATGTGACAATAAGATAAATCATAAAGATAAGATCACATAAAATAAATAATGTTGTTCTATCACTTTCCATAGTTTTTTTGGTGTTTCAAGATGTTTACCCATTGATCTTGTCTATTGTAGGAACATTTTACCCATTAAGACATATGTCAGGATGTTGATGATGATTTCTCAAAAGGTAGGGTAATTAATACGTAAGTATTATTTTAGTATGATAATAATCTAGTCATTTTGTTTCTTTTCTTGGAAGTTTCATATTTTGATCTTTACTTTGTTTGTTGATTACATTCTATAAATGTTGATGGTGATGATTATTTATTCCAAGTAGGTGATAACAAAGATAGGATTTTTTAGACTTTTTTAATGTTGTTGTGGTTATTTGATGTTGTTTTTTATGTTTTTGAGAGATTTAGAGACAAATAGGGAAACCTAAATGGACTGGACTAGTGCCTTGGGGGCCCATTAATGATGGCCTTGCCTACGTGACGAATGCAAAGACATTATAGTTTGACTTTATTAAGTGACTTTTTTTTTGGATTTTTCTAACCCTTTACTAATATTTTTGTATTTTGATAAGATATTTGAATGTTTTTTTTAATTTTGATAAGGTATTTGAATTTTTTTGGATTTTGATAAGGTATTTGAATGTTTTTGGATTTTGATGAGATATTTGAATGTTTTTGGATTTTTTACCAAGTTAGAAACCCAAAGGGACACCTAAGGGGAATGTCCTAGTTCCTTAGGGGCTCATCGATGATGGACTTGCGTATGTGCAAGCTCAAAGACAATGTAGTTCAACTATATTTTTCTCGATGCTGATCATCTAGAGACATCCTACAATGTATTTGGGATTTTTTATTTTACAATTATTTGGATTTTGACTATTTTCTAGATATTTTTTATTTTCTTAGTTTTTTTGTAAGTGATGGGATGAACAAGGATCCAATCCATTACCAAGTTTAGAAGGTTTCCCCTAGTTCACAATAGGATTAGATTTTATTAGGGATAGGTGGATAAAATGGATGGTGGATAGAGATTATGTAGAATGGTTAAACACTTGATCAGTTATCGAGCCATGATTAGGTGCAAATTTTATTATGTGTGGGTGGAGTGAATGCCCTAGCAAATGGATAGTGTCGATAGATGAGGATGCAAGTCTTATTCAAACGTAGTTCATGTTTACCAAGTTTTCACTATGACACCGATTCAAGAAGCACCACAAAGTGGTTTTCACTTAAAGGACATTTTATTTCTCTTTATTGTTTTTCTTGAGTTTTGATTTTTTTTCTTTTTTCACTTTTTTTCCTAGGATATTCTAATATGATTAGTTGTAGAAGTTCTTGAGATGACTATTTTTAAGAGGTTTAGCTAGAGGTTCTCCTTTCAGAGTAGCCAACTAATATGCTCTTGAGCTATAGCTTGTTGTAATGGTGTAGGTACCTGCAAGTTTGGTTAAAACTTGCCTTTCCCATCTAGATTTAGCTAGATTTTTTATTTTCCAATAGGACCAAGTCACCAACCTAAAAGTTCTTATTTTTTATTTTCTTATTGTAGCTTCACTCGAGCTGATTTTGATAGGCCTATAGATGATTCAATGCACTCAAGCATATTTCACATAGGATTTCAAGCTCATTGAGTTTGGATAGCCAATACTCTTTGTTCCTAACAAGATCCTTCAATGACACTCTCAGGGATGTGATTTCAACCTCTATAGGTAGTATTGCTTGAGATCCATAGACCAAGGAAAATGGAGTCACACCTTTAGGTGTGTGGATGTTGCTTCTATAGGCCCATAAGGCTAGGTTTAGTTGTAGGTGCCAGTCACAACTAGAATAATTAATAGTTTTCTTTAGGATTTACAGGATGGTCTTATTACATGCTTCAACTTACTTGATTCCTTGAGGTTAATATGGGGTTGAAAAATGGTGTTGGATAGAGAATATTGATTAGAGCTCATGGACATGTTGGTTCCTAAATTGAGTTCAATTATATATTATGATAGTTTGTGGGATACTATATCAATAGATCAAATAGTTAGAATGAACTTAGCTATTTTTTTCCTTATGATATAGGTTAAAGGAATAGCCTCTATCCACTTTGTAAAGTAATCTATAGTAGTGAAGATGAATCTGTTTCCATTGGATGTGGTGAATGATATCTTTCCTATTAATTCAAGTTCCCACTAAGAGAAGGGCCATGGAGTGGTGATAGGAGGTAACTCTTATGCGGGTGCATGCACAAAATCTCCATGTTGTTGGCATTAATCAAACTTCTTGGAAAAATGAATTGCTTCTTTCTCTAGTGATGATCAGTAATACCCCTTTTGTAGCAACTTTTGGACTTGGTTAGGCTTGCTAGTGTGGGATCCACAATCACCTTTGTGTACATCTTGCAAGGTAGTTTACACTTCTTTCACATTAAGACATTAGAGTAACAACCCATCAAAGCTTCACTAGTTTAAGGTAACTCCAAGGATAGCAAATTTGGAAGTTTGACAGATGAAAGTTTTATTTTGATTGGTCATTAGGTCAGGTGGTATGATTATGTGTTAGATATAGGAAATTGTGTCTTCATACTAAGGTGAATCAGGACCAACAACATTGCATATGAGTTTACATTCTAGGATATCAAATATTGGTATAAGCAATTGTTCCACTAGGAATGTTCTCAGGTATGCCAAGGAATGAACTAGTAGTATCCATAACATTGACTACTTTATTGTTAACACTTGGGATCTATTCAAAGATGATGACCAAAAATTATTGTTTGAAAATTTCCACCATTCTCTTGTATGGCATGAGCTTGTCATCTTTAGTCTGGTATTTATCATTGACCTACCTTATCACCAAATGGGAATCACCATAGACTTGTAACTCCTTAATTTTCCATTCTACTGCCATTTTCAGCCCAATGATCAATGCTTCATACTTGGCTATATTGTTTCTTTAGGAAAAATAAATATTGTATGCTTTTGGTATATTGTCTCCTAATGGTTTTAGTAATAGGATACTAGCCCTTGAGTCATGCAGATTTTGGGATGCATCCAAGTACATGGTCCAACGAGTTGAATGAGTTGTTAGCAAGATGCTCTCATTTGGAAATTCTTCTATGAGTGGTTGATGATATTCAATTGGTGCTTTTACTAACTGATCTACTATCACCTACCCCTTGATGAATTTCTTCTTCGAATTGTAGATTTTTGGTTCCTATGGACTTCTCTAGCTCTTCTAGGGTTTTTCACCTAAAAGGAGAGAGATAAGGCCCAAAAATGCTAAGGGTTCATTCAAATTATGTTATGATTAATGTTTTCTAAGATAAATGAAGTAAACTAAATGCAAGTATATGATTTAAACAGATGATTATGAATGAAAAACTAAGAATTAAACTATGATAGAAAATATGTTGTGATATGTAAATGATGAACTAAATGATGAAATAATGCAAAACAAAAAGAAATAAGATGAAAAAGAGTGCACCTGGGAAAGATTTGATGAATCTGGAATGTTGTGAATGTTGTCTGAAATTACTGAAATTATATCATGGGACTCATTCACCCAAGGTGGTGAAATAGTCCTACTACTGGTGAAAAAGTGTTAGAAACAAGTTTCTAACTATCTGGATCCAGAATCTGACAAAGTTTAGATTTTGTATTAAGGTGGGTCTCATTCACCACTTGTGCTGAGTCAGTCCTCTCCCAAAATTCTAATAAATCAAGTGATAACTTTGCAACGCAAGATCTGGAAATGTCTACTTGTCGGGCTTCTGAAGCCAATTCTATGGCAAATGGATAGAAAACCTTCTCCAAGCTTGAAAATAAGTTGATTTGAATTGAAGTACCTAGTTAACTTGTTGACCAATCTTCAATCACCAAAATGCTTCTAAAATCTACATACAAAGGACTGTAAACACACATACAAGAGGGGAAAAATGGTTGAGGGTTAGAAAATAGGGGTTTTCCTTGGTCAAACCCCACTTTGGTAATAGAAATATTAATAAAATAATGAAATACAAGAGAATGATAAACTGACAACATGAAAATGCTATCAACTTACCAAACCCTTGATGATGCAAATCTGAAGTAACGTCAATAGATGCTCCAAAGTGCTTGAATAATGCTTGATAAAACATTGTAAGATGCTTGAATGTTTGAGATTGCTTGAATAAGATATGTGAATGTTGGAGGATGTAAAATGAGGTGAAAATCACTTATTTATACAATCTTGTTCCTTAGTAACCCATTCATACCTCATCACAAGCCGACATCAAGTGTTTTTGAATAAAAACCCGAAAGGAAATTTAAAATATTTTGAATTTAGAGCCAAGGTGGTCTCATTCACAACCCATGGCGAATGGGTCCCACCGAGGACATGAAAAATGGGTGTCGGGAATTATCTTGTATTTAATGTTGTTTGTCAAGCTAACATTCAAAAATACACTTAATTAAAGCATATGAGGGCATAAAGGGACCAAATAAAGCATAAGAAAGCGGTAAATGGTGAAGTTATGCCTACAAAAGCATGAAATCTTGTTACAATACTTTGCAACACTTCAGAATAGGACTTGTTTAGTGATGAAAAGATGATTTTTAGGAAATATGTAATGAATAAAGTCTAGAAGAGTGTAGAAATGTCTTACAACACTTCACAACACCTTTAGAAGATGTCATTATTTGAAATTTAGTACCTAAATATGCATGTTCAAGCCATGTTACATCATAAAATGAGAGCAAAATAGATCAAACACCATGAAACAAGACCTAAAAGGCCATGACAATTACAAGGGGAAATTTTTCTACAACACATTTAGCCCCCACTTTAGTGAGGGCATGAACTTGCTTTAAACTCACACTAACATAGCCATGAACATCAAAAGGAGGGTTCAAATGTACTTACATTAGCAAGATGGAATGACAATGATCAAGAGGGATGATCAATCCCCCAAGATAAAGATCCCATGGGAAACTAAACACGAGAACAAAGGAACACACAAGTGTTGAGAATCAAATGAAGCTTTGATCATCTATCAAACTAGTTGTGGATTATATCTAGGTTGATTAAGAATGTATACTCACTCTGGGGTGATAGAAATCATGATGGTCTGTCAGGTGAGAAGGCCCAAATGTACTCACGCTAGGGATAGAAAATTTTTGGTCATCTATGGGGTGAGAAAGCTCAAAATGTAAGATACACACACTAGTTGGTATGCACTCACAACAAAAAAGGTGGCTATGGGGAAAAGTCATGCCACTAGGTGGACTTTCAGCTCAACCATATCAAAGTTATACCTCCTAATAAATTTAACAACGTGCCACAAGGAAAAATGAAATGTTAGTTCATGCTCCATGAGACAAGAAAAGCTCTATATGCTTAGAACTCATGAACAAAAATGAAGGTACCATAGGCATGCAAGTTGTGTTATGCAAGGTGGAAAAAATGTAAAATGTAATGTAACATCTGAGAGATGTTCAAAGGAGTCTTGTTAGGTTCATGCAAGGTTAGTCACTTAGGGAACAGTGTGTCTAATGTCTCCAAGAGAGGACCAATCAAAGAATAATATATTCACAACTTAGGGGATGCAGTGCTTTGCATCAAGCCACCAAGAGGAATGCAATCTGCTAAGATGGATCACACTTATGAAGGAAATCACACCCAATGTCATCAAAAGATTGAGAAACACATCATATAAAGGACAAGGCTACACTAGGAACCAAGAAAGAAAATGAATTATGGTAATATATGCCCCCCACTTTAAAGGAATTACTACACATCGTTCTATCAGCAATTACTTTAAAGTAGCAAAGGGAAGAAAATGCAAAAGGAAAAAAAGACATGAGAGCCAACTTGGAAATCTCTATGCCAATTCATATGTTTCAAAGTTAGGTTGTGTCATGTCAAGGAAAATGAAAGACAAAATAAAAGGGAGTTTCCCCCCAGAAAAGAAAGCACACTAAACACATAAGCGATCTATGGATCTTTGGGGTTATTATGTTCATTGCTGCAATGTTTTTATGAAAGAGCTCAGAAATATCATCATTCCCCAAAGTTCATAGAACTAGAAGAATGATACAAAGAGAGAAAAAAAGAAATAAAATGAAGGTTTGTTTTGGGTCAACATGGAAGAGACATTGTGGTCTCAATGCTTTGCATCATCCCCAAAAGGAAAACGCGAGTGAAAAGAAAACAAAAAGGTGAAAGAAAAGTGAAAAAGCTTTTGGGTCAGAAGGAGACATTGTAGTCTCAATGCCTTGTGTCATTCCCAAAAGGAAAAACACAAAAAAAAAGAGAAAAATACAAGGACCTTTTGGGTCAACATGGAAGAGACATAGGGCATCTCTACGCTTTGCGTCATCCCAAAAAGGAGAACACAAAAAGAAAAAGAAAAAGACAAGGATCTTTTGGGTCAACATGGAAGAGACATAGGGCATCTCTACACTTTTTTGTCATCCACAAAAGGAGAACACAAAAAAAAAATGAAAAAGACAATAAAAGAAGAGAGGTACAAATAGAAGAATTGTACAAAGAGAGAAAAATCAAACTCATGTTATGGGGGAACATGATACACACATGAAAGAAAAATTAAAATAAAAGAAACATGGAAAAGGATAGCAAGGCGAATGCAATTCAACCATCTAACAAGTCATCCACCTCCCAATCATGTTCAGTGTAATGCGAGGGTGGTTGACTATCCAAAGGGAGAATTGCAAGCACTGAACTAGGAGTTGTACCAGGTTCTTCATTTGGTAGAGAAGATTTATCTTTTAAGCTCATTGTAGATGAAAATAAAGAGTTTAGGTCATTTTACACTTCTTCATCTATTTTTTCTATCATCGCATCATCATCATCATCATCATCAAGATTGATAATGATAGGAGGACGAAGGGTAATTTCCAAGGAAGGATGTATCAAAAGTTGTGGCTTTTGGATTGGTTCATTTTATTGTGGAGTTTTCATTGGACTATCTTGTGGTCGGTCAGGAGAAGGAGGGTGGTCATCTATTACTTCTTTCAAAGGTATAGGTTCATTTTCTTTATTTTCTTCTATACAAGATTAACGAGTGAGGAGACAATGACGACACTTACATTCCCTAGCATCATGGTTTCGTTTAATTTTGTTTTGGAGTTTTTGAGATGTAAGAGTGGATTGAGTCATCATAGGTTCTTCTACTTCTGAAGAGGGAAGAATATGAGAAACTGAAGAGGATAGGTCAATCACTTTCTCTTTGGCTTTATACACTTGTTTAACAAGAGGAGGCATGATAGGAGTTGTTTCATTTTCCTTGGTCTTTTAAATGATGGCAGACACGTATCTAAGGGTGGTTGGTCATGAGGTTGTATGGTTTGTTCAATGTCAAACTTAGGTTGAAGCATGGTTTCATCAATGATAGGAGGTGTGGAAGTTGATGGGGACATGTTATAAAGAGACGATTCGGCTACACATTTGGCTTTGAAGTTTTGGTAGGTTATGAAAAAGAAGTCCTTTCGAGGGGTGATGGGTTCCATAGGTTCAGTCCAAAAGGCTTATAAGGAAAATTTACCTTTATATGATAAGGGATTAAAGCCACTATGGTGTATGGTAAATATTTCATTGCCATGTCGAAACTTCAAACACTTGTGAACCACTAATGGGACTGTTTTCATTGAGTGAAGCCATAGGTGGCCTAGCAACAAATGAAATTGGTTGGATTGTGGAATAGTTGAAAATGTTACCTCTAACATTTTAGGTCCTACCTGTAAGGGAAGTACAATCGATTCGATTGTAGGGCATGCAAAATGAGTATGTGTCTTAATCCATCCAGTTGGTTTATTATAATCATCTTGATATAGATCATGTAATACTAGAAATTCCTCTGTGATCACATTCTCACCTCAATTGGGATCTATTAATATCCCATTAGTGGGCTTATCATATATTTTTCCTGCTATGTAGAGAAGACCATCAGGAATTTTTTGTAGTATTCCTTTAGCGGAAAAATTGATATCAAGAGATTTAGTGGTTTGGCCCTTACGAGGGATAACATTTATTGCAACCACAAGTTTATCCATAAGACTATCTTGGGTAATAGGTGGATTTGTATCATGTTGTTCATTATTTGTATCAACATTCATTACAGCAGTGTTTGAAGGTTCAATAGCCTTGAAAAATGAAATAGTGTGTTTAGGCATGGGATTAGTAAAAATTTGTAAATTTTGGTTAAGGGGTGGAACAAACTTATTGTATTGATCATTAACACCCACAATGGACAAATGGCCTGAATCAATGAGGTCTTCAACTAAAAATTTTAGATGCTTGCATTGTTAAGTGTCATGTCCATTTTGGAAATGAAAATGACAATAAGAATTAGGTTTGAAGGTTGGTGGTAAGGGTTGATTTAGATCAAGTGGTCTAACAGGTGGCAAAGTGAGCATGTGTTGTTGAAGTAATTGGTTCATTTTGTTATGGAGGATGTCGAGTAAGGGTGTAAATTGTCTCTTCGGGTCCCCATAAGTTTAAGGTACCACTGCATTAACATCTGCCACTTGATTTTGAACTAGTTAGGTTGGTTGCATTTGTATTTGAGGAGGTAGATCAAACTGTAAAATGTCTCTATTTGGTTTCAGAAAAATTTTATTGCAATTGTGGTTTTGATTGTTGTGTTCAGCCTTCTTAACTCTATTTGAAGTGGATTTTGAATCATGACTTGAAATTGAGTTATGATATTCACACAAGGTTGTGCATAAATGCATAAACGAAGGGAATTTCATCATAGTTAGTTTATCTTGAAGGTTTGTGTGCATGTTTTCAATAAACATCTTTTTCATATGTGCATCAGGAATCTTGACATCAATTTGAGCATACAAGGATTGGTATCGTGAGATAAAATCAATTATTTTTGTTTTTTGTGTTTTGTCCACAACTCATGAGGTTAGCCATTGTCTTTTTAGGTGTCATATGATCTTGAAAGTGACTTATAAAAGCATCCATCAATTCATTGAAGGAATGGATGGAATGATTGGGCAAGTTGGAAAACCACTCTAATGTAGAATCTTTCAAGGTCCTTGGAAACAGTTTGGCTAAAACTTTATCATCAAGGACAAAATCACTACATACATTTGTATTAGCATTAACATGGTTCATAGGGTCTCCTTTACCTCCGTATTTCTCAAACCAGGGAATTTCTATCCCTTGTGGTATTGAGGTGTGTAATATTTCTAAGGATAAGTGATAGTGAGGTTGGATGAATCAATCACTGATTCATGCTCTGGGTATTACTTGGAAGACCTCTAGGGTGTCTCACTCCACCAATTGCAACCTTTAGGTCTCACTCCACCAATTGAAACTTATAGGACCTATTTCTTCTTAGGGTCCCCTGGTTTCTTCTTACCAACCCAACTATCAATGTAGATCCTTCTACCAAGTCAAGACTTGGTGCAATCTTGAAACCCTTGCCTTAGCCCTTAATCAACCATAAAGGCTACTAAACCTCCAAGTTCTTGAATTTAGCTCTACAGGGGTGTGGAGGTGCTTCTCACATCATCAATCCATCCCATTAAAGGTATTAGGGGTCCACCTAACTCCATCTATAGGTTGCTTTCATCAAACCCTCTTTTAGGCCTAAAAGGCTACTAGCCCTAGGAGCCCAATTAGGCCTCCTCCGAGAAAATAGGTTTGTTCTCAAATCTTTCCAAAGAAAATCCCAATCTTTTCTTGGGATTCTTGGTTCATTTTCCCTCCTCTCAAATATTTTTGAGGTCTTAAGTCTCAACTGTCTGTACAACACCCTAACTTGAAAATGAGCAAAAACTAGGGTTTTTAAGCCTTTTCTGACCTCTCCTCAAACTGTTAAGTTCTTTCCTCACCAGATGGTTTGATGGAGCTTCTTCCTGCTTACCAAGTCTTGGAAAGACTCACACCTGCCTTCTCAAAAAGTAAATTTTTCTATAATTTGTCACCCCTACAAATTATGTGCACTGCACTTAAGTCTTCCTAGCTGGGCACTTCCCTGGCTCGCCTAGGGAAAGACTTCCACAGTGGCTCCTGTGCTTTCACAAACCCTAAATCCTACCATATATACATACACGTAGTCTAGTCACTGTTCCCAAAGGGTCGTACAATTTGTACAGTGGGAAAGTGAACTAATACTCCATTTTCTCAAAACTGCCTGGTTCAAACCAACAACAGTATGGAAACCAAATTATTTACAAATTAAGCTTAAATATGCACAAAGGAACTGTATAATGCTACAAAAAGCTCTAAGAACCACTACTCTACATCCTACATAGATTTTAGTGCTATGATCAATCCATTAGAGCTCACTTCAAGGAAAAAATTAGAAAATTCACTCTAAAACACACTTTCTTTTCTTGAATTCACAAAACTTCAAACATAATCAATGCTTCCAACTACATCCAACCTTTCTTCCATGTTGAGGTCACCCCTAAATAGGGTCTCCAAATAGTTATGGGCTCTCCTTGGCTACTTGTAACTCCAATTAAGCATTATTTTGTAAAAATTGAAAAGAAACTCCTAAAAGGCCTAAAAGGTCAAAACCTTACTTGGGAAAAAGCCTTAGGCCTAACCATTGGTCAACATGACCTTCATCAAACCAAAAGCCAACCAAAAATTCCATTAAGTCTTACATTCAAAGATGAACAAGAAAAGATGATAAGTTGGCATAAAACAAAGTGCCAAAACATGACCTTCTAGTCAAACTGGGATAACCTATGGGTGCTCCTACACCATTCTCCCCCCTTTGCACAAACCCTAAGGAAGGTGGGGAGAGATCAGAGATAAATCAATGCCCTACTTCTTGAACTGAGCTTCATCCATCCATGTAGCCTCAGATTCTAGTTTGTCCTTCCATTTGATGAGATGTTCCATGTATATCTTATGACGGGTAGACTTCTTCACCCTTGATTCTAAGATCCTCTCTACTTGCAGCTTGTCTTTAGGAGGTATGGCTATGTTACTCACATCCTTCAAGACATCTACACACTTCTAATCCAAATCAGTGTCTGGTCCTTTATATCTGATCAAATCAGCCACATTAAACACTGGTGAAATGCCTAAGTCTGCAGGTAGCTCCACCTTGTAAGCATTCTTTCCATACTTGTCTAACACCTTGCATGGTCCCACTCTCTTCATATACAACTTGGTTGATGTTCCTTTCTACAACCTAGATTTGTTGAGATGGACCATGACATAGTCCCCTACTACAAATTGGAGATCTTTCCTAGACATATCCACCTTAGCTTATGAGTAGCCTCTGTGATTATTTTTTTCACTTGCTCCTGAATCTCCTTCATGGTCTGAGAGAAATCTTTAGCATGACCACTCCTATGCTCCATAGTTCCTAGGTATCTAAGTTCACATACACCTCTTGGGTGCATTCCATACACAATTTCAAAAGGACTTCTGCCTATGGTCCGATTCACACTGTCATTGTAAGCATAATCAGCTTGTGATATGACCATTTCCCATGTCTGTCCATACTCCTTGGTTAGGCATCTGAGAAGGTTACCTAACACTCTATTAACCACCTCAGTTTGTCCATCAGTCTGAGGATGGTAGGCTGCTCCAAAGACAAGTTAGTACCTAACCTGCTCCATAGATTTTTCCAAAAATGACTCATAAATTTCACATCTCTGTCCGATGCAATGCTCAATGGCAATCCATGGATCCTCACAATATCTTTGAAGAAAAGATGAGCAATATAGCTAGCATCATGGGTGGTCTTACAAGGAATAAAATGACTCATTTTGCTAAACCTATCTACCACCACATAGACACTATCAAACCCTGTCTTAGTTTTAGGGAGTCCTACCACAAAGTCCACGCTAATATATTCCCATGGCCTATTTGGAATGGGTAGAGTTTGATACAAACTTGCATTGCTAGCTCCCCCCTTGGCTTTCATACAAACTACACACTGCTCCACATACCATCTAACATCCCTTGGCAACTTGGGCCAATAATAGAACCTCTGCACTAGTTCCATTGTTTTGTTGATACCAAAATGACCACTAGGACTACCATTGTGCTTCTCCTAGATAAGATTCTCTCTCATTGAACCTTTTGTAACACATAACTAATTCCCGTTGAACAAAAGTCCACTCTACAATGTATACTCTGAGAATTGACTATGAAAGTGATTCTTAAAATCAGAACATACCTTATATGCTTCCAAAAAGTCTTCATCTTCACCATAGAGATCCTTGAAACTCTCTATCCCAATGCTCTTTATTTGTATCTCTTGCACTGTCAGCAACCTCCTACTTAGTGCATCTACCACCTTGTTCAACTTTCCCTTCTTGTGCTTGATGGTAAAAGTGAAATCTTGGAGGTATTCCATCGATTTCAAATATCTATTGCTCAGCTTATCTTGTGTGCTGATGTAGCTAAGTGTCTGATTATCAGTAAAAACTACAAACTCTTTAGGTAGGAGATAATGCCTCCACTTTCTAAGTGAGTGCACTAGAGCATATAGTTCCAAGTCATAAGTAGAATACTTCTATTTATCTTTGTTGATCTCTTCACTAAAGAAAGCTATAGGTCTACCTTCCTGGCTTGGTACTCCTCCTACTACAATTCCACTAGCATCACATTCCACAGTGAATAACTTATCAAAACTAGGTAACAAAAGGATGGGTTGAGTTGCCACTTCTTGTTTCAGTTTCTCAAAACCCTTTTTAGCTTCAAGAGTCCATTGGAACTTAGTTTTTAGGCCACCTTTGATTGTGTCAAGTACTGGTGCACATATGCCACTAAAGTTCCTTATAAACTTCCTATAAAACTAAGCTAACCCATGAAAACTTCTTACCTTTGTCCCAGTGGTTGGTGTAGGCCAATTTAGGATAGCTTCCACCTTGCTTGGGTCCATCTTCAATGATCCTTGGGATACTACAAACCCCAAATACACAAGCTATTGTTTCAAGAACTCACACTTTTCTAGGTTGATGGCTAACCTTTTCTCCTGCAATCTTTTAAGAAACAACTCCACATGCTTTAGATGTTCTTCTATTGTCTTGCTAAAGATGACTATATCATCTAGATATACCACCACAAATAGCCCAGTGAAATCCTTAAGCACTTCATTCATGAGCCTCATGAATGTGCTAGGGGAATTTGAGAGGCCAAATGGCATAACTCTCCACTCATATAACCCATCAGTTGTCTTAAAGGCTATCTTCCACTCATCCCCCTCTTTGATTCTAATTTGATGGTATCCACTCTTGAGATCCAACTTGGTGAAATACTGAGCTCCTCCAAGACAATCCATCAAATCCTCAATCCTAGGAATAGGGAACCTATATCTGATTGTAATTCTATTTATATCCCTAGAATCAGTGCATAGCCTCCACTTACCACCTTTCTTGGTTTCTAAGACCACTGGTATTGCACACAGACTAATGCTTTTCCTAATTAGTCCTTGGTCTAATAACTCCTACACTTGTCTAGCTACTTCTAGGTTTTGATCTAGTGTAAGCTTGTAAGCTACTTTGTTTGGAAATGAATCCCCTGGTATGAAGTCAATCTGATGACTGATGGCTCTCTTTGGAGGTAAGGTTGTTTGTGTTCCACCACTGACTATGTCCTTGAACTTCTCAAGTAACTTCTAGACTTCTCCTAGTATGATTGTCTTCTTGGTCTTATCTTCCTCCTTGGGTTGCACCATGACCACATATCCTTTCCCTCCTTGTTGTAGAGTGTTGATAAACTCCTTTCCACTGCTTAATAAAACACTAGGGGTGTTTGACTATCCTTCTTCCTCATCTGACAGTGACTGTAGTTTTAATGTCTTTCCATCCTTCTTGAATGAGATATTGTTCTCTTTTCCATCATAGATGGCTCCTCTGTCATACTGCCGTGATCTACCCAATAGAATATGGAATGCATCCATGGGTAACACATCACAAATCAACTTATCCTTGTATCCTCCAATGGAGAACTCCACCATTGTCAGCTCATTTACAAGAATACTTTGCCCTTTGTTCAACCATGTCACCTTGTAGGGATTAGTGTGGGGTACTTTCTCCAACTTCAACTTCTTCACTGCCTCCTCAGAGATTATGTTATCAGTAGACCCTGAGTCCACTATGACCTTGCACACCTTTCCAAGTATCTTGCATTTTTCCCTGAATAAGGCTCTCCTTTGCTTTGGTTCTGCTTTAACTAGTTGTCTGATTAGAACCCTGCTAAACATCAAGTTCTCCCCCATTTCTGACTCAATGTGACTAACCTCTGGTGACTTGACACTCATAGCATCTTCTTGAGCATATGCTACTCTCTTTTTTATATTTGAAGAAGATGCTTTCTCCGGGCACCTATAAGCTAGATGACCTACTTGACCACAGTTGTAACACTTCATACTAGCAAAGTATGAGTTACTTCTGCCTACTCCTCTTCCTCTATTTGAACCTCCTTGAGGTCCTCTACCTCTTCCATAGCCTCCTCTAGAAGTTGTTTCACTTCCATGCTCTGTGAGCTTAGACTCTCCCTAACTTCTTTGTTCAGTCCCTCTACCTTGGTATCCACCTCTATGTCCTCTTTGATCTCTGCCTTTACCTCTATTCTTAGAAGCCTGGTCTTGTTTCCTCTTACTCCTTTCTTCAATCTTTATATCCAATTGATAGCATTGGTGCACTATTTTGGGAGTTAGAAGAGTCATCTCCTCTTGAATGTTCCACTTCAATCCATTAAGGTACCTAGCCACCTTAATATTTTCATCCTCTATAACATTAGACCTCATGCAAAGTTTTT
>VDFB02075321.1:100311603-100374550 GCA_007258455.2 Sequoia sempervirens | reverse complement strand
AGTGGTAGCATCTTCATCATCAAGGCACTTCCCAATCTTAATAACTTTATCTAAGTTGTCATTAATGTCCATTAGCACATCAATTGTATCTCCTAAAGGGAGTGCGTTGGATTTAGGACTTTCAAATTAAAAAAATTCTTCAGTGATATCACTTGCTTCTTGCTCAGTAAATTTCATGTCACTAGTAATGTTTTCCATGTAACTATGTGAGGATGAGGTATCCTAAACACCTAACATTTGTTTCAAAACCTCATCACTATCAACATACATCAATGAAGGTGGTAAGGTTATATTGAATAAATCGGGATGTTTAATTGTAAGTTTGTGTTGTGAGTGATATGTTATAACATTAATGGTCAAGGATGGTCGTTGAGTAGCTTTGGTCATTTTAGAAAAAGAATATCCCAATCCATTTTTCGTTTCTTGCATATTAGGTTCAATAAAGACATGAATACCTTGCTCATGTTTTCCACATCCTTTTCCAATATAGCCTAATTGTTTTACAAATTTATAGCATTTTCCATAAAGTATTTCCATTTCATGCAGAGTAGGCAGGGATTGGTAATCTATCTCATCAAAATTTGTTGTGTATGTTGCATTGTCATCTAAATTATAGGAGATAGATGCTTGAGAAGATTGTTCAGAATTTTGAGTGGACATAATGGTTGGTTCATCTTGTTTATCATCTTTCTTTTGCATGAATATGTATTCACCCATAAATGAGAGTGTGAATTCTAAGGATCCCCAATTGTCACCAAATAATTTAGATACCGATTCCTTAACATTTTGTTCAATTTGAAAAGGGTCTATATTGGATGTTGGAATTAATGTTTTCAAAGGACTTGTAACCTGTTTTTCAAGCTGCAAGCAACTTTCAGGCTCAAGATCGATTTCAACTTGATAGATACGATTGTTATAGACATATTTCATAATAGGATGAAGGGTTGAAAGCACTGCATTCATCTCATGAATCCATGGTTAGCCTAAAAGAAGATTATATGAAAGATCATAAGGCATGACATGGATAGGAGTCTGCAAAGTAGCCACCCTGACCGTAATAGGCAAAGTAATTATCCCAAGTGGTTGCTTTGTTGTATTATCAAATCCTCAAATAGAGAGAGAATTAGGTATTATTTGTGACTTGCCAACATCTAATTGATCAAGGAGACTCACACTACACACATTAATGGCATAACCATTATCTATGAGAGTGTGTTTGATACCTATGCGATTGAATAGAGAAATTATCCTAAATTCATCATGTTGTTTATGCAACTATAAAGGAGGGAGCTCATGTTGATGGAAGGTAATGTCAAGATTCTTTTTGTGAATGAAAGCTACCACATCATTCAAAATGGTACCAGGAGGAATTGTAATTTTTTTTAGAGTGGTTTGACGAATGTTGTGATAATTTGGTGAGGTTAAGAAGCAAATCCCAAAGGGAAATTTTGGAGGGAGTATTCTTTAATTGTTCAACAAGATCATACTCCTTTATGTGTGGGTTATAGTGAGAAGCACTAGGTGGATTGGGTAAAGGTAAAGAGGGTTGGATTGGTTGTGGCAGTTGCGGGTTGTTTCAGGTGTTCTATGTATGAGCAATAGTATCATTACTATATTGTTGTGATACATCGGTTTTAGGGGGGTAAAGAGTGTACCGAGGTCGATTAGAGGGGTGAAGTGGATGTGAGGGTGGGTAAAGGATAAGCTTAGGTTGAATTACATTAACATCCTTGATGTTAGAGATATCACAACAAACCAAAGTGGATGAGTTGGGTGAGATGAAGTCTTGAAGAGACTCATCTAAATCATCACAACTAAAGGGTTTGACGGGTAAATTGTCGTCAACTAGTTTAAGATGTTCAAGAGAAGAATTAGAGGTTGTAATGTTCGGTATCGTGATTTGGTCCCCACAAACCTTAGTGGATGGCTTATGCAAGATGAATTCTTGGAGGGATTCATCTAACAAATCAAAGTCATCGCAAGCAAAAGGTTTGAGGGAAACTTTATCATTAAGGGGTTTATGTTTCTCATTGCAAGCATTAGAGGATGAAGTGAGTGAGAGGAAGTCTTGAAGGACTTCATCTAACTTGAAAACATCATCACTACTAAGAGGCTTAGATGATATATTGTTTCTAATTTGAATCATGTGTTTGAAGGGATTGTTTGATGTTTCAATTTTTGCATCCTTATGTATCGATGAATCCGATCTAAAATAAATAGGAATGAAAACAGAAGAGGAAATTTTCAAAGATCTAAAACTATCATGAATTACATGAAAATAAATGAAATTTATGCTAGTGAAAACATAAACAAATGAACTGTAACAGAAAGAGAATGATAGAAAAAAGAAAGAGGTAATACAAGAAACTAAAATCTAGAAATGTTGATACAGAACTGTAGAGGGACTGATTCGCCCTAGGTGGCGAATGAGTCCCAGGAAATGATTTTTTAAAAGATTGTTTTGATTTTTTTGTGTTTTTTAAAGATTTTTAAGTCTATAAAATGCAGAAACAAAATGAAAATGTAGAATGTTGAAATGATTGAATGAAATAGAATGTAATAATGAGATCTAAATAATGCTTTCACGAATGCAATGCTTAAGAAACCTAAATATGCAAACAATGAAAACTGATGAAGCAATTAAGTCCTAAGATACAAATAGAAATGCAAATCAGAATGATGTTATGCTCAAAATTAAAGTTCACCAAAATGAACAATAGATTTTTTGCACTTAGGACTTCTCTAACTCTTCTAGGGGTTTTCACCTAAAACGAGAGAGTTTAGGCCAAAACAGCTAACTATTTCATTCAAATAATGTTATGTATGATGTTTTCTAAGCTAAATGAAGTAAACTATATGCAATTAAATGATCTATAGAACAAATTATGAATGCAAAACTAAGATCTATGTTATGTTTGAAAACACAGTGTTGTTAGAAAAAATGCTTTAAAGAATGAATAAAAATGCAAATTAAACTAAATAGAAGGTTGTTTCTTAGAGTGAGTGCACCTAGAAAACTAGCGATGACTAGAAATATTCTAAAAAACTGATGAAACTTGACTTTAGGCTGACTGGGACTCATTTTCCACCTTGGGTGAATCAATCCTAGATTAGGAGTTTTTTGCACATAAGTTGTTTTTTGACAGTCGGGGACCTGGATCTACATCTAACTCAAATATGTGCCTCAGGAGGCACTCATTTGCCATGCATGGTGAATCAGTCCACTTTCAAATTTCTACAACTTCAAAGTTATGTCCTGCACCTTGACACTTGTACAATAATTTATGACAAAAACCTAACTTCGGTTCTTGGAAAATTCCTACAAAACAGCTCAAAATTGTTTGTCTAATGGGTGGTTTTCCCTAGTCAAATCCCTATTTGGGTAATTAAACCTTGAATGCATAAAAATCTGCATAAACCCTAGCCTTAGATATGTTAAAGACTAGGAAAATTTGAGATGTGACAAAGATCCTATTTTATTGTCCTAGAATAAGACATGCAAGAAAGATTTATATAATGAAATATCTCTACCATAGAAACCTCACAACACATGAAAAATAGGAATGAAATGGCATGCAAATGATAAAAAAATAATATGCAAACCTTAAGAGTATGTGCAGGATCATCATGGAAAAACCAGGCCCTTAAGTGGGAAAAAATTCAAAAAAATCAGAGTTAGGAAACTTGACATAAAAATTTGAATAAGTTATCTATATTATTTCATAAATATGTAACAATAGAATCTATAGAAAATTTAATTTAATTTCTAAACTACTAGGTTTATTTAAAAATAAAAAACTATTTGGTGAAAATTTGAAATTTCAATGCGTGAGTACTTAAATTTCAGTGAAAATAAGTAGGTATTGTCTAACCACCCTAACCAAAATAAATGATAATATTTTTATATTATTTTAGATATAAGTAGAGGACCCAAGCCATGTCCAGATGTGATGTATATTTTGTAATTTTTCCATGCAACAATTAATTATGATTTTAATACAACTTTAATAATAAAAAATATAACAATTGTATGTCCCGACCACCTTAACTTGGTCAAAAACTTCATGATTTTTTATTTATTTTTAATCCTATAGTATGGGAAGCATAGAATGTGATGGATGTTTCAAATTCAAAAAATGTGATACCATTTGAAAGCTATGAATATTTTTCAATCGTACCCTATCAATCAAGACTTTAGTTGTAATTCAAAAAGAAAATGAATAATAATTATTTATTAAATTCAAAGTAAAGAATATTTTATATTGGTGGAAAGCTGAGAATATCCTTTAAAAACCCTTTTCATTTCATCAATTTTGGGTAAAAAAAAATTCATTAGCCACATACCCATCATATCGCCACTTTTTGGACCATCATGATCCTACACATACCATTAATCTACAGATAGAATGAAAATGGAAGATGGAATCAATAGGAAATCAAGTCCTTTGGTGTGATTTGGTGGCTTGTTGTATTTCTTCACCCTATATTTCTTCATGATTCACCATAGGCATCCATCATCAATCTTTTGTAGTGTTGGATCTTGACAAAAGAAGTGAACTTCAAGACCTGCAAAAACCCTAGTTTGCTGCCCTAAAACTTCAAATTTTTCTAATTAAACTTGTTGTGGAAGACTTGACTTTATGAATTGCTCTTGAGGAATGATAAAAGATAAGAAAAGATGATAAAAAGATGAGTGAAATGACGTGAAATGAGTATTTATAAGCAACAACACCATATTTTCTCGTTAATTAGACCTAAGAGGCCGACATTCACCAGAAATTAAAGTTAAATTGATTAAATTACTGCTTAAATTTGAATTTTCCCTCAAAGGGGACTCATTCACCACCCTTGGTGAATGGGTCCCACCAGAGGGAACTCATTCACCCAAGGTGGCAAATGGGTCCCACTACTACTATTTGAAGGTGGGTTTTTGGGATATGATATAATTAAATGTTTTTTGTTGGGTTTTATGTGATTTCTCAGTTAAAAAGAGCTTCAAGATCAAAATTAATGGGTGTAAGGGGCCTATAAATTTTGTTTTGAAGGGTGAATGATGTGTAGGGACTCAAAAGTGGGTCCAATTATGCATGAAATTGTCTCTTTTCTCAAGAGGGTCCAATTTTCTACAATAGAGTTTAACGTTGAGGATTTTGGGTGGACAATGATCCATATTTATTTTGCATGTTAGGATCATAGTATTATTGTTGATGCATGTATTGAGTTTGATTTTGAAAATTTCCTTGGTACATGCTTTGACCTTGGGGTGGTTCTTGATACATGTGTTGCCCTTGGAGTGGGTTGTTAGCATGTAGTGGTGGTTGCAAATTGTTACCTTGTTGGTTCACTACATGTTGTGGTTGCCATGGTGGAATATTTCCCATGTTTTGTATATTAATAATGAGACCTTGTTGTTGAGTGTTCCAAGATGTCTCATATAATTTGGGTCCCATTGTATTAGTTGGTGGCATGTTTTGAATTATCAAGAGGTTTGGATTTTCTTGAGTATGTTGAGCTACCACATCTTGTTCAATTTGTGAGGGATGTCTATATAATGGATTTTCCACATTTTGTGGGAACTATTGATCATTGGTATGTGCTTTTGAGAACAATGGTGGTATCTTGGGATCCACCATTTCTTTGCGTATTTGTCTCACCACTGATTAGTCTCCCAAAGGAATGAGATTGGGATCCTCAAGAATTTCAACGTTAAAGTTGGTAGGTAGCCTAGAACCACTTTGTGCTAGTTTGAGGAAATATGTGTTTGGATCCTTCCCAATCAATTTTTTCATTAGTTTTTACATTTTTGGATCTTCAAAGTGCTCTAAAAGTACTTCTTCATTGATTTCCTCATCACTATCATACTCCTCTATGATCATATCTATAGGATTAGGAGGTTGATCTTATTTTCTAGTAAATATGTCTTGATGTTTAAGGCATATGTTAGCATCACTAGGTGGTGGATTTGGCTAAACTTGGAACGTTGGTTGTGTTGGAGGAGTTGAGTATGTCTTAGGATGAAAAATTCATGGTTGAGATTCCTCGTTGGTGGTATTGGTGTTTGGTACACTAGAACTGCTTTTGTTGGCTTCCATGTTCTTTTTATATTGAGATCTCGTTGTAGTCATAAATGAACTCAAAAGACCTTGGTAAGTTTGAGATAATAATTTATGGAAATGGAATGACATTTTGTTTTAATATTTTGTTTGATAAAATAATGTACAAAGGGGATGTGTGTGATGAGCTTAAAATATGCTCATAGTTTGGATATTGTGATGAACTTTTAATATCTTTACTTTTGTTATTTGTGGCTGTTTAAACTCTGTTGAAACCTTTTATGGGGATATCTTGTAGCAAAATACTTTCATATCCCTGCAGCTTATTGTGTTGACTTGATTACATTTATTGCCCCATTGACTCCCTAAATGACTGGTATATTGCATACAGTTTTTGAATGATGAAATAGATTTAAATGTGTGATTAATGAATGGATATTGTGTATGTACCACATGCCTTTTCTTTCGCATTTGTTACCTTTTGTTTCGCAGGTTATTGAAGAATGATCGAGTCAAGCGCAGCTGATCTTGGCCTTGCAGTAAAGTCCATTTCCTGCACGACTTTGAGGAAGCTCCGGCAAAGACTCTTTGACCGAAACTGTTGGGAAAGATTTTTAATGAAAGTCAATCTAGAAAGAGTGGAGCGCTAGATTCTCTCTGAATCAGGTTGAACGCATAAATTCATTTATGAAGTTTGTTCCTTGATTTTGGGATACACTTTACTTCCACATCTTTCTTTGATAGGGTTAGTTAGTTAGTTGCTCTCCTGATTTTAAATAAAGTACTCCTCCTGCGCGAGTGAGAGAGAGAGATGATAGTTAGAGTAAGATAAAAGCATAGTGATAGTAGATATCATGTAAGAATCCGTATGATAATGAAAAGCAGAGTTTGTTTGACAAGAGACAAAATTTGTTGTTAGTTTCCATATCAACAAAGCAATGTATACCATTATGTTTTCATGAATAAAGTTTAATGAAGTTTTGAGTTTAGCACCTGCGTAAGTAGTAGATGCTTGCTAAGGGGGCCCACTTAGTAAGTATCTGTAGCCAGTTAGTTAGTTGTTTTTTTGTCTATTGATCTTTAGTTAGCTTTCATCTTTGAAGTTTTCATACAAACTCAGTCTTGTATTGCTCCTGCAGCATAGAGAATCCATCCATGTGCCTGTTCCTGCAGCATAAGGCTAGTTCATAGTTTTTGTTTCAGTCATAGCTGTTATGGTTTCTATTTTAATCAAATCATAGTTGAGTTAAAGAACTTTGCATTACCCTCCTATAGCATAGATAGAATTCCTTTTCAGTATTTATTTCCACTAAGTTTTGACTGAAACTAGTTCTTAGTGCATATATTTTTCCACGCCATTTAAAGTATACGTCCCCTAGTTTGACAAGTAAATGAACGTCCATAGAGAGATATTAGTCACTTGTTGGATTGTCCAATTCCTAGGAAAGGTTTTACTGTGATTATCATATCCTTTTGTGGGCGCAACCAGTGTGTATAACTTTTGGACAAAGGTTGTTGGTTGTTTGTTATGGATTGATGTTGGGATAGTTGGACGATCAAGTTTGATATTGGATGGTAACATTTTGCTACTCAACCCTATGATGAGGAGATGAGCCGATTTTGGATGTTGTTTGATAAACGACATTATGATGTTGGATGTTCAAACCCTAAGATAAGAGTATGAGTTTGATGTTTTAATTTGATGCTAGTTCAGAACATAAAGGTTCACAAGACTCAAATCGATGTTTTGCTATGTTTTAAAGGATATGGTGATTTCTTTATTTGAACTAGCTATGAGGTTGCAAGTAAAGGATGTTGAAAAAAAATAGCAAGATGATGGTTTGATTTGTTGTGTTCAATACATATCCAATGCTAGGTTGATGTTTGGTTTCTAATAGTGATGTTGAAGGATGTTAATAGGTTATGGTGCAGGTTTGATTTTGATGTTGTGTCCAAAAGATGATAGCTACAAATCCTATGTAAACCAAGTCCAAAGTGTAGGATGGTAATGTTGTATTGTGACTGATAGGTCCAATGATGATAATGTTCTCTAATAACTGAATAAAGTTTTTAGGCCAATTTTTTGAAATAATTTTTTTGATAAATTATGAGATATGCCAATAAGGAGGAAAATAGTGGCTTTTTTCCAAGACAATAGTAGCAAGAATTTTGGACAATAGTGGTTCTATTTTAGGAAAACTATGACAAATTTTAGAGAAACAACTCTATTTTGACACTTTAACTATCATCCAACCAATGATAACAATAGCAATAAAATACACAATAGTGAGAAAATTTTAGGTTAACTATGGTAATACTCTAGAATGATAGTGGTAAAGTTCTAAGACACTAGTGGCAAAACTTGATAGTAGCGACTCTAGTTCAATAGTTTCCAATTTTCTGATGGAAGTTTGATTGATAAGTTTGCAAGTTTTGATGTTTGTTTGGTCCAATCTATCTAAGATAATCTTTTTAAAATACAAGTGACAAAACACAAAAAAAAAAGTGTATGAATCAATTGTAATGTTTTGAATGTTGATAGGCCAAAATCAAGCATTTTTATCCCTAATGTCAAAGCCTATGGTAACACTTTTAGGCCCACAACTTGGAATCTCCTTCAACTCAAGGGTAGGGACACCCAAAGGGATATATATACTTTATTCTTTGAGAGAGCAGATAGATAGGGGCCTCATGGCATGGAAGGATAACCAAAATCACCATTTCCTCAAAAAGCTATAAGTAGCTTAATGTAAGCCAGTGATTTTTGTCTCATCTCAAGCAATCTCATATGGTGAGTAAGAACTTCAAGTTGTAGTACGCATCCCTTCCACTGAAAATGTCACCAATACATGATCAATCAATAAGGTGGGTAACTATAATAAGGTGTTTAGTCGTTGCTCGAGGAATTGATGCCTTGCTAGCATCTAGTAAGCCAATTAAGGCTTTAACCAATCCTACTATGGGAACTATATACCACTTGTGTACCTCCCCTTTCTAAATGGCATTGTCAGCAAGGTACTCGTTAGTTAAATCATAGCTTTCACTTTAAGATATTTATATAGTGGTTCGAGGAAAAATGCCCTTTTAGTTGCCTTTGAGTTATCCTTTTCGGATGTGTCTCATAGGTAGGCCCAATATAAAAGGGAATGATGTAAGACAATGCAAAGAGACCAAAGTGTTTCTTACCGAGGATCATTAAAATATGTAGGGGAGAGGATACACACTTGGTTTGCTAATAATGATAGACATAGTGGAAAATTTATTGTAATTTGATTTTAAGCCCAAATGAGGCATTATAGATAATAATTCATGTTTTAAAAGAACCAACATCAAATATTTGAGACTTCAAACATACATACAAAATGCCATAAACCAATTTGTTATCATTGCAATCATATTTTAAGCCCAAATGAAATGTTCAATTTCTAGACACCACAATTAAATGTGAAGATTGTAGGTAAATTTTAAAGCACCAAATCAAAGTGTTCAAGTTGTATTATTCAATTTTAGTGCACCAAGGTGAAATGTGAAGAGTGTAGGTAAATTGTACTGCACCAAATCAAAGAATTCAAGTTGTAATATTATTTTGTTCTAGTGTGCCAAGGGAAGATAAATTCATTTTAAAGCACCAAATGTAAATGTTTAGACTTAAAAAAATCCAAACAAATGCTTGAATATTAAGAGTCTTGGACCATTTGTCAACCCTACAAGAAAAATAATTAGTTTTTTCAACAAGAATATGCCACGACCCTACAAGGGTTGCACCAAAAATGTTACACAATCTCACAAAACACAACAAAAGATAAGTAGTTTGTGTTAGATACACTACAAATCCAAGAAAGTTTGCAAAACTAATACAAACCCAAATAGCAATACAATAGCAACCTTGTTACCTATAATAGTGACTCTATACCTAGTACAACTGTGACTTTTAAATGATACTGATAGGAAAATAGTATAATAGTGCCTTTGTTTAGGATGATAGTCATACACACTTAGAAACCTGCAAAACAAAAAGGAAAATAACAATATTTCTTTATAGTAGTAGCTATATCTGGGTCGATAGTGACTAGATTTAGGATGACCAAAGAAAAAAATAGCAATGATCACATTCAAATCTGAAGGCAATAACATCCTAGTTAGAAAAAGTGATTCATACAAAATACATCAGCAACCTAGAACTTGCAACAACTCACAAAACTTAACAAAAACATCAAAGTTAAGGACCTAGGTCCCACCAGGTGTGCCAGAATGTTTAAGGGGAATATGGATCAACAAATTTAGTAATAACAAAATGAATTCAAATCAATTCAAAATAAGATAACAAGACCCACTTACCCATGAAATGTAATTGCAAAGGTTAAGAATCCAAACAAGCAAGACCTTAACATAAACAAATGAAACACATGTAATGAATTCTAAAACTACAATCATACCATCCCATGGTTGAGTGTATTCATGTTGAATATGGATGTTGGATTGCTTGATTTAACGTGAAGCATCCATGTTTGCAAAATCATGATAACAATGATGATCTTGTATACAAGTATATGTTTTCTCAATTTGCTTCAATAGTCAATTTGGCATGACCTTTCTACAAGTTCTCTAGCTTTTTTATGAGAAGGATGAAGGTTGTTTTATAGATTTATGATTTTTTAGATGAATGATCGAGATTCAACAATGAAATATCAAGATCAATGGAGGAAAATAAGGTTAATGATGTAATTAAAGAGGTGAAATTAAATAATGATAATTAAATTGATGCCTATAATGGAAAAATGTAGTTTAGGATGCGTGATATGAGTTGAGCCATTTTTACATGTCTACGCAATGCTACATATGTTGAGTGTTGAACCAGTGTCAATGAGAGTACGTCTAATGCCAATATTATTAATGTAGTGTAGAAAAATGTCATCCTTTATATTTTCACACTTAATTTGGGGATGATTAACATTAAAATGAACCTAATCATGTGCATTATTTAGGGTGTTGTAAAGTGTATCCTAACACTTTCACACTAATCTAGGGATTTAATAATTAATTGGGCTTATTTATGCCTTAATTGGCCCTATTTTGCATCCACAAACCTTATTAGTTGCATCTTTCTATGGATAATCCCAACACTTATCAAATAACCAATCATAATTTAGGGTTGGGTATGTGCAGGATCATCATGGAAAAAACAGGCCCTTAAGTGGCAAAATATTCAGAAAAATCAGAGTTAGGCAACTTGACATAAAAATTTGAATAAGTTATCTATATTATTTCAAAAATATGTAAGAATAGAATCTGCAGCAAATTGAATGTAGTTTCTAAACTACTAGGTTTTTTTTTATATATATCTATTTATGAAAATTTGAAATTTCAATGTAGTAGTACTTAAATTTCAAAGAAAAAATAAGAAGTAGGTGTCTGCCCACCACCCTAACCACAATAAAATGATAATATTTTTTAATAAGATTTTAGATATAAGTAGAGGACTCATGTCCCATGTGATGCATATTGTTTTGTAATTTTTTCAAGTAAATAATTAATTATGAATTTTTTATTACAAATTTTAAAAATATAAAACTCGTGATGTCCAATTACCTTAACTTGGTAAAAAATTCATAAAATTCATTTTTTTTAAATCCTATAGTATACAAAGCATAGGATGTAACACATGTTTCAGATTCAAAAAATGTGATACCATTTGAAAGCTATAGATTTTTTTTAATTATCCTATTAATTAGGACTTTAGTTGTAATTCAAATAGAAAATGAATAATAATTATTTATTAAATTCAAAGTAAAGCATAATTTATATTGGTGGAAAGCTAAGAATCTCTTTTAAAAACCCTTTTCGTTTCATCAATTTTGGGTAAAAAAAAAGTTGTCAACCACATGGGCCATCATATCACTTACATATCACCACTTTTTGAGCCATCATGATCCTGCCAATACCCAATTTTGGGTCATGTGATCCAAATTTGGTGATCTGGGACTCATATGCCACCTTGGGCATATAAGTCCCACCTAGGCCTTAGGACCTGATTTTAAGTTTCACATTATAGAGGACACTTCTTGGAGTTTGTTCCCCAATTTTGAGCCACTTGGACTCATATGCCACCTTGGGCATATGATTCTTGCTTTAATCAAGACCTATTTTGATTTCAATTCTTGGAAATATTTGATCTTCCTAGATTTGATGTCGGCTTGTAGTGTTGTAATTTTGAGAAATTTAGCAAAAATAAGCGTAAATACAAGGTTGTTTCATCATTTCAACATCTAAGCAATTCTAGAATTTGATAAGCAATCAAGAGCACTTTCACAAGAGTTCATAAGAGTATTCAAGGGAATTCAAGAGCATTTCTAAAGAATTCAAGGGAATATTTCTTCATCATTTGTTGTAGCAATTCAAGATCTATCATCATGTCAGAGGCATAATGCATCAAGCATGTTGTTGAGCTAATGTTGTTGATGTAGCATTGAAGATCCAAGTTAAGCATTGTCCCATATCCAATTCAAGATTAAGATCTGCATTCTACATGGCCACTTCATGTCAGATTGTTGATTTATATATTTCAAGACATCATTCAAGGTATCATTGTTCATGTTTCATGATTCATGATTCATGTTTCATTATTTCATCATAAGGTTTAATTACCTAAACAGGGTGTGACCAAGGAAAACCCCTATTCCCTAACAATCAACAAGTTTTTTTTCTCTCTCTACATGTGTGATTGTATATCTAGGTGCTTCAGGCTTATCCTTTAAAGACAAAGTTGCAAGATTGAAGAAAGTTGTCCAAGTTGTTACCAATTTGTCATCTTCATGGAAAGTCACCTACAGGTCCTAATTTAGAGTATCAGACCTGGAAACAAAATTTGGAAGAAAGATCAGAGATAGGAGAACAGATTCAGATCTTGAACTTTTGAAAAAATAGAACAAGACTAATATGCCACTTGTGGTTTATAAGTCCTGGTACAGTGCTTTTTCCATATTTCAATGGATTTGGATCAGTCACTATAAGATTCCAATTTTTGCATAAAAACCCTAGTCAGGGACTAAATCGCCTTGACTAGCATATGAGTGGGTATGTGCAGGATCATCATGGAAAAAATAGGCCCTTAAGTGGAAAAAAAATCAGAAAAATTAGAGTTAGGCAACTTGATGTAAAAATTTGAATAAGTTATCTATATTATTTAAAAAATATGTAAGAATAGAATTTGTAGAAAATTGAATGTAGTTTCTAAACTACTAGGTTTGTTTAAAAAAAAAAAAATCTATTTGGTGAAAATTTGAAATTTCAATGCAGTAGTACTTAAATTTCAGGGAAAAAATAAGAAGTAGGTGTTTGTCTGACCACCCTAACCACAATAAAATGATAATATTTTTTTTATAATATTTTAGATATAAGTAGAGGACTCATGTCCCAATGTGATGCATATTTTTTTGTAATTTTTTTCCAAGTAAATAATTAATTATGAATTTTTTATTACAACTTTTAAAAAATATAAAAAAATCGTATGTCTAACCACCTTAACTTGGTCAAAACTTCATGAAATTCAATTTTTCTTTTTTTAATCCTATAGTATGCGAAGCATAGAATGTGACGCATGTTTTGGATTCAAAAACTTTGATACCGTTTGAAAGCTATAGATTTTTTTCAATCATTCTATCAATCGAGACTTTAGTTATAATTTGAATAGAAAATGAATAATAATTACTTATTAAATTCAAAGTAAAGTATAATTTATATTGTTGGAAAGTTGAGAATCTCCTTTAAAAACCTTTTTCATTTCATCAATTTTGGGTAAAAGAAAAGTAGTCAGCCACATACCCATCATGTTGCCACTTTTTGGCCCATCATGATCCTGCACATACCCGAGTCCCATTGGGCATCAAACAATAGAATTTTAAGGTTTTCAAGTTTTTTTTATCACATCTTTCTTCCAAGTGCATCTCAATACTTTCTTAGTCTTTTATTCTACATTTTAGTTTCATAATCTAGGTCATATAGTCTAGTCTTGGATATCACTTACATTCCTTGTCTTTCCAAGCCCTAGCTTGGTGGTGAACCCCCTTCCAGTCTTTAATCACACCCTCAGAAACCTTATTTCCAATCTCTTTCCTTCGTTTTATCCTTGGATTGAGATCTCTAAAGTTTCTTTGAGTGAAACTTGTGGAAAATCGGTGGTTGTGTGTCCTAAAACATAACTAACAGGTATGTGCAGGATCATCATGGAAAAAACAAGCCCTTAGGTGGTAAAAAATTCAGAAAAATTAGAGTTAGGCAACTTGACGTAAAAATTTGAATAAGTTATCTATATTATTTCAAAAATATGTAAGAATAGAATCTGCAGCAAATTGAATGTAGTTTCTAAACTACTAGGTTTTTTTAAAAAAAAAATCTATTTGGTGAAAATTTGAAATTCCAATGTAGTAGTAATTAAATTTTATGGAAAAAATAAGAAGTAGATGTATGTCTGACCACCCTAACCACACTAAAATGATAATATTTTTTTATAAGATTTTAGTTATAAGTAGAGAAATCATGTCCTAATGTGATGCATTTTTTTTTTAAATTTTTTTCTAAGTAAATAATTAATTATGATTTTTTTATTACAAATTTTTAAACATATAAAAACTCGTATGTCTGACCACCTTAACTTGGTCAAAAATTCATGAAATTCATTTTTTTATTTTTTTAATCGTATAGTATGTGAAGCATAGAATGTGACGCATATTTTGGATTCAAAAAATGTGATACCGTTTGAAAGCTATAGATGTTTTTCAATCAGCCTATCAATTAGGACTTTAGTCATAATTCAAACAGAAAATGAATAATAATTATTTATTAAATTCAAAGTAAAGCATAATTTATATTGGTGGAAACTTGAAAATCTCCTTTAAAAACCATTTTCATTCAATCAATTTTGGGTAAAAAAAAATCGTCAGCCGCATACCCATCATATTGCCACTTTTTGGCCCATCATGATCTTGCACATACCCTAACCACCATTTTCTAGGTTTCAATTAATACTAACTAGATTATTAGAGGATCCACCTACTTTTGCACTTTTGGAGGCAAGAGTTCTTGTGGATAGAATGTAATTTTTGGTGAATCCACATGAATATGAGCTATCAATGCATTAACATCCATCAGTCTAGCGGAAGAAGGAAAGAGAATCCTTTGCAAGGATTCTTGAAGCTTATCTTGATAAATCGGAGCAAACTAAAGCAAGTCCCACAAGTGAGATCTTAGTTGGAGTAACATAGAGTTGCTTGACAAGATTGTAATCACTAGGTGCTTTAGTCGTAGGTTTAGATGCTTGAGAAAGACTTGGTTGAGAAAGTGGTAAATAAATATGTTGATTAACATTTTGATTATTCCTTCTAGTATTATAACTATGGGCTACCACTCTATAAGAGGGAGCCTTACAATGATCAAGAGAATCATTGTTAAATGGAACACCATTAATAAAAAAAAATATTATAGGAGAAGGACTAGCCATCATCAGACAAATGACTAGTGTCTTAGGTATTTGGAGGGAAACATAAACATAGATGATATTTACAAATTCCTTACAACTTATAGATGAATCATTTGAAGAAATAAGCTTAACATCTATCATTGGAGGATTTGATGTGAGAGGAACATCATTTAATAATGCAACATCTCTAGAAGAGAGTGCATTGGAATGAAGAGAAGGTAGAGTAATATTAAGAAAAGTATCAATGATTTCATCTTCTTGCAACAAAATATCCCCTAAAGAAGGAGGAATTTCATGAGAAATATCAAGGATACCGAGTGACATGGGTAAAGCCAACTCACAATCACATGCATGGAATGGAACATCATTAACGCTTTGAATAAAATTAGAAATTAAATTAATAAAACAGGATATTAAATGCATTTTGAAAGTAGTCAGCTAAATCTAATAAATATTAAATAAACAAGCTGACTGAAGGCCAACGCATTACTTCTACTTTGATGGTATGGAATGGGATTTGGGGAACTACCCAAAAAAAATATTTTTGGAAGGATAAATCTTTGATTTGTCATATTTTTTTATGGAAGGGGTGTTCACGTCGGGTTCACCAAAATGTAGAGAAGAGGGATTCACTGCTCATGAGTCTGTTTATCCTCAAGAGACTCCTAGGGAACAAACTACCCTAAAATACCTCAAGGAATAATTATCAATTGAAAGGGTAAAAAGGTGAGAGTTCCAGAATAAAAAAGAGTGGGTCACATAGATTTTTTGGATAGACTAGCAAGCTTTCAACCAAAGGACATCAATGTGGAAAATGGATGATAGCATGGCGTGCTAGAGTCCCAAAGGTTCCCTGGCATCTCGTATGGATGAAAAATAGAGAATGTCATAGAAAACAACAGAGTGACTACTTCTGCTCTAACTACTAAGAAATCCTAGAATGTGAGAAAGTATGAGAGAATGGCAAAGCTAAAATAAAGTAAACTAAACTAAGTAGAACTTAAATGATAAAGTGAGAGAGGGAGAGAAAAAGAATACTTACAATAGCCCAAGTGATGAAGCCTCTAGCAAGTAGATATGTTCAACACCTCCATACATAAGATTGAGGGAAAAATGTCGGGGTTGTTTAGGGGCTTGCCTATGTCAAACCCCCATTTCAATGTTCCCACCTCCACAAAAATCTAGATAGATAAAGAGGAATAATAAATAGAAATGAAATGAATGAAAGAGTGATAAAAGCAAACCCTGCTCAAGGAAGAGAACCTGTATCATGATATAGAGATGCAATAGATAGGGGATGTGATAAATCGTAAGATGTTCAAAGATACAAGGCACAAGATAGATATCACCTGCAAGGCTTGAGGAAGCCAAGGACAGAGACAGAGCTATGTGAGCCAAGAGAGTTACAAAGAGTGTTATGAGGGCTTTTGAAAATACTATTGTAGCAAGTTGTAGACAACTTGTACAAGTAAGATATCAAGAGAGAAAGACAAGATGACATCAAAGGGAGGAGAAGAGAATTCAAGAGAGAATCCAAGAAGCTAGAAAGAAAAATGTTGGAGAGAGTAATAGAATTAAAGAGATGGATTTAAAAGAGATGAGAGGAGGGAAAAAAAGGTTCCTGAGTTGTTACAAGGCATCCCAGGCCATTACCACTGACAAAAGTAGCTGACAAGTGGAAATGCACTTGAAAACAGTGGTTTGAATGTCGAAATGTCATGAGATGCTAGCACAGTGCACAAACATTTGCACTCAATGCACTAGTGTCTAGACATATCACATTACAAAATTATGAGAATGAGAAAAGCACAAGGTAGCTCCTAAAAAGGGGTCTTGAGCATCTTAAGAGGGAAAAAAAAGGCTAATGCAGGGGATAAAATGAGCCTACACAAGTGCTAAGAGAATCGACACTAAAGAAGATACAAAAATGTATGTGAAATTGCAAGGGGTGCAATTTTATGACATTGCACATATTTTTCAAATTATGTTAATAACCTAATCAATTTTTTATGTCAAGTTGTCTAACTTTATTTTTCTGAATTTTCATTATCTCTTAAGGGCCTAGTTTGGACCCCCATGTTCTTGCACAAGACCACTTTCTTTGTTTAGTGTATTTGCATCAGAACTAAAATTTACAGCATTAGGCTAGTAGATCATTGCATTTCATTTGTAAACTAATCCTAGATTTGGTCAAGGGGTGGTTGACTCGCCTTTTAGGTTGTAATTCAATCACATATCCTGTCCAAGTCTATCTAACACTCCCACAATCATACCATTTCTAATCCCCACATTTACTGAAATAGGAAAAAGGTGTGAGATCTTAAAGAATGCAAATCTCCAAAGGATAAGTTCCCCTTTTTTCAGCATTTCAGCTAAAAATTATAGGTTCTTATACATAGATACATCTAGTTTATCGAGATATATTAGTACCATATGATAGCTAGCACCCCATGTGACTTTTCAAACCATGAATATCGAGCATGGTGGGACATTACCATGTTTGGTACATTTAAAGTTTTCTAGCTCTATTTCATCCTCTCTTCTATTTGTTTTGATTGTAAATAAAAAGATTTCAAATTGTAAAATTTTATTCTTATTTATACTTATGTCACAGAAGCTAGTAATGATAGATTTTCTTATTTGCTAAGGTACTCATAGAACATTGTAAATGATGAAATTACTAAATTTCATTCAATGTGATCAATTAGATTTTATAAACCCTTAAGATATTCCTTTATCTTTGAATATTTACTTTACAAATATATTTGTGAATAATTCATACTTTGAAATACGTGACCTATATCAACCCACACTAATCTTCAATCATCAAACCAAATACCCTAATTTACTTAACATCCACTTTATTGATTTGAGATTAGTTACTAAATTATTCACACCTAAAACTCAAACTTATCAATGTAAATTTATTACTACTTATGTGTCTGTTTCAATTTAATTTAATTAGCCTAAATTAAGCTTCAAGAAAGATGGTTTTTCTTTACAGAAATATTTAGTAAGTCTGTCATAAATTGGTTTATTATTGGGAATCGGGATAAACGACTGTGAAAAGAGAATCTAGTACATGGGAGCCCACAAAAAAGGTACGACTGTGAAAAGAGAATCTAATACACCGGAGCCCACAAAAAAAGGTGTGCCCATATAATTCCATTTATACACGCGTTGGTCCAAATAAAACAAGCACGGCAGATAGTGAATTCGCATTATCGATCTACTTATTTCCTCACGCCATACACGTGTGAGACTTATTTTCAAGCCGACGAATGTATAGCTTACACGACTTATTTGGTTGGTAGAAAGTCTGTGAAAGTACAGATTTGATTTTTTTTTTTAATGTGTAGAATCTCAGTTTCATTGGTTTATATGTGTCATTCTATTCATTAATATAATCTTCATCAATAAATCAAACTTTTTTTTCTAGATATTGTCCAATCTAAATCATGTGGTTGTGTTTGTGAGGTTATCTTCGAGTTGTGATTTTGATTTTTATAAATGTAAAATGAAAATCAAACATTTTGTTGAGTGGGCTTCACTTTCACATTTTAATACCGACTTAGTTATGAATAAACATTCAAAATTTTTGTATTGTGTTCATACATAAAAAAACATCAATTTGTGTTCATAACACACATAGAAGAAGACATAGCACATGAAACCTAAGAATCTCTCAATATTAAGGATATTGAAGAATAGTCATGTTCATACTTGCATCTACTATAATTGAAAACACACTCATGCTAGTGTATGTGAATCACCTAGAAATCATTGTAGAATCCATGTGCAAGTCTAAAGCATGATGTATATCAAGGTACTTTAAATGTTGTCATCTCAACTAAAAAACGTTGAGAGTGTGAAAAAGGATAATCATTGTCTAGTAGTCTATTATCTAAGATTTTACCAAAAAAAATATAAAGATCATCCACAATTGACTTTGTAGGTGGGAACTAGATCTAAAACACTGAAGTTGACCCTACACAAAGCAAAGGAGAATATTATGATTCTAGTGTATATACATGATTAACCTAAAACAGATACCCAACCTAGTTATTGCATCTACAATTTCAGATTTTATATAGTACTAATTTGGTTGTACTTTCATATCATGTTTTTCCACCGTACCTTCCTAACTTTTCATTGCATCATGGGTTGCATTGTAAAACCTAGTTTTTCCACCCTACCTTCCTAACTTTTCATTGCATTATGGTAGCTCCTAGGGTTTCCCCTTTTGTTGAATTGTACACATTCATTTAATAAATTTTGATATGCTCATGTCATGTGTTTCACATGAAACCTACATCCTTGATTCATTCATGCAATTTTATTATTTGTATAAGGGTGTCATCTCTAAGGAGGTTTTGTTTTATCATGTCTTACCTTTCTTCTCCTTCTTGGAGTTAATGAATGCAACAATTATTTTATTAGAGAGCCTTAGATATTTTTTTCACTATTTTCATGACGATCCCTTTTCTCATAACACCAATGATAATTTTTTTTTAGCAAGTACCTATCATTTTTCTACCTATTCATGACAATAACATTCCTTGTAATGATATATCCTTATAATGTCATGATAACCTAGATCTATTTTATTTTGATTAGTTAACTTCTTTATACATAATGGCAGTCCTTACGATGAATAATTATATTACCCCTCATGTTTCATTTAACATGATCTGTTATTTATTTATGATGATTTATTAGGTGATCATGTTAGATGTGTTGATACTTCATTCGCTCTACACAATGATGTAATAGATTTTTGTGAAGATGAATTGCATGATGATTATGATAGTTCTACAAATTCTTCTATGTATGTGAAAACATTATTACTTGCTTATTATATGAACATAGATAATGACATCTTACTAATGCACAAGTTTAGATTTTTCTTATGTGGTAGAGCTTTAATATGGTTTGATTCATCATGTTTACTCTATACTTCATTATTTAATTTTTCTTATGCTTTCATTGATTAAATTTATTTAAACCTAGTTCACATAAGAGTAACATGGAATTAACAATGATCTATATTTATTTATATTTTGATCCTTGTTCTAGGAATATTTCTTATCATACACAATAATATCCTAAGCATTAAAGGCATTGTATTCCTACATAAAATTGAATAATTTAAAAATAGAAAGAACAAACATATTGAGGTCATGCATATATTGAAAGAGAAACTATTCGATGTAAGAGATGGATTCATTATTTAAATATCACTTTTACTTTTCCTTCATTTATCATTTTTCTTTTGTGTTGGTCACTTTTCACAACTACTTTGTCTTTTTGGGTCGCTTTAGCTCTTGGGGGAATGCATGCTTTGTTTCATCTTTAGTGTTTCTTTATTTCCCTTTAACCCACTTAGGGATCATGTTTGATTTATTCTATCACTTGATTGTTTCATTATTTCTCTTTTTCTTTTAAATTTTTTATCTCTTACTTTTGAGTTGTCTTCCCATATCTAGTCACTCTTAATTGGCCATCTCTTATTTTCATGATCATGAGTCTCTTATACTTTGATCCTTTCTTTTCATCTTATGATTTGCATGACTATTTGTTTCACATATATATGGTCCTACACTAGTTAATTCAACTTTTTACTTGACATTACCTTATGTTCGTATATTGTTTGATCTAGATTCTTATAATATTATCCTAGATATATTTATGTTAAGTGATATAGCTTCTTAGAGCATTATCTTATGCTCATGCATTGATTGACCTAGCTTCTTAGAGAATGGTTTTATTTCACTAGTTTTGGTTCATGATCTCTTATTATATATCAAACTAATAAAAAAATTATTCATTATAATTCAGCTATGACTTATCACTACCCTATCTTCCCATTGAGAGAATTTTGTTTATAATCCATTATTTTCATATCTGGCTACTTTAGAACATGTCTTATAATATCACTATGCGATCCTATATTTGATATATTACACTCATAATAATATATATCACATAATGATCTCATATATTATAGCATATGTCTACTATCTTACATGATCTTATCATTATATAGTTTTACTCATAGAGTGCACATGTCTTGATATTACATTACCATATCTTACTTTGACTATTTATAAAATTTCCTTATATTTTCTTACATTGGGGTGCATTATAATATTTCGGGCCCCATCTTTGTTTTTTATTAGATAAGCTGCATTTACTAGGTGAAGTACCCATTACACTATGAGCTCGACAAGCCAAAAAGGACCAAGATCAATAGTACATAATAGAGTTCAGAAAAAAAATAACAAAAACTGAAAAGAAAGTAGGAAAAACACTCAAACATCAGAGACCCAGCTGAGTCACATAGACCAACCCACTAATTGTGAAAACATCCCATTTTTGAATGAGGAGATTTAAAACAACATCTCCAACCCAATCAGGGCCCTCACCCTCATTCTTCTTGTCCACCTCATCCTTGATGACATTGGAGAGAGAAATGATAGATCTATGGATGATCCTAATGGTAAAACAAGTTATTTTGATGAAATTTCATTCAAGTTTATCCATATGCTCCTACAACTCATTGATGTCCTCCTCCTTGTTGCTTTTCCTCTAAGTCATCTCTTCCTCCATAGCCATGGGATCCAAAGAGTGGGTGAAGTCCTCTTTAAGCATTTTTTTTAGGTTCGAGAAGTGACTAGGACCATCCAGAAACTCCTCATCCTCCTCCATAGTGTCCTTCTTACACTCATCTATGTCGCTAGTCTGCTCTGAGTTGCTAGAAATTTCATCCACTGGTATCTCTTTCTTGTTCTTAGCCAGTCTATGAGACTTCTTGATGCTTGTTTTCTTCTCTCCCATATCAATACTCACAACCACAATAGTGTCCCCTTTGGAATCCTTATCCTCATCACTCTCTCCCTCACTTTCCATGCTCAACCCCTCGACTTGGCTTGCAATGTCTTTTTTACCCTTCTTCTTTGTTGAAGGTCTATTGTCCAACATGTTGGGTGTATTTTTAAGCTCGCACAGTTTGGTCACAGCCTTGGAATGGGTTGACCCGCTCCCCCCTTCTTCATTTTTGTTGGGGGTTTGGGATGATTTGTTGCATGGGGTTCACTAGCCCATGAGGGGGTTTTTCTCTTGGGACCAACAGAAGCAACGAGGAACGATTTCTTAGGGGATAGGTCGGGTGGTTCCAATTCTTCCACACAAATAGCAGAGATGGGATGAGGGGGGGAAATGGGCTAAATGGAACATTTGATAGAGTTGAAGAATGAGGCCCTAATGAAGAGGTAGTGGAGGTGGCTAGTCAAGGTTTAGAGTAGCAACGTCAAGGGATTCCCTTATTGAATTTTCTAGGGAGGTCAACAGAAAAAAAAGAAGAAGGAAAGCTTAGGAGTATTCTATGCCTTAGGTGGTTTATCAGCAGTAGATGATAAAAGTAAAAAACCTTAAATCTTCCTTCTAAAGTTAGGTATTTCATAAGAGCTAAACATACCTTATCCCATGGTTTTGGAAGCCCCTCTTTGTCAAATCTTGACTACTTCTTAACTAGCTTCTCGTTGTCCCTGAAAAGGCATTGAGGCTTTTAAGGTCCTGATTTTTGGTGTGCGTCTTATACTTCTTTCCATTGTAGGAAAGGCTTGTCGCCTTGGCTATCAACTCTTCATTAACCTCAAATGATATTCCTCCCATAGTAACTCTACCATCCCTTTGAGAGCCAACTAATTTCATCAAAATCTTTTTTGAAATGGCCCACCATACTTTCTAATAGAGGTGCCAATCCCCCTCCATGCAGATATGCCACACAATTGGATCTCTATGAAATTCATTGCAGTTGTTGGGCTCGGTTCAGACCCTATCACCACCCATCTCAAAACATAGCTCGTAGAAACTAGCCCAAAAAAACAAAGTTAGCCAAGAAACAAACTGGTCGTCAGTGAAATTACCCAAACATATAACACCTCTTCTAAACCACCACAAATAAGGCATAATTAATGCATCTAGAAGTTTACACGTGCCAATGATCATTCCCAAGGAAATCATCTCCATGGGGCCAAAATATTGCCTTAAGTACCAAAAGCTTAGGTATAAAGCCTTGATGAAACTTATCTGATAATTAATAACTGACGTGCAAGAAGTCACTTTGAACTTACACATTTTCCTAGGCCTTTTAGCCATGGGGAAAAATTTTGAATTCCTTAAGCACATCACAATAAATCTTAGGATCATCACAAGCTTAATTAAAATAAAGATAGCCAACAAGTTGAAGATACACATTTCCAACCACATGTTCCTAAAAATTTGATGTGATATGTGGTACTTACAACAAGACATCCCATAGAAACAAATGAGAGCCCAACCATAGATGGCCATAATTGCTAAGGATCCCATGACACCCCACATTATCTTTACCACATCATCTGACTTAGTCCACATCATCAAATAACTTGACATGTAGAGCTACCTATACCCATAATGAACCATATAGTAGGCCACCATTTAAATGGTTACATCTTTTTTCTCATCAAGAATTAATCCTTATATATTCATCAGTAGAGCCCTAAGTCTTTTCCAATATATGCAAAGACTCCATGAGGAACCCAAGTTGGCCAGGGCATTTTCCACCTAATTTCCCTCACAATAGGTGTGAGTCATTAGCTTCCTTTCCAATTTTGAAGTTAAAAAGTTGATGTCTAAAAGGATATCCCTCGTGCTCCATCCTTGAAAATGACAATTCTTAATAGAGTCTCACTATCATAAAGTCTCGTTCTATGTGTAGTTTTTTTATTCCCAGAGTGATAGCCAACTCAATGCCTTTGAGTAGTGCTCATGCCTCTGTTGTCATAGAAGATTGAATTCCTATACCTCCAACAAACCCAACAACAAAGTTGCCCTTGCAATCCCTATTTGGGCCACCAATACTAGCCATTCTTGGGTTCCCCTTAGCTACCCCGTAAAAAATTAGTTTAAACCAACAAATGCTTAGGGGCTTCCATACCATGTTCCTTCTAGCTAGATACTTAGAGTTATCAAAGGAGTTGATCTCCAGGTTTTGATTCGAAGATATTTACATCTTGATCTCCCATTTAGTAGGGGGTTTGTCTAAGGGTAACTTCCAAGTGTACAAAGAGACATTCTCATAAATAAGACTGAACCCAATGCCAAAAACTTCCTTTGGGCTTTTCTCAGTATCTTTGAAGATCCAATTGTTCCTTTCATTCCATAAGCACCAGCAAATGATGGGGTGGTTTGACTCTAGATCCCCATGGGGGAGAGGGTGTCAAAAAGGGCTTGACCATCCTTCAAAAAAGGATTTCAAATCCCCATTCAATGTCCCATGAGTCTCAAATTTTCTAAAGGCTAGACTCCAAACTTTAGCAACAAACAAACAATTCAGTAATAGGTAGTCAACTGACTCTTCGTTGCTTTTGCATAACATGCATCTCTTTGGGATCTGGAATCCCCTTTTCCTTAAATTATCCTAGGTTAGAATACTATTGTGACATGTCATCCACCAAGATAAATTTATTGTGACATGTCATCCCACCCTACCTTGGCGAGCAAGGCTCTATTTGTATATTGGACTTTCCTAACATGAAGCCCTTGACTATCTTTAGGAGGGAAAACCTTATCCCAACTAACCAGAGACATTTTCTATTTTTCCTCTGGCCTAGACTAAAGGAATTTCCTTTGAATTTTTTCAAAATTTTCAGCAATGTAACTAGGCATTTTGAACTTGGAGAGGACACCCCATCTTTGTTGATATTTCATTGTCATATGTTATGAGATATCCTATTTATATTGAGATTATATTGCTATATTGCATATATTTATTATAGATCATTTATTATGCATACATTACCATATAACTTTGATCATATCTTTTATTATATCTTTATCATATTAATCATACATTAGGATAAATTCATATTTAACCCATTTTACATAGTGGGACTCATTGTCATTATTGATAATTTAGATCTATGTCACCTATCTTACAATCAAACTTGCTATATTTGGGGAGTTTCCCAATTCTTGGGTCTTGTGTCATTAATATTATCTATCTAATTGAAATCATGTTGATTTGAGAAGGCTTCATGCCACTTTTGAGTCTTCTGTAATTATCTCAATGGTGACCACTAATACTACCCAAAGTTTGCATGTTCTCATAGATGACACATTGGCTCATTTATTATACTTTCATAGGTATTTTTATTTGTAAAGAGTCACAATACCATTACCTTACTTGTGTTGAGGCTAATATCACTATTCTCTTAACACAATGTGTGTTTGTGGTTATCAATACTACATTAAGACTTTTTTTACTTTAATCGGTGTTCTTTTGGGCCATTAAGGGTTGTATTACAAATATTTTCTCCATGTTGGGGGTAGTGATTATATCTTTGTCTCTATCTCTAGTCCATTTCCATACTTTTTAAATGTTACATTTTTCTAACTATGGTACTACTATATTTTAATGCTAGGATGGTTATATGTTTTTATATTCCTATATATTTTTTTATTTGTCACATATCTATTACTAAGACTAATGCTAATATATTCTATTACAGAGGTTATGGTGTGATATGTTACATTAGAAGGGAGATTTAAGGCTCTTCTTGGCCACCATTTCACTCTCCTAAATCACTTCAGGAATGGTTTGTTTATTTCCTTTCCCTTCTTCCTTTTATCTTCATTGAAATCCTCAGTGTATGCTCATCTGAAGTATAGAAGGGCCCCTGTCCTCCATGAAGGGATAATTTTTCTTATTATGGAGCATGTCCAATCTCTAACCTTGGCTTTGGCCATCAAAGGCAAGGAAGAGGTTTTAAGTTCTTTATTAGGGTCATCAAATTCATACTCCTCATTGGAGGAGGAGGAGGACTGGAATGAGGATGAGGAAGATGTTTCACTGCGACTATGGCTTCAACTTCCAAGAAAAGGAAGGTGGAAGGTTCTAAGAGTAATAGGGATCCTAAGAGGTTAGCCTTTTCTATGAGTGATGATACGAAGGTTGGGTTAGATGGGTCCTCTCCTAGGGATGTAGAAGTGGTTGTTGATAAAGGTGTTGTTGGTGGGGCTCTTAAGGTTGGGGCCCAGGTTAATGTTGGGTCAATTGAAAAATGGACAAGACTGTCGAAGAGACCTTGGCCAATTTGAAGAAAAAGGATTTTGTAGTTACGGCCAGGGACCACAAGGAGGCAGAGGAAAGTATGGTTCCTGCAGATAAAACAATGAGTCTGGAGGATTCTCTAGTTCATGACATGCCTAAGGTGTCTCTAGTTAAGGAGGTTGGGGATCTGAATGTGGAGGAGGAGGAAAATAAAAATGTTAATCCGCCCTTGAAGATTGATCCTTTTCGGAGGATTTTTCGTACCTGGACAAGGATGATACTTCTATGTTTGGTTTGCTGGATATGGTGAGGGTTGGGGCAATGGGAACATTCAAATTACCCAAATGGAATTTGCAAGAATTCAATAAAATTAATATCAAGATAAGAGGCTTAAAGGTGAATATGCAAAATATTTAGAAGGCCTCTATGTCTGACATCCTCATTGATAGAATGGTTGAACTGGAAAGGTCATTTAATGACTTTAAGGCATTGTACGAGGAAAGAATACAAGCTCTTGAGGCCATGGTTGTTGGTATAAATAGGGATATCAAAAAATTGTTGCAAGTAAGCCACACCTCAGTTGAGAATAGTGTAGAAGCCTTGGAAATTCTTTTTAAGAAAATTGGGCAACTCAGAGAAGATTCAGGTTTTCTTCTCAAAGATCATGGAGAAAGAGAAAATGGCTAAGGGTAAGGGTAAAATATCTATGAAGGATGATGACAAGGTACCTGTTGGTAGAGGGTCAGCTGATTGGAAGAAAGATTTTGATGCTGAGAAAAAGGAATTGCTAGATATGGTTGAAAAACATAAAAACCAGTAGATTGAGGTGGCCAAAACTCTAAGTGGCCTTAACTAGTTTATTGTTTCTTTCTGTTTATGTTTGGTGTTTGTTTTCTGTAGGTTGTTTTTCTATTGTTTTGCTGGTGGGTGTTGCTAGTTTTTTATTGTCTTCTTTTAGTTTGGCACCCATGGTGGTTGGTTTTTTGGCTGTTGAGTTGCTGCTGGTAGACTTTTGAATATTTTTTGAAGTAGCATTTTATTTTTGATGTAAAGGGTTTTGGGTCCCTTCAAAACTTGTTTTTCCCAATTAATCAAAACATATTCTATTACCAATCTAGTTGGATATTCCCATGTTTATTCTTGATATATTTAATAACATATTCCAAGTTAATAAATTACACCCATGGGGGATAATAAATTAAAGAGGGGGCATACATGATCACTAATATTTTAGTTAGAATCTATTCATAGAATCTTAGTTATTCCTTACAAGAATTCATGGGATTTTTTTATGTGAAATAAAAGAACTTACAAATAGCATCTCTATCCTTTACGGATGAATATTTAGTTTTTAATTTGCGATTACTTTATGCATGTTTGAGAAAATTACGTAAGTTTTTTAGATAAAAGGAAAAAATCATAAACTATTAATATCAATAGAAATTCAAAATACATAAGAATACCATAGAAACATATAGAATAAGTATTCTGAGGGAGTAATACAAAGAAAAAAGGTGCTAAGTATTCGAGGATAGACGTAGAGAGGCCAAAACAAGCATAAGCCTCCAAACAGAAAGTAAAAGAAAAAGCATAGAAATAGTAGATGTTGAACAAGAGATTGGGTGAAACCTTCATACAACATCAGGGGAGGCATTAAAGTCTATTATCCACTGGAGGTCAAACATAGGATTTGGGTTGTTTACTTTCTTTAGGAATTCCCACCCCATGCACACCAAAGCTTTGTGTTGTGTCAGTGTAACAATGCAAAAAATTCTTAGGAATGGAAGCCATTCGACCCTGCCAAACTCCTCACACACACACTGGGAAAATTGCATACTTGCATATGTATGATTCATACATATAAATTTAGATGCACCTCAAAGTGGGGGGAAATGTAATGGAAAATTGAAAGCATCCTTCATGTATTTTCCATTTAGTTTTATTCCTAGTTTTCATCAATATCTTGATACATTTATGTTTCTACATATAATGAACTTTATTTATAGTTAGAGTTTTGTACCTAACCATTTACTCATCACTTATCTCTATACTTATATGCACACAATCCGAATCCACTTATTTGATTTTTTAAGATTCTAAACATTAATCAAATTCTAATCAACTATCTATTACTTTTAGATAATTATCAAAAATGGCTATTTGACCTAGGTCATGCTAGTAGCGACAATGCCATCTTAATCGATCCATGCTATTTATCTTTATAAGTATGAAATAAAAACAAAATATTACAACCAATTGGACCCATTTTCACTTTCTGGCCTAAAGATGACTATGCACAAATATTCATAGCTTGTTCTTTTCATGTATAAAAATATATCAATTTGCATTAGTTACACACAAAAATGAGAACATGTACGAGTGATCCCATAATATTGGTTTACAATTTTTGGCCAAACTAGACATTGAAATAAATTTTCCTAACTAAATCTTCACTTTCGGGCACCTATAGCGGCTAAACCGTGAAGAATTTGAAGATGATGCAAACTAGTGATTTGTCACATTTTATCTATAGATTATAAATATACTTTTTAAAAAAAAATTGGAATCAAATTGTACTTCTTTTTTCATCTCATTCTAAAACTAGTTTTTTTAAATAAACAACATTTTTAAGGAATGACGCTCATCGCATAACACATAACTTGTTTTCCATGAAGGATAAAATTCTTTTTTTTTTGAATTTAGATTTGTAACTATGATATCTAGTGCTTCCAATTGGTTAGATAGTGTTTTATTGAATATTTTTCCTTAATCAAGTTTCAAAGTCAAACCAATTGCAATTCAGACATAGGGGACCATATAATGCATAACTTTCTTTTATGTATCAAAATTCTTTTTTTTTTTGTTGGATCAAGGACTTCAATATCTGGTGCACTCATATTTTTTAGTGTTTTTTTTTATAATCTACTATTTTTCCACATGTGTAAAATAGATAGCTTGATTTTCGATGAAAAGCCTCTGTTTAATAAAACTAAAAAAACAAATACATAATAAAACCAAAACATATTAAAATTATATTCGTTGGATAGCTCGTTTTGAGGACTACCATCATCTAGTTGGGTATGTGAAGTCTCCTCTATTTTCATCCTCAACCTGAGCTTTGAAATGCAAAATTTTGGACTTTTTTGGTGCTAGAGGTTGAGAAGTTGGGAAAAGGAGGGTTTGGGCAAACTAGGGGGGCTTCGCTCGAACTAGGGTTAATTCGAACCCCATTTCAAAAAATGTTTTCTTTATTTTTTTTGCGGGAATGGTGGGACATTGGATTTAACTGGTTCGCTCAAACCAAGGTTCATTCAAACCCTTTTTTGGTTCACTCAAACCTAAGGGTTCATTCGAACCCCAAAAACTTTTTTTTTTGCATGGGGTCATTTTTTGCAACTTTTCCTTCCTCATTTGAATTGTAAACCACTTTTGTGGGTTTATCCGCACACTACATTAAGTTCAAGAATATTCTATTACGATGACATTCAATAATAATAGTGTGCACTTACATCTATCATATTTGATCACACACTCATTGTATGGAAAATGAATCACCTAGTAATCATTCTAGAATTCACATATGCATGTTGTACATGTTTTAACCATAAATACCTAGGGATGCATCAAGAGCCAAAATTGAACAAGTCAAAAATCCAATGATGCCAAAAGATCAAGATGAAATCACTCCTACATATTATCAAGTGTCAATTATTAATTTAGGATATTCAACCAAAGAGCCATAAATTTTTGAATTGAAGTCAAATGTAGATGCAGCTATGGCCTAGATGGAAAAGGATAAGAGGAATAAATAAGGATTAAAAGTACAACTTGTTGAACTTGGAGGATATATCAAACAACTAGTAGGTCCATTACAATCAATCAATCAAATTCCCATTACTATTATCATTCTCTCCCAAGATGAGGTTACTTCGTTTGATAAGATGAAGCATGTTAACAACATTACTTAAGAAGGGATGAAGATATTGATCATTTTTAAATACTACCAACTTGATAGAAAAAAAGATAGAGTGTGAAGAAAGGTAACATTGTCTAGTAGTTTATTTTATAAGAGCTCCCAAGATAGAATTAAAAGATTGTTAGATGTCAAGATTTTGGATATCAATCAATTTCATGGGTTAAAATTAGATCCCAAAGAATATAGCCGACCAAACACAAAATAAGTTTAATTTTGATCCATGCACACAAAAAGCTAGGGTATTCCCAATTTTTTTGAGGTACATATATATCACTATTTAGATCAATTGATAGACATTATTTGGTCACAAATACTAGGCAATCTCTCTCTATTTACTATTAATGATTTGATTATACTTAATTTTCTAATATTTCCTAATATGGTTGTCTACACCCGAACAACTAATTGAATGTAGGTTGATTTGCTTTTATTTTCTTTTTTATATTAATTAACCTAGATATGCCTTAAAGAAACCTTAATTTTCCTTTTCAATTATATATGTGTATACGTGCACATGTATGTATGCATGCACATATGTATTTGTGTGTATGTGAATGATTACTATATTATTGATCCACCATTGATTATGCCAACCATATATGTATATGATTGCATGTGTCATTGTGTCCATTAGATTCACAACCTAAATTTGAGCATTATATTGTTGTATTTATGCATTGTGCCATGAAATACAATCAATCCTATCACACAAAAGGGATTATTTTGGAAAACTATCACATGAAAGGGGGGTATTTTTTAGAGACTATTAAAAATACTAGACAATTATATTTGTATCTATCTAGTTTAGGGGGTATTTTTTAGAGACTGTAAAAAATACTAGACAATTATATTTGTATCTATCTAGTTTATGATGTTTCCTTCTTTAGCTATTCAATGCCTTAGTATTTGATGTGCAAGTTTAAATGGATAAATATAAAGAAAATTTACTTGATATGTAGGGTCAACTATTAAATTAAGTCCCTACTTGGACCCAATCGCACACACAATCTCATGGTACATTCTAACTTTCAAAGTTTACCATCTATAAAACAAATAATTTTTAAAATTGACTATTACACATTACCTTACATACCAATTTTTTTGAATTGAACATCTAAAATTGCGTTTTAAAATCAATCACGAGATCATCCATATCATATAGAAAAATACACTGAAATACACATTTGAAAAAATAAAATCATTAGTACTTAGCTTGCATCATCCCTATATGAACAAATATTAGAATGACCCCTTATTCTAGATTGACGGTGGGGACATTCTAGTTTATTCCACGTATTTAACACCTAATCAAACATTCGTACACATATTTAACACCTAATCTCATATTTGAACACCTCCCACTCTGTCGTATATCCGACCAGCGCGTGACACAGCGCATATAATCAATCAAATGTTTCGGTGTCACATGGCAATAAGAAAGAAAATGATCTATTTTGACCCGTCTCATTCCCATAATACACCTATCTATATATTTTAGATATCTATTACTCTACTCTTTGCCCCAAATCGATTTCATCTCCTTCGTTTCATTAATTACAATTTTAGATACATACCTGCGTCTTTGAATTCGACTCTGATATTCTACCTTCACTATACAACTTCTCTTCCTGCTACTTAATTCTGCTGGAACAGAAACCAGAAGAGATGTCTCGGATTGTTTATCCCTGCGCAGCTTGCAAGATTCAACGAAGAAAATGTGGAGATAAATGCGTGCTTGCTCCTTTTTTTCCACCAAACAATCCTCGCAAGTTTTTAGTAGTACGCAAATTATTTGGAACAAGCAACATAGCAAAAATCCTTCAGGTATTGATCAAATGTTTTTTTAGGGTTTTTTATTACACTTCAATCGAAACAACTCGATTGATTGAACTATGATTTTGATCGACTGTATTTCAACTCAGATCTAAATTACAAAGCGGATTTTAACATCGTTCCGTTTTCTGTGCAGGATATTCCAGCTGAGAAGCGAGCAGATACTGTAACAAGCCTGGTATACGAAGCAAGTATGAGAGTGACTGATCCTATCTATGGCTGCGCTGGTGCCATCTGTCAATTGCAGAAACAAGTATTACACCTCCAATCACAACTAGCAACCACTCAAGCACAGCTTCTCAAAGCACAGGCTAATCATGCGTCTCTTGTCGCCGGCTTCTGTAATAGCGGCGAAACATTGGATGTAGTACATGAAAATGATCCATATAAGGATGAAGTAATAGTTTTGAAAGGCGATGAGGACCCGTTTGGATTATGGGCGCCACTGTGAAACTGTCAATTCGTTCTATATTTCGTATTAATAACTTTACAAGCATTCCTCAATCTGGAATCGTCTGGGTGGATTTGTTTTTAATGATATTGATAGGTCTGTCAAGTGTCTCTCACACAATCAGGAGTAGTCCGTGCAATGAAATGGTGGTAAATATATTTGTACCAACTGCTGATATATTCTACAAACTGAATCATGGTCTGCCTCTAGAGGCTCCACCAATGTCATCTTGTTAAAAGATCATTAAATTGTTTATATATATATACAGTAAGAAAATAAAATTTACATTAAATATATAAAGAAATTTCATCATGATGTTGGTTTATCATTTTGTATTGACAGAAAGTCTTCCATTCCAAGGCACGAGTCTGAGAGCAAGCTAACAACAAACTATTTTCTTGTCTTAACATATACAATAAAGAAAATCTTACACATATTTAACACATAAAAAGTAAATAAAGCTCTAGTACCTTAACCAATAGTAAAACAACAGTGAGAAATGGCATAATTGTACATCAATACTCCACATCAATCCTAAATCAATGGTCGTGCCCACCAACATCCTATCTCATTATCGGGAGCAAGACTAAAATTTTGTTAGAGATTCAAATGTCTAATATAAAATTTGAATTCTGTATTAAAAATTAATTAATATTTATACATTAAGGAAAAAAAATTCATCATTGCATGGAGATAACATCTTATATATATATATATAAAGATCAACTTTTATCATTTGTTTGTATTTCTGATTCATTCTAATAACTAACAAAATCCATTATACAATGCAACATTTCCCCTTCCTCCATTTATGGAGGATAGATTTAGAAGTTTTGTCAAGAGCAAGTCACAAGAAACAAAAAGTAGAGTGTAACCTACCTTTTAGAGTTTTTAGATCTCAAAAAAGCAACAACTTAAGTCTAGGCCACCCAAGTCCATATCCACCTAATTCAAGCTCAATTTTAATTGTATGTTCCTCTTTGTATCTCCTTCTCAATTCTACAATTATTCTAATAGTTTCTATTTTTGTCTGTACGATAAGTTACATTTTTTAGATCTAGGGTATATGTCAAATAGGCTTGTTAAAATACACATAAAAAATGTTGTCTTTGCAACTAAAAAGGACCTAAATCATGGGAGATCGACTCTCCTTTGTGGCAGTTAGCCAATCATCAAACCTAGTTGGTTTTGTGTCTGAGTGTAGAGGGCAAGTGAAAAGAAGTTAATCCTAGTTGGATCTATGATCACTTTGTTGAAAATAGGTTGTCATAAATGTCAAAGGTTGCCATTGATGTAGTAAGAGGATTGATTTCAAAGGTGTTTCAAAGAATATATGGTTAGAGATGACACTATCTTTTTATGAGATTAGTGTGAATTAATTGAAGTTGTACTATCATACCTCCTAATCCAATTCAAGGAGGATGTACCTCCAATATTCTTCACCAAGAACACAATACTCAAGATAATAACCTAGGTATACCTCCTATATATACCATAATTATGCCTAGCATATCATCCACATCAACCTAGATAACCCTATATAAGTCTTAGTTGACCTAAATAACAAAATAAAAATATAATAATGATAATATGATTAATTAAGTGTTAAGGTAGACACAATATGACTACTCATAACACTATACACTCTATAAGGGAAGTGCATAAGATAGGGGCTGGCAAAAAAATAAAATTAAAAAAATAGATGTTAGCCTAAACTAAGAATGGTAAAATGGACACATAAATAGGCTAGTGGTGGTTTGTACTATAAGATAACTAAAAAACTTGAAATTGAAATGCTTTAAAATTCTCCAAATATCAGATATTAACATTGGGGTAGAGACATCAATCCATAAAGTAGATACATGTAAAACTGGTGTTGGTATGTGGTGATTGATCATGCTATACTGTATAGGCCATGGTATACTGTACACCCCAACCCCTATCTTTGCTGGAGTCTGGGGCCGAGCTAGGCCCCAGGCAAGGGTTCGGGGGCGGTAGCCCCCGAGAAAAAATTTCTTCCAGCTTTTTCGTGTGACCACCGAAAAAGGGAAAAATCCAATTTTGTAGAACCCTAAAATCTGGAAGCTTCTAAGCTTGTTAAAAAATGGTTCATATGGGTATTACTGTAGGATGAAAAACGTGATTATTCGCAAGATTGTAATAGGTTGTACACTGGATAATAAAAGTATTAGATGGCTGCGGTTTGGTGGATGTAGCCCGGATTGGGTGAACCATGTTAAATTCTTTGTGTTATGATTTATTCTGTATGTATTTTAGTTTCTCTATTTAATACATAGATCTGCATTTAATTGTTAGATATCTGCCATTTCTAACCCTAACAAGTGGTATCAGAGCGGGTTGTTTTTCGATTATCGTCTATAGGAAGATCTCACTGTTGAGTGGGAGAAATGGCAGACGAGGGTAAGAAGGTTGAGAAGTTTAATGGGTAGAACTATCAGTTATGGAAGATGCGGATGGAGGACTATCTCTATCAAAAGGATTTATGGCGGCCATTGGAAGCGAAAACCAAAAAACCCGTAGCAATGTCAGATGAGGACTGGGAGATCTTGGATAGAAAGGCTCTTGGAAGTATTTGTCTATGCCTAGCACAAACAATGGTGTTCAATATTACAAAAGCAAAGACAACTCAAGAGTTGATGGAAACCCTGGAAAAGTTATATGAAAAACCTTCCGCTTCGAATAAGGTATTTCTTATGAAGCGTTTATTTAATATGAAAATGGTAGAAGGTGGGTCAGTTACTGATCATTTAAATGAGTTTAATACGATCACCAGTCAATTAAATTCTATAAAAGTAAACTTTGATGAAGAAGTTAGGGCTCTTTTAATTTTGTGTTCTTTGCCTGAAAGCTGGAATAGCTTGGTAATCGCTATTAGCAATTTTGTTTCTGGTTCGAATACATTGAAGTTTGATGATGTTGTTGGTGTTATTTTGAGCGAAGAAATTCATAGGAAAAGCTCAGGTGGAACATCCACATCAGGTAGTGTTTTGAATGCAGAAAGCAGGGGTAGAACAAAGGAGAGAGGAAACAATTTTGGAAATCATGGGAAGTCACGAGGAAAATCAAAGGACAGAAAGTCCCAATCTAGAGACAAGAGGGATTGCCGGTACTGTGGTAAGCTGGGTCATTTGAAGAAAGATTGCTGGTCTCGGAAAAATAAAGAAGGAGACAAAAAGGAAGGAAGTAAAGAGGAAAATGTGGTAAGTAATAAATCTGATAAGGATTCTTTGATTCTTTCCCTTGATAATACTGATGATTCTTGGGTGTTAGATTCAGGGGCTTCATTTCATGCTACCCCCCATAGAAGTTATTTTCTTGATTATGTCCAAGGGGATTTTGGGCTGGATTTTATTTAAGGAGATAACGAACCACTGTCAGTTGTTGGAAAGGGAAGAATCAAGATTAAGTTCGCGAGAATGGGAATCATTGGCTACTATATGAGGTAAAGGCATGTTCCAAGTTAAAGTAGAAATTTAATTTCAGTGGGGCAACTAGATGATGAAGGTTGTGTTGTTACATTTAGTGATAAAAAGTGGAAGGTCACAAAGGGTGCCTTAGTGGTATAAAGTGTATTAGGCACCTTATATCTTTGTACAGGTCATATTGTTCCTTCTACTTTAATTGTTACAGAGAAAGGTCAATGTTTAGAAATAGTTGCTGCAATTCAGTAGGTAGAAGATCATAAAGTTGTTGTGGAGTCTGAATCAGCACTGTGGCATAATAAACTTGGGCATATGAGTGCAAAAGGTATGAAATTACTTCATTCTGATAATTTTTTACTAGGTCTAAAATGTGTTATATGGTTATGTAAGAAAGGCATTGTGTATGGAAAACAAAAGAGAGTTAGTTTCTCAAGGATGGGAAACAAAACAAGATGAGAAATTGGAGCTTGTGCATACCACAGGATGTATGGGGTTGGCTGAGGAATTATCTTCTCGGTGAAAGCTCTCTATATTATGTTACATTCATTGATGATTACAGCTAGAAATGTATGGTTGGTTATTTCCTTAAGTGAAATATGACATTTAAAGAACTTTTAAAAAGTGGAAAAGCTTAGTTGAGGTAGAGGCCGGAAAAGGTTAAAATGTCGGATCTTTATAATGGTGGTGAAGTATTACGATTAAAGAGATTTTGAAGATTGTTGTTCCTCTAATGGTATTAGTAGGCATAAAATATTTCCAAAAGGACTCCATAGGAAAATGGAGTGAAAGTTGGTATGAATAGAACAATAATAGAGTGTGCAAGGACTATGAGATTGCATGTTGGGTTGCCTTTAAAAATGTGGGTAGAGACCGTAAACACTATTGTTTATTTAATTAATAGAGGTCCCTCTAATCCTTTGGATTGTGGTATTCCAGAGGAAGCATGGAAAGGTAAGAAGGTGAGTTATTCTTTTCTCACAACCTTCGGTTGTGAAGCATTTGCACATGTAGATTCTGAAAATAGAACCAAGCTTGATGCAAAATCAAAGAAATGTGTATTTATTTAGGATGATATGACATTGATGAATTTAGTTATAGCCCCAGCACAGAGTTTTTAAAATTAGAAATTGCTGAGAAAGCAGGATGTCATATTCAATGAGGAGTGTTGTACAAAGATCATTGCTTTCCCTGGCTTTGTAAGGAAGAAAATGGTCTCATGTTGGATGATATTCAAACAATGATGTTTCAGTGGTTCCTCATCTTTGGGCAGCAGCAGCAGCAACAAATACCACAAACTCCTATTAGGCGATCTTCAAAAGGATAAGTAGACCTCTGAAAGAGTTCTCTCTTTCAGCGTATGCACCCCTATTTTGTTAAGCGATCTTTGGTGAACCCGGGAATATTATGATGAAGCCCCTATCTGGTGGATACCCAAGGGTTGAGTGGGAGCATGGAATGGAAGAAGAAATGGACTCGCCTATTTTAGAAAAACTAGACTTAGAGGAATTCATGCAGTTACATAACGGTGAAACTACCAACAGAAATGGGTTTATAGGCTGAGAAGAGGAAGATGGGAGGTAAAGAAAATATCTAAAAGCAGTTAGTTGTAAAAGGGATTTGCATAGAAAAAAAGATTATTGATTTTGATGGATTTTTTCCTTACTGTTAAAATGACTTCTATTCGTATTGTTTTAAGTATTGTGGCTACTGAAGATTTGCATTTAGAATAGCTTGATGTTAAAATAGCCTTTCTCCATGGTGATTTTGAAGAGGAAATATATATGGAATAGCCACAAGGATTTGAGGTCAAAGGTAAGGAGAAACTAGTGTGCAGATTGAATAAAAGTTTATATGGCTTGAAGCAAGCACCTCAGCAATGGTACTTGAAATTTGATAGTTTTATGGCTGAGCAAGGCTACAGTTGGTATAATTCTGACCATTGTGTTTATTTTAAGAGGTTGGATAATGATAACTACATTATTTTATGTTTATATGTTGATGACATGCTTGTAGTAGGGTCTAACATGGATCACATAAGTGAGCTAAAACAATAGTTAGAAAAATATTTTGCTATGAAGGATTTGGGGGCAGCTTCGAAACAAATCCTTGGTATGAAAATTTGTAGAAATAGGAAAAACAAAAATTTGTTTTAATCTTAGGCTGATTATGTTGAAAAAGTGTTGTAGAGATTTCATATGGAGAATGAAAAAGCTATCAACACACCTTTACCTAGTCATGTTAAATTGACTAAGGATATGTGTCCAAAGATATAAGAGGAAGAAGAAAAAATGTCCAAGGTACCATATGCTTCAACTGTAGGCATTTTAATGTATGCCATAGTATACCACGGGGGCAGGATATTGCACATGTTGTAGGAGTTGTTAGAAGGTATTTCAGTCATCCCGGAGTTGAGCATTGGAATGTGATAAAATGGATTCTCAGGTACTTGAGAGGTACATCCAATAAATGTTTATATTTTGGGGGCTCTAATACGAGGATTTAAAAGGCTATGTTGACTTAGATTTGGCCGAGGGAATATAAATACAGTGGAGTACCACGAGGTATATTCTGATTAATTAGAGACTGTGTGATGAGTTGAATTTCTAGATTCTGAGAAGGTGGTTGCTTTGCTTTATCCACCCATGAAATCCATATTCACCTTGAGGAGGTGGCAAGAGATGATATGGCTGCAATTTTTCATGGAGGAGTTGGGAAAACAACAAGCTAAAAATTACTTGTTTACAGACAGCTAGAGTGCTATACATCTTACAAAGAATTCTGCTCTGCATTCTAAAACAAAACATCTGATTGAGATATCATTTCATTTTAATTGATGTTGGAGGATAGACGAGTCCAAAATTTGGACAAGATACATCTGAGAATGCGAGGGGTATGTCTTGAAGGATCATCATAGAAAAAGCAATTGTAGAAGTGGCAAAAAATTAGAAAAATTAGAGTTAGGCAGCTTGGCTGCGTAAAAATTTGAATAAAGTTATCTATATTAATTTTCAAAATATGTAAGAATAAATTTTAGCAGCAAATTGAGATGTAGTTTCTAAACTACTAGGTTTATTTTAAAAATAAAATCTATTTGGTGAAAATTTGAAATTTCAATGCAAGAGTACTTAAATTTTAGGGAAAAATAAAGTAGGTGTCTGTCTAACCACCCTAACCACAATAAAATGATAATATTTTTTTATAAGATTTTATATATAAGTTGAGGACTCATGTACCGATGTGATGCATTTTTTTTGTATTTTTTTTCCAAGTAAATAATTATTTATGAATTTTTTATTACAACTTTTAAAAAATGAAAAAGCTTGTATGTCTAACCACCTTAACTTGGTCAAAACTTCATGAAATTCATTTCTTTTGCTTTTAATCCTATAATATACGAAGCATAAAATGTGACAGATATTTTTTATTTGAAAAATGTGATACCGTTTGAAAGCTATAGATGTTTTTCAATCAGCTTATCAATCAGGACTTTAGTTGTAATTCAAATAAAAAATAAATAATAATAATTTATTAAATTCAAAGTAAAACATAATTTATATTGGTGGAAAGTTGAGAATATCTTTTAAAAACCCTTTTCGTTTCAACAATTTTGGGTAAAAAAAGTCGTCAGCCACATACCCTACAAAAACCCATCATTTCGCCACTTTTTGGCCCATCATGATCCTGCACATAGCCGTCAATCCAGCGGATATTTTTACGAAGGCAGTGACAAGGGAGAAGTTGAGCTCCTCTTCAGCTTCAGTTGGCCTTCAAGGTTGAATTCAAGTATAACAGAGTAGTAGGGTCCAAGGTACTTATTTCCAGTGGGCACTGTAATTGCAGCAGTGTCGTCCAGGATCAGTCTCCAAGTGGGAGATTGTGTTGGTATGGAGCCTGATCAGTCTCCAAATGGGAGATTGTTGGTATGTGGTGACTGATCATGCTATATTGTATAGCCCATGGTATACTATACACCCCAGCCCCTATCCTTGCCGGGGTCTGGGGCCGGGCTGGGCCTCGGGTGGGGGTTCGGGGGCAGCAACCCCCGAGAAAAAATTTCTTCCTACTTTTTCACGTGATCATCGAAAAAGGGAAAAATCCAATTTTGTAGAACCCTAAAATATGGAAGCTTCTAAGCTTGTTAAAAAGGGGTTCGGATGGGTATTACTGTAGGATGAAAAACGCGATTATTCAAAAGATTGTAATAGGTTTTACACTGGATAATAAAAGTATTGGATGGCTACGGTTTGGTGGATGTAGCCCGGATTGGGTGAACCACGTTAAATTCTTTGTGTTATGATTTATTCTGTGTGTGTTTTAGTTTCTTTGTTTAATACATAGATCTGCATTTAATTGTTAGATATCTGCCATTTCTAACCCTAACAATTGGACCAATAATTCACAAAGAAAAAATGTCAAATCAAACCCATAAATAAATGATACAAGGTGTCTACAATAAGCTAAGTCATCCTACACAAAAAAAATTCAAGAAGGCATAGATAAACTAGAAAGACCTAAAACCTTATGTACAAAGAAACCAAGAAAAAATATTAAATTATAAGAAAAGTTAAAAACTAAATGATGGATATTGGGTGATAAAATCTCCTAGTCATGGGAGGAAATACCATAGTGTATATGGATATGTCAATTCGTGTTGCACAAATGTCAAAAGTATGGTTAGAAACATTAAACAAAAAATTATAGTTTATAATTCATAAAACACTCCATGGAAAGTTTAGTTTAGAAATGTGGGTCCCATTTAGTATGCAAAAATATACACAAGAGAGCTCAAAGCATAAAAAAAAGACTCAAACAAAAGAAATCAAGCATTTACCTTATACCCAATTGTACGTCCATTTGAACCAAAGAGGTATTTGCACCCAAGTTGAAAGATCTTAAACAAAACCTCTCAAATACCTTTGGATGCACACTATAAATGTGGATATGTTCAAGATTAGGATGTGAAATTGCAGCTATGTTGGTAGCTAGCTCAAGTGTCATAACTTCGCATTCAAGGTTTATGTGTTAAAGATGATGGATTCAATCTTAGATTTATAAATTTTTGCTAGGATGAATGGAGGGAAAGAATTTGATATTGGATCATGAGTTAACCCTAATTAACGGTGGAGTGGATTTGGAGAGGTCAAACTCATTAGCTAGTTATCTCATGTTGATTGATGAGTTAACTAAATTGATTGATTAGTTAACTATTTTAATTGTTTCATTGATTTAAAATTATTTTTATTTAATTATTTATGGATTATGTATTTAATTTTAGTTTATCTAGTATTTGTGAGAAATTAATTTATTTAAAATTTTGAATAGTTGGTGGGAAGATGATTTATTTTAAACATAATTAAATAATAAAAATAATGTAATTAATTTGATTCTAATGATGGTGGACTACTTAAGGTAGGATGAATTATTCTAGTAAGTGGATAAGTGATGAGATTCAATGTCCACGCTATAATTTTTTCATAGCGAATATATTAGAGTCACTCATAGCAATTGATATGGTGACACAAAGTGCATGGAATTTGAGATCGATGGTAGTGGGGAAAATTTTATGAGACAAAGAAAATGTAAAGGTGACTTGAGGGTATTGTGAACCTCATAGAAAATAATAGAAATGATGTAATATAGTAGATAGATCTCACAACCTAGTAAGAGAAATTTACCAAAATTTATTTAGAAAATAGATCAAACTTTTGATGCAAGAAGCACCATACAATGCTCCTTATTGAAGGATGCCACTCCACACTCTATCTCAATATGAGATTCTAACACATACAATATTCTTCATATCTCATATGAGTCTCTTTCTCTTATTATATACTATCATCTACCTACTACTAACACTCACTCATACATATAGAATAAACACTTCTCTTCTAATTAAGTAATGGGATTATTTATAAAATATATGCACCCAAATCTATTATTTATTACTACCTAATTAATTAGTGGGTTCACTTTTGTGATTATAAATTTTAGCCTTAAGTAAACTTGAACTGTGAATTTGAACATTTTTTATTTTGACATCAATAATATGTTTATAGACATTGTTGGTAAATGTTGTTTAGGAGCTTGTTAGGCTAGAATTTCTCGCTTTTATTGTTGACATAAATGCAACATGTTGATTAATAAGTGTGTATATAATATATTAAAACTTGACATAATATTTAGTATTAATATATTGGGTGTTTAATGTCTAGTGCTTATGACACATAGTGTATAAAGTAGTATGCTATTATTAGCATGTTATTTTGTTTCTAGTGTATGCAAATGCCAATTTTTATTACCTACTAGACACAACTAGTTTCTTCGAATCAAGATGTTCATTAACAATTAAGTTTGTTTTAATTTTGTCATATTACTTTTCTGTTTCATTTTACATGTTCGTTAAATTTTCTATTCAATTTTATCATGGTGTAATAATAATAGAAATAATATTCTATTTTTCTATTTTTCTTCTTATTAGGACTTTTAATGAGAAGACATTGGGGATGACCTAAGTTTTATTGTGCAGTGGGCCTGCCTTGTGTTGAATTATAGGTGTTCGCGAGGATTCGATGAGGTCAGCAGACTTGTAAAATAGTGGTGTGTGGAGTTCATATCGCTAACTAGACCTATTTTTTCGCATGGTGTGAATAAAGAAATTCCTAGCGCAGCCCACGCTAGAAAGTATGGGAGAATCATTTGAATTCAACCTCTCCTTAAACAAAACAAGCATGTGGATGACATCATAGCCGATTACATCACCCCAAGCTCAACATAAAAAAACATTTGTTTACTAGTACTTCATGTTAATAAGTTTGGTATACTGTAAATATGTTTTTAAAAACAATAATATAATATATAACTTTAAATGTGTATTAAATTAGTTTATAATAGTTAAAATGAAAAAGTTAGTAATGTGTATTTTGTTACTATTTTCTATTGTTTTTACTCCTTCAACTATTCCAACTACTAGTTGATAGTTGTCATTCTTGTATTCTTGTTTTGTTTAATACAAAAAAAATGAAAAATTTGAAAAAGTTAGTAAGGTGTAAATTTGAAATTTAAATTTTAGAAGTTTATGATTGTTGTATTAGGAACATTTTTAATGTTGAAATTTTTATTAAAAAAAAGTATAATAAGTCGATTTTCACATAAAAAAAGCGAATGAGTATAACTAATCAAATTTTTATCATTATAAGTTTTGACAGTGTATCATAATTTTTATTGATAGTGCTAGCAAGTTTTGATAATAATACAAAAGTTAAATACAGTCTAGTTATGCAAATTTTAATAGAAGTGCAAGAACTTATCCTCCAAACTTAGTATTTCAATCTCTTCAAGTGCAAAATAATTCTATTTTCATAATATACTCACTTAGGATCAAGACTTAAATCCACTAAAGTTTGTGAAAATATAATGTTTCAAGAAAACTAATGGAGAATGAATGACTAAGGCTCAAATTGTGACAACAATGATATGGAGTCATCCTTTAGCTTCTTTTTCATGAGAAAATAAGAATCAAACATGTGGCTTCATCTAAAGGAAATAGATAAACACCTAAAACCAACATGAATAACTCAACCATTTGATGTGAGGCCTCATCTAGTTGTCACTCAATAAAATTCCAACATATCACCACTAAAATTTAGTGTAGACACAAAGCTATGAGCACTAAATTGAATAAATGACATAGGCCTACAATGAACTTGTCACTAATGAACACATGGACACATGATGACATTGAGTGAGCCTAATGAAATTTGAGTGACTCTCAAAAAAATTTCACAAGCAAGTACTTGCTTATTTATCTTATAAGCAATGGAATTTAAACATCTTCACTCCACGTCACATTAAAATACATATTTAATAGCCAACTCATACATTTTTACTAATGAATAGAAGTATTAAATAGTTGAGAATTATTAAATTTGAGATTAGTAGTCTCAAAGAATTAGAAGATTATTGAGGTTTCTATGAATGGCCAATTGATAAGTTGTAATGAATAAAAATTAACCACATTCTAGGCTCATTTTAGTGCTTAGCAAGGTATTACGTAGGAACAAAGTGCTAATTTTTTTTACTTAATTGCATGGTGACATAACATTTGAATTTGGAGATTTACAATAGTAGGGTAGCACTAAGGAAATGAAGACTAAAATAAAAAATCAATCAAGGGGCGTATGCCGATTGTTGGTGACTTCACAAGTGATTATAGTAAGAAATTCAAATTATTTTGCATTTATCTAGTTAATGATTTGATAATGCCAGGATGAATTTGAGCCATTAAATTCAAAGATAAGAGGATATGAGATAGATAAATAAGTAATTAATAGACTAAAAGACTAGGAATAAAAGGAGATTACATGTCACAACATGGTGAATGTGGGATATTGGCTATTAACAAATGTAAAAGTATGAATATCAATATTTTATGTGAAAGCAACAAATTTTAAATTGGAGTCACATTCATCATCAATCATGAGCACGATTTAGTAGATAGAGAAAAAGGGAAATAAAATATCATTTAATTAAACAAGTCTTTGGACAAGGTGATTTAATGGTAGATCTATCAAATAAATATAAAATCCATAGTCATAAGTCATTAGGGAATTAAAGAATCATAAACCTTGTTACTTGAGGAAAAAATTGAACCCTTAAGAGAATTCCCAAAACATAATAAGAAATAGAACCCCACAAACCCTTGGGTTGATAGTAATAAATGATTTTAGATAAATAGAGAAGGCCACTACATTTGTGTTTGTCATTGTGTCATTCATAATAACATTGTATAGTGATTTTTAGATGTTAAATTATTTTATTGTTGGTCTCCTAAGTGTTGTGTTGTCTCACAACATGACCCATTTTTCTTAAAGAAACATGGGGATCCCTACCTTGAGAATTTTTTGCTTATCTCATCTTGAGGTGATAAAGGCTTCGTCCTTTTTGATAGCTTGTTTGGTGAAAATTGAAAATATTCTTAAAATGACATTGATTTCTTGTTGAAGCAATTTAACATTGGCTAAGATTGAATAGCTATATTTTTTAGGAAATTTGGGTCTTGCAAAACTAGATATTACACTTTAGGCTTTTTGTATGGTAAAGCATAATGTCCCATATCCATAATAATTCTCATAAAGTTTAGAAGAAATTTAATAGTAACTCAACAAGGTTTGCATCACTAACTCAATCCTTCATAATTAATCAAACCCAAAATATGTTTAAATTAGAAATAGCTAATTTCCTTCAAAGATTGTAATGCTGACTAAACCAAATAAGGGATGTTGGTTCTTAATCCAAATTTCAGTACAAAAGGAAGGGTTTTGTTTAAAGGAAAATCATAATTAAGGTATGAGGTTAAATAATTATGATTAATAAACTTGAAAGTGCTCACATATCATTACTTTAATGAGAAAAAGAAGAAGCTAAATTATCAAACAATTTTCTTATTGTGAAAGATAATCTACCAAATATCATGTGATTTTCATATCTGATAAGAATGTCTCAAATTCCTCTATCAACCAAAATTTATGAAAAAGATCCATTAGAGCTCTTAAGTGGATTTATAATTGATTTAAGAGAAAATTAATCACAAATGGTAAATTTAAATTGAAAGGATTATTTGATTGATGTGGCTAGAATGGTTTATATTGTGATATTGGACTTAATGATAAATGAATTTTTTATGTTTTCATATATGAAGGTTGATGTGAATTTTTCTTGAATTAATTGATTTGATGTAAGGTGTTATGGATTTAAAAGAGTAAAGTGATTTACCAAGTGACACAAAAATCCTAAGGAATGGTAGAAGAAGTGAATGTGAAGGTGAAGATTGAGTTCTAGATCTAGATGTGGGAAAATAACCTGATGCAAGAATTCATACATTAAGTTGTGAGTACTTTAGAGCATGCTACAATGGGATTAGTTTTGAGTATAGGTGACAAAAAGAACAAAGGATAAATTTATAAAGGGAAAGAGTTGACCAAAGCTAGATATTGGAGTATAAATTGAGGGATAATTTAAACAAAAATTTCATCAACCACAAGGATGCATGACTATTATCTATAATTTTGAGGTTTTAGTGAACCATCAGTGAAGGCTACGTCAAGAGGATACAAATTTGATCAATTCTTCTAAAACTATTTGCTAATAGCCCATGTGTAGAAGATATTTTTCTTTCCACATATCTAATGTTGATCCACTTATTTCTATCTCACCATGTGCAATGTTGTAATAAACCTCTATCTTAGTTTTATAAAGTAGGTAGGAGGTTGTCTTTATTAAGATTAAAAAAATATTGAGATAATAGAGCTTGAATTGGAACATCACCAATTTAACTTTTATTTCATATTTTCTATTCATTTAAGTAAAGACTTGTCCATACTGTAGAGGTTTCTAGTGCTGACACTAACTCATTTGACTACAAAATCCAACAAAAATGTTTGATGAAATATGTATAATTTCATGTATCATCGAGTGCTTGTAAAATTTGATGTGTAATTTTAAAAATTTTAAAAGTTTATCCTCGACGTTCGTCGAATGTTTAACGAACCTGGGTTTCGTCGAAATTTCGACAAACATGAAAAATAAGAAAAAAATCAAATTGTGGCCGACATAAAGAAAAGTGAGTTCGCTGATTTATTGTGACAGTGTTTTTCTCTACTTGAGATAGTTTGTGGAGAACTAAGGACAATTTTCTTGGGAAAAATCAGAAAAAATTCAAGAAGATATCGCAAGGTTGAGGGTAGTCATTGTCATTCTGCAAAATTCAGTTGTGAAGTCAGATTTGTAGTTCCAGGTTTGAAAATCATATTTTAAAGCAACATCTTATCAGATTTCATTTTTAGAGGTTTAGGGTTTTGAGAATTTCATGTCTAGATTTTGTTGTGTGGAATCACCATAAGATCACAACCAAGGAACATATTCTTGTGACTATAAGTATGTGATCCATAACTCTATTGGTCATGTGGCACAGTTGTGCTATAACAAATACATGATGCATTCATGTGTGACCCAAGTTTAATGTGGCTATGTTGTGATAGAAATGGATGCACTCAAATAATGTAGTTAATTCAGGTTGTATAATGTAGGTGTCAATAATCATTGGGCACATTCAGGTTGTCTCAAGTTTAATAGGTTATGATATAATTATAGCATGATCCAAGAGTGATTACCTCTTGCTGCAATAAAGAGCCTATAACTCTGGTTGATATGCAGAGTGGTTGTGTTATATCAATTATGTAGTCCATTCAAGCACAACCCATGTTTAATGGGCTATTCTAGAGAGTGATCAAGATTTTCTAAACCTTATGAATGTTACTTAAAAGTGTATAGCTTAAACTACAAACCAAGTTTGTTACATACTTGAATGCAATCTTGGGTTACCACAAACTATAATAATGTGATCTGCTAATAACCATTATGGAAAGTATTAAAGCAAGACCCATGCTATATAGGATACATTTCCCTGATCAGGTTTACATACCTTAATGATCAAACACAAGCTTCCCACACACTCTAGGATACAATCCAAGATCATACCACAACTTTGTCAAGACAACTAATTTTCTGACCCAAGATTTAAGGTTGTTTTTTAATACCAACAGAAGCATTGGTAAGAGTATGATTAGGGTACAAACCCTAGGCCTCCATAGAAACATAAACAATAACTCTAGTAGATTAGTGAGGTTGCAATACTAGAAATATTGAGACATTGTAGCTAATAACAAAATCTTGCAATCTAAAGATTGTAGCCAATAACAAGCCACACTATGTAGCTTAGTGACATTTGTAAATGCAATCTACAGTAAGAAGAATGATAATCAATTGAGATGTGACAGTCAAAAAGAGGCTGAGCAGTGAGAAGATAATAAAGCTCAAATTTTGCATAGTAAACTGGAGATTTTAACAGTGAGTTTCCTTACCCCCTTTCTGACCTTAAGGGTTTTTCAAATACTTTTGGTAGTGTTAGACAAGGAAAATGCAATCAGGGAATGACTGTCCAAATGAAGTAACAATGTTAATCATAGGTTCAATTTTTCTTCTTAGCCATTAATGTATAATGGAGGTAGTGGATTGCATGTTTGAGCAGTGGTTTGAAACTCATCAAAGATGGGAGAATAGTGAATAATAGCTTGTGGACTGTTAAGTAGTGTCAATAAGTTGAAGGATCTTAAGATCTACAATACCATGAAACAAAGAATCCCCTATAGTAAGTAGGCAGTCTATAGGGAATAGTTTGATTTTATAGAAGTATGCTCATGAAAGGAATCTTCAAGTGATAGTGAGTGAGTTGTTTGAGATTGCAGTTGAGGGTGCAATACCTAGTCTTAAAGTAAGTTAGCAAAGCAGTAAATGTGCAAGAAAATCAAATCGTACACAACAAACAATTCACAATGTTATCTTGCATAATTCCTTGAGTTTGAAGAAAAAAATCTCATTGTATCTTGATGAAAGTGGTGAACTTAATGGTCAATCACTGGCAACCATGATTTTAAAACATGCTATTGTGCTTATGGAGGCAACATTTTAAGCAAGGCAGTGAGTGGTGGTTTGGAACAATGGAAGGTATGAAGGACTTGCTTTATATACATACTATGCAGTCTAGCTTAAGAAAACATTTGTAGAAGAGATTGAAGATCGATTATGGAACTCAAGGGTTACCATGAAAATGATTAAAGCAAAGACTGAGATTTATTTAAAAGCCACGGTCATGAAGATATTAAAGATGTCACATGAAAAACCCTAGTAGCTAGAGTAATGAATATAGTGCCAAAGAGGATAGTGTGTTGGGGCAGATTTAGGAGATCTCCACATTATCTAATTATAGGGAAATACATCATTTATTTATTTATTTAATTAAAATAAATCATTCTAAACCCTATATAGGATACATTGATACTTCAAAAGCCTCTGAAGGAATTTGATATTATGCAAATATATGTCAAGTAAATACCTAGATTACAAATAGTAGTGGGAACAATGTAAGATTTGTTGAGGAGAGCAGGAATGAGATAAGCAGCAATGAATCCTATTCCTCCTTTCACACACATCTCCTCACCATTCTCTATCATTCTTTACTAAAACACTTCTCTATTTTGGCAATCTATGCTTGAAAATAATGTTTTGACGAAGGTTTTAGAGTATGTTTATTAAAATGAAAACTCCATTCTGGTGGGCTACACCTCAAAATAAGATTTTGACAAAAGTTTTAGGGTATGTTTATTAAATTTTTAGAGTATTTTGGTGGGCTATATTCTTGATTCCTTAAATGATTTATTCAAATGGATTGTGACTAAATAAATAACTAACTATTTAGTCATTTTTATTTGTGTGACTAAATAATTTTCAATCAACGACCAAAATAGTAATTTATTTACTCATTTATAGCCGAGTTGCAAAAAATGAGCAGAATTTAGTCATTTTTAGTTGTTGTGACTAAAATTTTTAGTCACCTAGTCATTTATTTGCCAAATTCTACTAGTGTGTGCTTCTTTGTACGATTAGGGCTCTCTCAATGTTGAGGGCCCTAGGGATAAGCTCGTCATAAGAAGTGACACATTGCATCTTTAACTAAAAGGATAAATACATATTGACATTAGCAATGATGATTCCAAATTGTTGCTCTTAGGAATGGGTCACTTGCTCTTACTAGCTCGCTACCTCAATTGTTGTAGAAAGTTTGTGATCAAGCTCAATATTATGATTTTAGGAGTCTAACGGTTGGAAATCATAGTAAAATCATAATTTAATAAGTTTTGAAATTAGCATTTTAAAGTGTTTTTTGGGGTCATTAACTTCAGACTATCTTCTCTTTTGCAGGGGTGGTTGCATGCCAAATTTTTTTGGTGTAAAATATCAGAATTATTAGATTTTGTTACCTGTCTATGAATAAAAATTATTGGAGTGTGAGTTTGATAGTTTTTGAAGATCTAAATAGTCAAGCTTGGTAAAGAAAAATCATGTTAGATAATATTAGTCTAGTAAAAAATGAAGAGACACTTGATAGATTATGGGCTAGATTGAAAAGAAAGGGTGATGGGAAATGTTATTGTCCTTGCAATAATTGCAAGGGCTTAAAGACAAGATGACTTTTAATCACAACGGCTAAGAAACATTGTAGGAAACATGGTCACGTTGAAGGGGGGCATGGTTATCATCCATTGGTAAGTTGTTCATTATATGTGTTTATATTGATTGAATTTGAAAATGTTTATATCATTTTAATATTATATATATATAATCACTTGATCATGATCATGGTTTATTTGTGTCTATCATTATTATAAAGGTGGGGTGCCCTAGGGAAGATGATATGGATTATCACGGCCCAGAGAATGTGGTTTTGCAAGCAGACGAACATGGAGCTGTGAATATCGAAGATGAAGTTAATAATCCTATGGAAGAAGATGATCATGCGCTAGAAAACATAGTTGAAGATGATGATACAAATACATTGATCCATGACACATTTTGTGGAAGAGCTAATCATGGTGATCGAGATGACTTTGATGATGTTCATGATTTACCTGTACTTGAGAAGGCATATGAGCCCTTTATGAAGGCTCCCAAACAACTCTTCTCTTTGATGTATTTTTGTTGTTGAACTTGAAGGTTATGAATGGTTTATCAAACATAGCAATCTCATGGATGTGGTATGTCATATATGTCATCTTTTCTATCTATTTTAATTGTTGTTAATTCATCACTAGTAAATTAAAGATGAAATATGTACCATTAATATTCTTTATATTAACAATTTTTTTTTTTTTTGATTGATTGGTGAATGTTTGTTACCACCATCAAATATTTTACCTCACTCATACCAAGATTTATCTGGCATTATGGAAGATATCAGAATGGAGTATCAAACAATAGATGCATGTCCCAATGATCATATTACATATCATAAACAATAGGAATTTGCAATAGAATGCCTGAAATGTCATATTAGTAGATATCAAACAGATCAACTAACAAAAAAGGTTCCTCACAAGGTTCTTCGTTATATTCCCATTATTCCACGTATGCAACGATTATTTAGGTGCGAAAGCTTAGCTCAATTTATGGATTACTATGCATGGAATAGAAGTGGAGATGGCATTCTTCGAATGCCTGTGGATGGTTCTGCATTTAGGGACATGGAGGAAACATGGCCACACTTTAAAGAAGAATCTCATAATCTCATGCTTTCATTGGGAGTGGAGGGTGTCAATCCATTTGGAGAGCTGAGATCTATTTACTCGGTGTGGCCTATTTTTGTTATCAACAATAACATTCCTCCATGGATGTCAATAAAGAGGGAGCACATAATGTTGTCAATGATTGTTCCAGGTATTTGTTTACATGTTATAACGTTCGACTACACTTTAACAATATTAAATTTTATGTAGATATCATGCATGTTTTTAAAATAATCTATTCATTATATATAATTATAAAAATTGACATATTTAATCGAATTATATATGATCTTGCATGTCTTCAAACAAAGGGAAAATTTACATGTCCAATTTGTGGTCCAAAGATGAAATCTCGTCGTTCAACAAGTTTAGGAAAGCAGGTGTTTGATGAGTATAGGAACTTCCTCCATAGAAATCATAAGTATCGAACTACTGAAAAACATCTTTTCAATGTGAAAGAAGAGACTACATCAAAACCATGAAGAATGACACCTCGCCTATGGAAGTTGGAATATAATAGAATTAATCGTCAAGGTTATACATCAGATCAAATTGTTTATCTATCATATATGATATGTTTTGAATTTATATTTTATATTGTGTTTTGTTTACTCATGTTGTAATTGAAAATGATTGCCGTTGTTAATTTGTTTAACTTATATGCTTCATGAAGGTCATCAAGGCATTAATAGTCGGCTTCCACAGGGACTGAAAAGTTATCCTAGACAATTTAGTAGGTTGCCCTACTATGAGAAGCTACAAATTGTGAATTTGTTTGATACAATGCATATAAGAAAGAATATAACAAAAAAATTATGAAAAATATTGGATGGAAGGCATGACAAAGAAAAAATTGCCAAAATTTGTAGTGACATTCAGGAAGCCAATCATGCAATGAAAAATATCATTCAATTAAATAGCGATGGAGACCAAATTAATATAAGTGCCCTTCCTTGGTTATTAATAGAGAAGCAAAGCAATGCTATAAAAGAAGTCATACGAAAAATTTGATATCCCACAGGATTTGCTGCGAACATAAACAATATAATAACAAAGAAAGCTGAATTTGGGTCAGGGATGAAAACGCATGATTGACATACCTTCATGAAGGTAATGATTCTAGTATATTATATACACTTGTATAATGCATGTACTTTTCAGTGTATTATGTTTACTACTTTTGGAAAAATAATGAAAAGATCATTTTATAATTGTTGTAGTACGTTCTACCTCTATCTCTCCCAGACAACTTTCAAAACAATGTCAAGCAAGTTATATATGATCTTGGAAAATACATGAGGTAAGTAGCGATATTTTTTCATTCGTTGTATACATCTTATAATTGCCATTTGTTTTATTTGTTATGTAATATACTGTAAATTTTTGTTAAATCTCGTTAATATATTTGTGCCTTGAATCACTTGTAGATGGCTATCATCTAAAGAAATCCATAAAGAAGATATAAATTATTGGAAGAGAAAAATTTCTCATACACCAAGTTGAGGAGATTGAATTGTGTGGACCTGTACACACAAGGTCAATGTGGCTAGTTGAGAGGAACTTGAAATTTTTGAAGGCTTTGGTTAGACAAAGAGCACATCCTAAGGGTTCTATTGTGGAGGGATATATGGTATACCAGACCATGGTGTACATTAGTGAATATCTTGCTAAGTTTGCAATAAAGATCCATGTAGATCGCATTTGGGATCCCAACTCCATTAACAAATTCGAAGGGGAGTACCTAATGGGGAAAGGTAGATTGAGGAAAGTGAGAGGTAATTAGAAGATGGTCATGGAGATTAATTGGAATACATTTTACATATGGTTCTTATGTATATTGTACTTATTTAATTTTTAATCTTCAATATACATCAATTATAAATTAACATCGTATATTGTGGTATTTAAATAATTATACGTAATTTGTGAATTTCAAATTTTTTTTTATACATTTGGTTGAGAGTGGGATGCACTACATTTGTATGTTGCAAACAATCTTGATTGGATGACGGTATGGATTAAACGATGTCAACAATATGGTCGCGCATTAACATGGGAAGGTGCGGCTTCATTGGTTAAAGGAGGTCATCATAATGGAGATTCCAATGTTACACAAAGGGAAATTGATTTAGCATATGGTCTAAGAGATAAAAAGGTACGTATAAATAAATTAATCACCCATATTATTTAATTATTTTCAATTATATTGATGCATATATATGTTGAGATTGTTTTCTTTGCATACATTCGGCCAAGAATAAATATGTTTATCAACTGACGATATTGAAATATTTTTTACATGTTTGACATATTGCAGGTGAAACACCACAAGGCTATGTGGTGCAATGGTCATAAATTTCGAATCAAAATGTTGGATGACATGAAGAAAACTTGTGATTCTGGTATAACTGCAGTCTTTTAGGTGACTAATGTTTCATCTATAAGTGACATACATCTAGAGGTCTCAGAAAATCGATACTATGGAATTTTGGATGATATACTTGAGTGTGAATTTAAGTCCTTTAGATTAATTATTTTCATCGTCCTATGGTATAGGCTACGATTGAATGAAAATGATCTTGAGAGAACTATTATTGAACATATAATGGATTTACCATGGTTAATACAAGGTTGATCGAGCGAGCTGGAAATGAGCCCTATGTTCTTCCAAGCCAATGTGAGTAGGTATTTTACTCAGAGGTTCCAAGTAAACCAGGTTGGTCATTTGTTGTTAGACATGATCCAAGAGGAAGGCCAGTAAAGTATAATGTGGTGGAAGAAGAAGATACTGAAGAACTAAAAGATGATGTAGATGACGATCAGGATCAACAATTAGTTGATGATGTCCCTGACAAAGATGTCGAAGAGGAGGAACTAGATCATGATGATGTAGGAGTTAATGTTCATGAAGATGATATCTGTGTGGATGAGGACATTATCAAAACTATATCGATGATGATGATGATATGACCAATCCTTACAACGTCAAATATAGATCGGATGATACATACAAAGAGTTGGATGAAGAAGAAGATCAATGACATGGAAATGTATGAGTTATGTGATTATATTATCTATTTGATATTAATTTCTTGATAGAATTATATTTGACTTATGTGGTTGCATAATTAATTCATGATGTTTTTAATTTTTATGCCATTACATAATTAATTTAATGATGTACTTTTTAATGTTTGAAAGGTTAAAAAATTAAAATATTTCAATAGTGATGTTAACAACCTTGAAATTAGTGTGTTTTATGTTTCATGTGATCATAAAAGATTAAAAAGTTAGCTGTAGAGGTGGTTGTTCAGTGGTTGATGTGTAAAGTCCTTTAAAAGTCATAAAGTGATCATTGTAATGGTTGTTGATGGTTGAGGATTTAAAATACAAGCTCTTGACATTCAAAAATCTATGTTTTTCTTTAAATTTTTTGTATTTTTCCTGTTATGCAGCACTGTACGGTCACATGCAGCCATATTTTGATGTGAAATCAATTCCAGGTGGTGAAGATATGTGTTAGATTTGATTTGAATCTGATTTGAGGGCTTAAGGAGTTGATTTGAGTTAGAAAGCTTCATTTCTTTGCATACAGCCTGGTTACCCTATTTTTGAGGGTTTTGTAGTCCAAACATGATATAAAGGGGCTCTTTCACTTTTTTTGATTATTGTAGCTTGTGTAAGAGGCCCCATGGATACTATTTAATTGTAGGATGCATGAATATGGCATAGGATGAGAAATAAAGAAGGTATAACTGTGCTGTCCTCAAGAGTTTTGTGAAGAAAACATGTGAAATGAGAGGTACTTTCTGGCCTGATGCTTGTTTGCTCCTTCATTTTTCTATAAGAAGGATTTCAAGGCCAGAAGTATGGGTTAGCAAGTTAGATATTTTTTGGTCGAGTCTAGGTAGAGTTGCAGAGCAAATTGTAAAGTTTGATAGTTTTAAGGAAAATGCAATTTAGGTTTTGAGTCATTCTGTAGTAGGTTTTGAATTCATGGGGATTTCATGTTTTATGACAGTACTAGAATTTGAATTGAAATGATTAATTCAAACCCATGTCTCCCAATTGTACATGCATATCTGAGTTTTGAATAAGATAATCAAGGGTTGTCTCATTCATCTCACTCTTGTGGTGTGTATGATTTTTGTTTTAGCTTTAATTCAAGGAATTAATTAAAATGCTTGAATGGAATTGTAGGTGGATATGTTATGTATAAGGATTTGATAAGTAGTATTGGGCTAGAATACATGTTGATGAAATTGTAAAGCAATGTTCTCAAGGATCTTATATGTTATGTGTTAAATTTGTCATAAACCCTTAGATGTTTATGAATTTGACTCCCTCAATGGATATATGGCACTGATGTAAGTTGTACTAATTTGTATGGTTCAAGTATTTTGTTTGTCTTTACCTAGCACTTGCTAAAATTGCAAATCAATGACTATTTTACACTATGGAATGTGTTGTAGTTATCTCATGCTCCAAATAGTTGATATTACTGATGAACAACCAATTCTATTAGTATTATTCTATTATGTTGAGAGGCTCTATTAAATGAGATTATTTTTTGTTGTTAATATTGTTTATGATAATGGTGCAGAGGTTGTAAACACATTAAGGGATCACCCTCTCGGGTCTTGTAGAGCCCAAAGTGTAGGAGGTCTTTAAAATCCTCTCGGTTGGTCTAGGTCCTTTGAGCCCCTTGATTGGAGTTGGAAACATAGGTAAATTAGGAAGACCAACCCCATATAGTAAAACAACCAACACCAGAGGGGAGAGAATAGAGGGAGAATGAGAGAGAGGGAGAGGAGTGGAGGTAGATAGATGGTAGGGGGTAGGGGTAGCAGGCGGAGGGAGGCGGGGAGCGGAGCGAGAGAGACTTGCAGGAGATGCTGTAGAGGGCCTAAGGGTTTAGAGTTTAATGGGTTAATGGTTTAGGGTTTAGGGTTAAAGGTAGAGGGGAGAGAGATAGAGGGAGTGAGTGAGAGAGAGGCCTAAGAGAGGGAGAGGGGGTATGAGGGAGAGTCTTGAGAGAGAGAGAGGGAGGGAGTGGGAGAGAGATAGAGGGTAGAGGATTTAAGGATTTAAGGGTTAAGCTTATAGTGGAGAGACTTAGGAGTGAGAGAGAGAGAGAGGGAGGGAGGGAGGTGGTGATGGTCAAAATAGCACAACAACATTAAACTGAATATCACTATCCTATTTCTCCTGAAAGAGAAAGATAACATATAGTAATCTAACTCCCAAGGTCCTAGTAGTTGGTTCTCAACTGTGTTGATATTGCTCAATGGTCAATGTGATTGTAATTTTCAAGGGGCCTTTGCTGGTAATAAAGAACAAGAATGCATAACATCGGGTAGTCTACGTTTGGGGGGTTTTAAACAAAATAAAAAGATGAAACAGAGCTTTGAATCATAGAAACATGAATAAAATCCTTATGTATCCAAACATGTAGATCGACAATGAGTGTTCATTCTACCTAACCACAACTACAACAAGATGCAATCCATAGAATCAACTATGTTACTGCATACATCCGTAATGCTAATTCAAATATCATAAAATTTCACTATCCTTACTTCAAACTAATCATTCACTCATCATTCAAAACACAGATCAAATGAAATACAATAGCAATCTAAGTCACAGATAATCCAATGACATGACTTTGAATCCAGTTCCTTCTATTGATTTTCATCAAATAAAGAACAATTAAGCACAACAAAACACTGGCGTATGGATTAATCATATATTATTAACCTTATCCAAAAATGGATCCAAACTTTAAAAGTCTTGACATAAAAACATATGAGAACTTGTAAAATCAAGCTTTTTACTAAACTGTTCAGAGTATCTTTCTAAAATATTAAAAATCCTAAATCTAGTTTTTATCTTCTATTCTCAGGTGGCTAATCTTTCTTCAATTCGCCGACCTTTACAAAGTAGATTCTAATAGTACATATAGAGTGCCACATGCACGAATTTCTCAATCATTAATCCAGATCCGCAATTCATGGAGTCAGAACTGAACATAGAAGTAGACCTAAGAACCCCTTTTCAAGGCTAATTACATCATTGTAAGAAGGAAAATCTGATACTTCAAGAGGAAGATGAAGCACACGGATCAGACTCAGAGTAGAGCTTATGTCAATATCCACAGAAAGAGGAGAAGATAAAATGGAGTATGACACCAAGAGTCAATCACTTTTGCACTAAATGCTCCTGAATGTACTCGTCATAACTGGAGAAAATCTGCTAAAGAGTATCCAAATCTGGCCCATCCAACCAAGCACTTTTAAATTTGACTCTTTCAAAATCTACGGAAACCAAACTTTGCATCCCCTTTAGCTCGATCAACTCCTTTTTGGAAGTTCTTATCTCCTCATGGATATCCATAAATTGATCTAGCAATAAACTCTCCCCATCATCTCCCTTTTGCATGATTTCCTCAAACCTGCCCCTCCATTTCTCCCTTAGTCTATCCAAAGATAGGCCTTCTTTGTTTGAGGAATCTGTGTTGATTATAATGACCACAACTGCCTCTAACTCAACCATCTGTTGATGCAAGTCCTTGCTCATTTCTCGGACTTCTTCTTGATGTGTATGCATAGCCCTAGATTTATATCTTATGATACTTGCAGTATTTTCCAAAAAATCTTCGTTACCTTGCTCAAGAATTGAATATTTTAACAAGGTGTATTTAGGCACTTTGCTGATATCCTTCATCCTTTTAACATATTCCTTGTATTCACTATCTTGCTTATCCAAATCCTTACCTTGCCGGTCCAGATCTTCTGCTAACTCGAGAGCAGCTCCATGAATCTTAGAGCCTTCAACAAGAATATCATCAACTTCTCGATTGAGCTTATCCAACCATTTATCCATCATTCCCACCTTACTTTTCATCTGAATCAAATCATCAGCTTCCCTCTTTGTTAACAACACTGGGGATTCAGGAGGCGCAGCCTGTTGAGAAATGGGACTAGAAACATCTTTTAAGAAACCATGAAGCTGATCCAATTGAGCCTTAAGCTCATCTTTCCTTTGCTTGTCCTTGATCATTCGGGTTTTGGTTGAAGAGGCCACAATATCAATCAAACTCATTTATTGATTTCTTGTAGGCTTTCCCAGATTTACCGCTCCCAACTGATAATCAGTTATTTGCATGTCATCGCGGTTCTTCTCCATTATAGGAATGGCACACTCAGCAATGATCTCCCCAGCCTCAGTGAGCCTAGTGGAGTGAAGAACCCAAGACTTTTTCTTTGGCTTCTCTTTTCCAATTTCCTTCATCATTTCTTCCTAGTTCAACAGCTGTGGTTGAACAACTTGTTTTCTCTCCAAATCCAATTTTAGCCAAGTTGGAGCAATAGGGGTAGTGGCTGCATGGGCTGAAGAGGAAGCAATAGTGGTGGAAGATAGGGGTTGCAACAATGTAAGATTTGGTTGAGAATCAACCTCTTGCACATTTTCCTCCTGCATATTTTGTTGATCACCTTTCTCCCCTTCCCGTGCTATCTTTTCGGCTTCCTCTCTATCCTTCTGATTTTGTAGCCTCTTAGCCTCCAGCTTCTGCCTTAAGCATTCTTCTTCTTCTTTCCTCTTTTCAAACATTTCATCATGATTTTTTTTCAATATTTCAACATAATCCCAGGCTTCCTTAGATTTCTTTGCATGTTCAGCCAACTTAGCAGCCTCCTTTTCCCTTTTTAAGTGTTCTTGCTCTTCCATTTTCCTATAGGCCTCCTCTTGTTCCTTGAGTTTAGCTTCAACATCTTCCTTTTCTCTTCTTTGTTGAGCTTTTTCCTCTTCAAGATCATGAATTTTCTACTGCAATACCAACCTATCCCTTTCTTCTTGAAGCTTGAGTTCTTGCTCCTTTTGTTGTTGCTGTTGAGCTAACTCATCATCCTTCACTTTATCTTCTAACTCCTTTTGCTTGGCCACCAAATTAGATTGTGCTCTGGCCCCTTCTTCTTGTAGCTTAGCTGATGCCTCAGCTTGTGCTTTAGCATCGGCTTCTCTTTTTTCCTCCTCAAAGAGTTTCCACTGATCCTCTTTAGTCAACATGTGTTCAGTTCCTGCATCATCTGTCATATCCAAAGATGCTAATACATGATGCTCTTTATTCGAGGAAGTCTTTTCTGAATCTGTTTCTATATTATGTATCTCCACCTCATCCTCCATTTGCCTCAAAGTTGTTGCTTTGCCATGAAGAGCTCCCATTGATGATTCATGACCTAACTCCTATGTATCAAAGGGCTGAGTAGGTACCTCTTTTGCAGCAGATGTAGAAACAGCTCCCTTCGCAGTTGTTTCATCTTCATGCACCTCTGAAAGGTCTTGAGGAACCACCTCATCTTCTTGTTGCTTAGAAGGTAAAAACTCTAAGGGTTCCTTAGGTGCCACCCTTCTTTTTACCCTTTTGTACCCCTGGGTGGTACCAACCTTCCTCTTCTTGGATGATGATGCCTCGGCCTGATTAACCCTTAAACTTACCCATTGGATACTCCTATCGAGCACTGGTCTAGCAATCTGCATTATATCAATTATCTCATCTGCACTCCAATCAACTGGATCAAGATCCTTAGTTCCAATATTATATGCATCATATCTGGGATCCAAAACTATCCCATCATCAAATAATGTATCAAGAATATCTTCCTTTATACCAAACTTAATCATGAGTGGGATAGATATCCTTTCATAATTTTTCTTCCGCAGATCATAGTCATCCTGCAGGTCCTCCCAAAAATCTTCCAATATACTGAAGTGCTTCTCAAATACATTGGGGAGCAAAGCCCTCATCTTGTGCTTGGGATCATAGTATTTCCTAGTAGTGTACAAGCCCAACTTTAGATACATTAATTCATCACAAACAGCCTTACCTTCCTGAATGTGTGGACAGCAAAAGGCTCCTAGCTTCATTGGAAACTTGTGGCACCTAGTCTTATGTTTGTTGCTAAACTAGAGGTTTACAACCAAGGCTTGATAAATAAATTCCATTAAGATGATTCTATCACCACAACACCTGGGTAGCAAATGGGGATGACCATCGAAGCCTGCCAACCTGAAGTAAGTGAATGTGGGGTACTAGATAAACCAATGTCCCCATTCATTCACAAAAGCCATTGCCTCCCTACTAACTCTATACCCAGCATCACCATTAAGTTTATTGATAATGACATAAAGGAAGGCATCATTTACCCTTCTATAATATTGCTCAGATGCTTGCAAGGTGAGCTAGTTATAATGCTCCCACACCTTCTTCTATCCTTGGGCTTCTTCCAATATACCCACTATTCGAAGTTCAGGAAATATCCCCACTCGGGCAGCTGCATAGACTACATAGGAGGTCATAAAGAAACACTTGGTTTCTCTCACCCTTATCATCTGATTATGAATGCTATCAGACACTATCATTGACCAATCAAATTATTTCCTCTCATCCAGAATAACTTGGATAAAAGGAAACATCCATTCCTTAAATAGTGAAGCATCCCTCTTCCCAAACACCTTAGAAAGGAACATGATTATATCTCCAATTTCTTTACTAAAATCCACCCTCTTAGGCTGGTCTAGAAGCTTGGTTAGAGATTTCTTCTCCACCCTCATCCAAGTCTTATTCATGTAGAGTCTATTCCTCTCCTTGTCATCATTGTAAAGCTTTAGAGCCTCTGCCTCATTTAGTTGTCTAGGGTTCTTGGGATCAGGCATATGAAACAGGAGTTTGATCATTGGGGTTGTGAAGTCAATAATGACATTTCCCTTCACATCCATGCACTGCCTAGTAGCAGGGTTATATGCTCCAGCTGCTGCAAGAATCAACTTCAGGCATTGAACAGATAGAGGGAAGAGTGTAACATGTGCCAACCTGGATTGAACAATCCTTTCTATCCTTGGTGTGACTTGCTCCTCAGTGAAAGTCTCCTCAAGCAATTCTTCATAGTTGAAAGGACCCAAATTGGTTTCAGTGATGTTAGTCCAATCAGAATCAATTTTTCCAGCTGTGAGGATGGCCTCCCTATGCTTACATCTCAAAGTATATGGGAGCTATTCCACTTTGATTTTCTTTGGCCTTGTCCCTTGCCATGAAGTTTCCCCTGGTTGGCTCCTTTGAGATGCCTCATCTGATGCTCCTGAAATCTCTTAATACCTGCAACAATTCCCTATATTAGACAAAAAAAGCATCTAAGTTAGTCAATCATATAATCATTTCTCCATCCTCCTAAGATAATACTTCGTCAAACTAGGCCTTTATCAGAGGCGGGATCCGAGAAGCATTAGGCATAGTTTGATACAATGTGGCATGGCTGGGATCAGAAATGATTACAAAACAAAAGGTGTATAAGGCGGGACCAGAGTGGGAACCGGACCAGAACATTGTCGGGGGCGGGATGGGACCCATACCAGAACCCTACACTTGGAGGCAGGACCGGATCGAGACATCGGATCTGAAACAAAAATTAGCTTCCAAGTTCAACATCCCCCCCGGATTCGGTTCCGACCAAGAGTATAGACATTTAGTCAAAATAAGTAACTAGAGCAGATCCAAGACATCATCGAAGGTGGGACAGGAACAAGAATTGGACCAGACACAAAAGTTAGCTTCCCGGTTCAACTTCCTCCCCAGATGCGGTTCTGACCAAGATTAAAGATAGTCATCATAATAAAGACTGGGAGTGGAATAAAAACAACCAATGAAGAGTCTTGAATACAAGTTGGTCACATGGGTCCCAACGGAAACCAGAAAAAGTGTAATTTAAACCTCAAACCACTCCTCTGTACAAAAGTCATTAAAAACCTTGAACATGTTACACTATAAAACCCTAATTCGCCTGCTACCCTATTTCCAGAAACTAGGGCACAACGAGAAATCGGTATGAGGAACCCGAAACTGAAGTGATAAAACTAGAATAGGGTTTCAAAATGAAAAAACATTAGTTAATCAAGGAAACCCCTTCAAAATCGCAACCCTAGTCAAAACTAGAGCACGAAAAATGAACCCTATCACGAAAGTGACAGCCAAACCAAACGACAAAACAAAAAGGACAAACAGAAAGGCAACGGAACAAAACAAAATAGGACAGAAAAGGAAGAAACAAACAAACAAACTAAACAAAAGACAGAAACAAAGACCAACTGAGAGAACAATTCACAAACAAACTAAACAAAAGACAGAAACAAAGACCAACTGAGAGAACAATTCACTAAAATAACCCTCCTGCAAAAATGCCAAAACAACACAAGCGAAAGAACAAAATGGAAGAAAGAAAGACAAGGAACTTACCTCAAGATGCTCCTTACAATTGATGAGAAATTCGCAATGATTCGCTCCGCAATTTTCCCCGTGATCACCTAAATTCTCCCAAGAGTTTTCTAGCCATAATTTTCTCAAACACTTCGTATAATAATAATAATGAGATGATTTAATCATAATTACAC